>RYFJ01000536.1:0-293097 GCA_003991445.1 Oryza meyeriana var. granulata
CTCAACTGCTACTCGGGGAGTACCATCGAAATCAGCCTGAGAGAGGAAACTTGTTAAAGACATCCTTTCATTCACGCCGTTTGAGCGTCACTGCTACATTCACAATCCGTTCGCTGAAAACTCGGAGCAACCTATCACGCTATTCAGCGTGTCTACACACTCAATCAGGCGCAAGTGAAGCCTATGTCGACGACGTGACACGATCAAGACCAAGTCCAAAGAAGACCTCATCCGCTGACCTAGAAGAAAAACCTTCCACATCTATCGAAGATTCAATATGAAGTTGAACCCGACAAAAAATGCCCTTCGGAGTGCCAATCCAGCAAGCTTAACTCGCTTCATCGTTTCACATCCTGGCATCGAGCCAAACCCGAAGGAAATTAACGCCATAAGAAACATGCTCCCCCGCTAACCAGAAGGTCGTCCAGAACTGACAGGCTGCACATGGCGGCAACTCAGCCCGATTTATTTCCCGACTGGGCCCAAAACGGTATGCCCCTTCTTCAAGCTACTCACAAAAAAGCGGACCAATTTCCAATACTACCGGACGCCACAAGCCTTCAACGACTCAAATAATTTCTCACACCACCTCCCGTGTTGGCGTCACCTATAACCCAAAACCAGCTAAACTATATCTACGGCGCAACCACTTAGTACGTCAGGCACGTGCTGCGTGGCCCAGCATCCGAACAGATCCACTCCAGAAAATACAAAACGGGCCAGTTTACTTTAGTCAGCGAGGTTAACTGCCACTCAAAGACGAGATTATCCGCATGTCCAGAAGCTTTATATGCTACTCAGCACAGTCCGGAAGCTGTGCCACCTACTTCCAAGCACATCAAGTCACATGGTTACATCTTTCCACGGGAGTCCTTCATAATCACAAGGCCACCGACGAATCCCTAAAGGGCACGTCGAGCTGATGGCGTTCGATAATCACCTTTCATCCAGACAAGCAATAAATATCACAAGCTCTAGCCACTTCGTAGGCGTGAGTGAGAGAAGTCAACTTGCCTAACATCAACAGCCGAAAGCTAGAGTTACTGGACAATGTACTTCGACGGTTCCTCACGGATCGCCGGCGCCAGCTGGTTCATTAAACCATCCCCCACCGGCGAAAAAACTCAAGCTACGTTCTACAAATCCACTTCCCGCTTCCCCAACGTCGCCGAGTACGGGCACTATCCACAGCTCCGATTGCTATAATCACTCGCAATATGTCGAGGTGTGCGCGGAGATTCTCAACTCTGTGAACAATCTCAGAAAGACTGACCTGTCTCGATGATACAGCAGCATATTGTCAGAGGCCGCAAGCTGGAAAAAAAAGTTCAGCTTGGAAATAACACACGTCCTCCCAATACAATGAGTACAGATTGAGCTCGGCAGGAATATGGATCCAAGTGCAGAGCGTTCCAATTGGAACTTTGTCAAGCAAAACTATGGACCCATCAGTTAAAAAACCGCGCGCCAAGAAATAGTCGAGGGCGAACCCTTACCTCGGCTACAGACGAGGTGCTGCACATATGCAAGGCTAGCGAGCCCCTGTTGTCAAATTCTCCCGGACGCGAAACTCCCGGACGATCGCAGTCCAACCGAACAATCAAGAACGAAGCCAAAAGCTTTCTACTAAGTCGGCGAAGCCCTGGTTACCGAAGGAGCACATCCAATGTCTCATCTTGCCGCACCACCAACGAAGGCAAGCACTATCCTGCATCATCCACTCGGGTATGTGCAACCATGCCACACCAGGATGTTTAGTCGAAGGCTTACCGTAGGGATTTTTGCCCACGGCAGTAACAGACGAAAAAGAAATTGTTCGCAAGTGCGAGGGTTGCCAGTTCTACGCAAGACAAACAAATCTCCCAGCCCAAGAACTCCAAACTATCCCTATTTCTTGGCCATTCGCAATATGAGGGCTTGACATGGTCGAGCCTTTCAAGAAAGCGCCAGGAGGGTTCACACATCTATTCGTCGCGGTGGATAAATTCACCAAGTGGATAAGGCAAAACCGTTGCAACTGTAACACGGCACGAGCAAAAAGACTTCTTCATGAATATACTATACAGATTCAGGGTTCCTAACCGCATCATCACCGACAACGGTACTCAGTTCACGGGCGGCGTATTCCAAGACTTCTGCGAAGATTTTGGCATCAAGATCTGGTATGCATCCGTGGCACACCCGCGAAGCAACGGGCAAGTCGAACGAGCCAACGGTATGTCTTACAAGGCATCAAGGCTAGAGATTTTTCGACCGACTACAACCATACGTAGGCCGGTGGTACAAGAACTCCCATTTGTTCTCTTGGTCTCGGTCAGAACCATGGTTAGTCGGACAACAGGGCAATCCCCTTTCTTCCTGGTCTACGGTGATGAGGTTATGCTACCGACAGAGTTACAGTTCGGCTCTCCGCGAGTCTGGCTTACTCAGAAGACATCTCAAACAATACTCGACTGTTGAGCTAGATCAGTTGGAAGAAGCAAGGACATCGCAACATGCATCCATCGCAAGTTACCTTCGAGGCTACGTCGCTACCCACAATCGTAATGTTCCGTGGCCGCGCCTTTTTGGTCGGGGATCTCGTCTTAAGGAAAATATAAACCACCAAAGACAAGCACAAATTATCCCCACTTTGGGAAGGGCCGTTCATTATAGCCGAGATTACGTGGCCAGGCGCATACCGACTGAAGACCGAAGACGGTGTCCTCATCAGCAACTCATGGAATATAGAACAGCTACGTCCTTTCTATACCTGAGCTTTATACTTTATCATATGTACAGTTTTCTCTAATTCACTACGCCGCTTGTATCAACCAAGTAGTGAGTCGAGGGCTCGCATGTATTACATGTGTCTTGTCAATAATATACGGGCCTGTCTTACTCTAGTTATGAAGCCTTACTACGACTGTCACGTTTGCCCGAGTGCACTTTCTTACGGTGAACGATTTTATTAAGTTCCAACAGACTAACTCGGCGCGGACTACACATTCGAGTAACGCTAATGACAACTGAGTAGTAATTCAAGGCTTGGCGGCACTGCACACATATTTACACATGTTTTCCACAAAAGTTTATATATACTGACTACATGATATATTACTCTTACAGACCTAGGTCTCGGGTGATTATCTCAGCAGTCGGCCTCGCCGGGCTAATCAGCTCCAGCGCCTCCTCAGCTCGTCACCTTGGCAAAACCCCCTCCCTGATGGCTTCAATGTCTGCCCTCGCGGTAGATTGATTTGGTCATCTGCCAGGGTATTCGGGCCACGCCGGCAATGACATGGCTCATCCGCAGACCGTCTTCAAGCACTCGGTGCATCCTCAATACGCGCCTCTACTTGGGGATCCTGCTGCAAACTGGTTCCCACAGGACTGGGATCTATGAGGTCAAGGATCCCTTTCACGACCCGACGAGGCGCGGTCCCGTGACCCCCTGATGATCTTATCTCCTCTGTGTAAAACCGATATTGGGTCTGGACATTGGCTCTCATGTCTGTCCGGCCACCGGCGAGTAAACTTGTCAGGCTCGTGTAGATTAATGGATTATGACTAATGGATTGGTTAAGATCAACAGCGGTTGGGGGACTTACTTTGCGTAGTCGGGCCCCCCCACTTGCTTGGACTACGGTTTCTCCAGTTCGGGCTTTTTCTTCGCCGAGCTTGATGGTGGCCTCTTTTAACTCGGCCTTCTCCCGTTCAAGCTCGGTGACATGCTTAGCCAACATTTGCCATGAGCAAACACTTTTCCAGCCGACATGACTGAAGAGTCTAACTTCCGAGTGGGACGCCACTTGGAAAGACTATAAATTATTTTCGGTTGACATGATACCGAAGAGTCTCATATACTAGTAGTATACTACTTGGGAAAGACTACAAGGCTAAAGATCTTTGACTTTATGTTTAATTGTTTTATAATTAAGCATTCAAAGTCTGGGCTACACCTAATAGGTGCGGCCTACACTATTCATAGTTCTACATGGAGCCGTTCATAGCCTCACTGCCAGCTGACATGAAGTAGGACTCGGGAAGAAGAAGCACTCGACAAAGAGCAGGTACTCGGGAGCTATGCACTCGTGCAATCTTCATCGTAGAGGATGAGTCACATGGGCATTAGCTGGACTCAACTATGAAGATTTCAGGGCTGCTGCGAAGGCCATGGCCCGTACCTCTCTATAAACAAGCATGATGGGCCAACTCGGACAGAGGATGGGCCTAGGCCTTGTAATTAATATATGATAGAACTCGGCAGACTTAGCCTTGTACTGATAAGAAATATACAATCCTTAGTCGGCAGGCTATATCTCTAAGAGGAGATCCTTGGCCGTAGTACCTGCTGGGACTCCTACTTGTAACCCTGTCCCCCAGTATATAAGGGGAGGCAGGGGTACAAGGTAGGAGTCCTAGCCGAATTACGGCCAAGGGATCTCCTCTTAGAGATATAGCTAACCTAACTAGGACTGTATATTCCTTATTGTACAAGGCAAAGTCTACCGGGTTCTATCATATCTCTAATTACAAGGCTAGGCCCATCCTCTGTCCAAGTGGCCCATATGCTTGTCATGAGGTACCCGGGGCCAATGGCCTCCACAGCAGCCCTGAGACCTTCATAGTTGAGTCACAGCTGATGCCAAGTGCTCATCCTCCACGGTGAAGATTGCCCGAGTGCATTGCTCCCGAGTACTCTTTGTCCAAGTGCTTCTTCTTCCCGAGTCCTGCTTCATGTTAGCTGGCAGCCAGGCTATGAAGGGCTCCATGTAGAAATGTGAATACGTGTGCGCCGAAACTTAGGCGCACCTATTAGGTGTAGCCCCAACTTTGTGCTTAATTGTGAAAACAATTAAACATAAAAGTCAAAGATCTTTAACCTTGTAGTCTTCCAGAGTAGTATACTAGTGGTTATATGAGACTCTTCAGCATCATATCAGCCGAAAATAATTATAGTCTTTCCCGAGTAGTTCTGTCACTCGTATATGAGACTCTTCCAGCTTCATGTCAGCTACAAAAGGTGTTTATAGTCTTTCTCTAGTGGCGTCCCACTCGGAAGTTAGACTCTTAAGCGTCATGTTGGCTGGGAAAATATTTGCTCATGGCAAATGTTGGCTAAGCATATAAGCCAAGTACCACTTTATGAATTTTAATCCATTATGTGGTCAGGTATACTTAAGAGATACCTGCATCCCAATTTTTAATGAAGACCAGTTTATGATCCTTATAAGGATATATCCTCAATACCTAGTGAATAACATAGATATTTGAACACATGTGTTCAGCAGTCGGCTTTCATGAAGCATATCTGATTACTCAATCAGTCTCTATTGGTAACACCAGCACTGTGTTTTTAACACAGCCCACGAGCGGCCCAAATTGAGTGTGGTACTGTAGAAACTCATATCTTGGTGGACTGCTACCAAATAAGCCGGCCTAAGCCAACCTACCCAGCACAGCCCTATAGAAGTAGCATCCATCGCATGTTAGGATGAGTACTCCAGTGTCGGTAACCTCAATCAGCCAGAGAAGTCCCTGTCCACAAGCCTTTCCGACTTATGTTCTGGATGCAGCATGGCTGCCACGGATGCCCAAGCAGGTATGTTGCAGAATCTGCTTGCCCTCCTCAGGTGTGACGCAGTGCATGAAAACTCTGGATGCGCTTTAACGATACAAGTCTTCTCTGACCATGGTAAAGCCGAATAAGGTACCCGAACCTCGCATTAGCATAGGATTCGGCTGGCGACCCTCATGGGGCGTACCCTATCCAACAGAGTTATGGCCAGATAAGATACCCGAACCTTGCATTAGCATAGGATTCGGCTGGCAACCCTAATGGGGTGTACCTAACTCAGCGGAGTAGTACCCGAGCTCCGGCTAGCGCCGAAGGTCAGTTGTTAGCCGAATGAGGTACCCGAATCTCGTATGATTCGGCTAGCGACCCTCATGGGGCGTACCTCACCCAACCGAGGGGTACCCGAGCTCCGATTAACACCGGAGGTCGGTTTTTAGCCAAATAAGGTACCCGAACCTTGCATTAGCATAGGATTCGGCTGGCGACCCTCATGGGGCATACCTTACCCAGCAGAGTTGTGACTGTATAAGTACCCAAACCTAGCATTAGCGTAGGATTCGGCTAGCGACCCTCATGGGGCGTACCACACCCAGCCGAATGGTGCCCGAGCCTTGACTAACACTGGAGGTCGGTTGTTAGCTCACATGGAGCGGAGCCAGGGAATATGACGTCCCAACTGGCGCAAGTACCCGGTTAATAGCCCTCATGGAGCGTTCCGAGCGTATCTTGGAAGATTGGTCCAGCCCCCGAGCGTAGGAGATAGGCTCGTAGCCCTAAGTTTCTATCACGCGTATCCGGAACTGGCCCTGCATTATAAACATATTGGATGAGTAGCACCTGATGATGAAAATAATCACCCGAATAAAATTTGTGTATTTTAGAATATATGTAAATACATGTTCTTCCTCTTATTGATATTAATTTCCCCAAATAGTTGACTCCTTACATTTAAGCACTCTGCCCGACTAGTCATAGCCCCTAGCGTCAGGAGTTGGCTCATGGCTCTTCCCAGACACGCGTTTTGGGGTGACTTGAGTTCATCTCTTCATGCGGAGCAAAGTTTCACGGATCGGAATTTATGCTACTTGAGAACTTTCGCAATCATTTAAGAGAAAAAACAGAAAAAAGTGCAGCTTGTACACCTATTAGGTGTAAGCGGCTGCAGCATTGGCGAGGCCAAGTGAGGAAATATTTATCAGAAAGCGACTTAGCTGTTCAGTATTTGGGAGTGGGGATGCCATCCTTGCATTTAGGCTTTTGAGCCCCCGAGCATGTCACTTGTTGTTCTGATAATCTCCAGTTGTTGAAGGTCGAAGACGGTTGTGACCAACTGCCACAATGAAGCCGTCTGACTTGCGTTTGCGGTTCCCAGATTTAGTTGGGGCCACGTCATCGGTGTCCTTCCGCTTCTTCTGTCAGGATGCCTTTTTGTCATCGATGTCCTCGCCGAGTTGGCTAGAGCGACTGGGAGGTAGTTAGCCATGGCTTTGTGATCTCCTCCGGCTGCTCGGATCGCCAGAGTATAAACTGCGAGCCAGGACTCGGGGTCAGTCTTCCTGTCGTATTTTTCAATTCCCGTAGGCTTGAAGTCCGACGGCCAGTCGACCTGTTGTAGCTCCTGGGTGAAGGCCAGTACGCCTTCATCTGCATGAGGGCTCCGGATCTGATTGCGGCAGTGGAACCGCTCGTGATGGAGGCCGAAGCGCTCGTTCTTGTCTTCCAATTGGCGTTGCTCATCTTCCTCTCGTTCATGGCCCTGAGCGTTGATGTCCTGCCGAAGGTCACGTCGTAGTCGGCCTCGGAGATCCTGGTTGTCCTGACGGTCATCTAGATGTTGACGCCGCCGTTTGTTGTTGGGGTTGCCGAGTGATGTCTGGCGTGACTCCGTGTGTAGCTAACAAGAGCCAACCGCTCGGTGTCGCGTTGAGGCGGATGAGACTGCCATTAGGGAAGCTGACTTGTTAGTCGACATGAGTGTTTCACCCGATTGTTGATGCTGTTGATATGCAGCAGTGGTGAGCATGGCTTTTATCCTTGCTATCGTCGGGGTGGCCTGGTGATTAGGCCCGAGCTGGAGTGTATCTAGTAGAGTTACAGCGGCCACGATGTTCTGTTGAGGCGTGACGAAGAAGTCATGGTCGCCGACTCTAGTTTGGAGGATCTGTTGCTGAGCGGTTCGCCCAGCCCTGCGTAGCTCATCGTTGCAAGCCTCGCATTCGGCCTCCTCCTGTTGCCGTAGTCGGCGTGCCTCCTCTTCTTGCTCCTCTTGTAGTCGGCGCACCTCGCGTGGAGGGGTTGAAGCCATGAAGATTTCTCAGGGCAGAAGGAAGCTTGCCAGACTGGTGTCCTAACTGGTGTTTGAACTATTGTCCAACTTGGAGTCAAAATCTGAGTAGTTCAGGGCCTCAGCAACTGCGTCGGCCGAGTCGGCGTATTTGTTTGCCATGTTAGAAAGAGCCTTCACAGAAGAGGGAGGTTTTCAAGTAAACTTGGCAATGAACGGGGTGTCTCTGACTCCCTTATGGAAGACGGCGATGACGACCTCGTCCTTGATCTTTGGGATTGAATTCCTCTTCTCAGAAAACCTCTTGATGAAATCACAAAGAGACTCATTCTTCCTCTAATGGCACTGATACAAATCGTACTCGGAAGATGGCCTCTCGTACGTTCCTTGGAAATTGGTGATGAAGCGTTCCCAAAGTTCTCCCCAGGAGCCGATTGACCTCTTAGAAAGTCCAGTTAGCCATGTCCTTGCCGAGTCGGCTAGAGTGTCGATGTTTTACACCGGCAATACGAATATGGGTCTACTCGGCGGATGGAAACTCGGTGGATTGCAAAGGAACACAGCGAGATTTTATACTGGTTCTGGCCCTCGATGTGAGGTAATACCCTACGTCTAGTTGTGGTGGTATTCCTTTGAGGATTTTGTTGATCAATGATCTTCTCACTCTCAGGGGGCACCATGCCTCCCCTTATATACCGGAGGACAAGGGTACAAGATAGGAATCCCAGCCGGATACAGCCAAGGGATTTCCTCTTAGAAATACAACTTACCCGACTAGGACTGTATATTCCATATTATACAAGGCAAAGTCTGTCGGGTGCTACTATATCTCTAATTACAAGTCTCAGCCCATCCTCTATCCGAGTGGCCCATATGCTTGTCATGAGGTACCCGGGGCCCATGGCCTCTACAGTAGCCCCTGAGACCTTCATAGTTGAGTCACAGCTGATGCCGAGTGCTCATCCTCCACGGTGTAGATTGCCCAAGTGCATTGCTCCCGAGCACTCTTTGTCCGAGTGCTTCTTCTTCCCAAGTCCTACTTCATGTCAGCTGGCAGCGAGGCTATGAAGGGCTTCATGTAGATGTATGAATGGCGTCCGCCGAATAGGCGCACCTATTAGGTGTAGTTCCCCGACTTTGTGCTTAATTGTGAAGACAATTAAACATAAAGTCAAAGATCTTTAACCTGGAAGTCTTTCCCAAGTAGTATACTACTAGTATAAGAGACTCTTCGGTATCATGTCAACGGGAATATGATTTATAGTCTTGCCGAGTAGCATGCCACTCGTATATAGGACTCTTCAGCTTCATGTCAGCTAGAAAAGGGTGTTTATAGTCTTTCCCGGGTGGCGTCCCACTCGGAAGTTAGACTCCTCAACTTCATGTCAGCTGGAAAAGGGTGTTTATAGTCTCTCCCGAGTAGTGCACTACTCGGAAGTTAGACTCTTCAACGTCATGTCGGCTGGAATAATGTTGCTCATGGCAACTGTTGGCCAAGCATGTAGACCGAATACCACTTTATGAAATTAAATCCATTGCGTGGTCAGGTGTACTCGAGAAAGATACCTGCATCCCCAATTGTCGATGTTTTACACTGGCAATAAATATATGGGGCTAATCGGTGGATAGAAACTCGGTGGATTGCAAAGGAACACACAGAGATTTTATACTAGTTCAGGCCCTCGATGTGAGGTAATACCCTACGTCCAGTTGTGGTGTTATTCCTTTGAGGATTTCTGGTGGTGATTCTGGTGAACCAACTCAACCTGTATGCTTCTATGAGCTCCTGCCCTTAGGGGGCGCCCTGCCTCCCCTTATGTACTGGGGGACAGGGGTAAGGTAGGAGTCCCAGCCGGATACGGCCAAGAAATCTCCTCTTAGAGATACAATCTACCCGACTAGGACTGTATATTCCTTATTGTACAAGGCAAAGTGTCGATGTTTTACACCAGCAATAAATATATGGGGCTACTCGGCGGATGGAAACTTGATGGATTGCAAAGGAACACAAGGAGATTTTATACTGGTTCAGGCCCTCGATGCGAGGTAATACCCTACGTCCAGTTTATATGTATTCCTTTGAGGAATTATGGTGGCGATTCTGATGAACCGTATGGCCGTGCCCTCAAGGGGCGCCCTGCCTCCCCATATATACTGGGGGATAGGGTTACAAGGTAGGAGTCCCGCCGGATTATGACTAGGAGATCTCCCCTTAGAGATATAATGTACCTGGCTAGGACTGTATATTCCTTATTGTACAAGGCAAGGTCTGCCGAGGGTTACCATATCTCTAATTACAAGGCTAGGCCTATCCTCTATCCGAGTAGCCCATAGGCTGGTTATGAGGTACCCGGGGCCCATGGCCTCCACAGTAGCCCCTGAGACCTTCATAGTTGAGTCACAGCTGATGCCAAGTGCTCATCCTCCACGGTGATGTCTTCCCGAGTGCATTGCTCCCGAGTACTCTTTGTTCGAGTGCTTCTTCTCCCGAGTCCTGCTTCATGTCAGCTGGCAGCGAGGCTATGAAGGGCTCCATGTAGAAGTATGAATAGTGTGTGCTGAATAGGCGCACCTATTAGGTGTAGGCCCCGACTTTGTCCTTAATTGTGAAGACAATTAAACATAAAGTCAAAGATCTTTAACCTGGAAGTCTTTCCCGAGTAGATTACTACTGGTATATGAGACTCTTCGGTATCATGTCAACCGGAATATGATTTATAGTCTTACCGAGCAGGGAACTACTCGTATATAGGACTCTTCGACTTCATGTCAGTCGGAATATAAGTTTATAGTCTTGCCGAGTAGAATGCTACTCGTGTATGGGACTCTTCAGCGTCATGTCAGCTGGAAAGAGAGGTTTATAGTCTTTCCCGAGTGGCGTCCCACCCGGAAGTTATACTCCTCCGCGTCATGTCAGCGGGAATGAGAAATTTATAGTCTCTCCCGAGTAGTGCACTACTCAAAAGTTAGACTCTTCAGCGTCATATCGGCTGGAATAATGTTGCTCATGGCAACTGGTGGCCACGCATGTAGGCCAAGTACCACTTTATGAAAATAAATCCATGGCGGTGTCAGGTGTACCCGAGAAAGATATCTGCATCCCCAATTTTAATGAAGACCAGCTTGTGATCCTTGTAAGGATATATCCTCAAGACCTGGTGGATAAAACAAATACCCAAACATATATGTTTAGCAATAAGGCTCCCATGAAGCATATCTATTTACCTCATCGGTTCCTGTTAGTAGCACCAGTGCTATAATTTCAACTCAGCCTGCGGGCGGCCCACATGGAGCATGCTACTGTAGAAACTCATATCTTGGGTGGCTGTTACCAAATTAAGCCGGCCTGAGCCGACCTACCCAGCATAGCTCTATAGAAGTTCATTCCCCATTCGCATGTCAGGATGAGTTTTTTGGTGTTTGGTAACCGCAATCAGCCAGAGAAATCCTTATTTGCAAGCCTTTCCGACTTATGTTTTGGATGCAGCCTAGTTGCCATAGGTGCCCGAGTAGGTATGTTGCAGGATCTGCTTGCCCTCCTCAGGTGTGACGGTGCATGAGAACTCCGGAATACGCTTTGACGATGTAAGTCTTCTCTGACTTCAGGAGAGCGAGCAGGGTCCGGTAACCTTGCATTAGCATAGGATTTCGGCTAGCAACCCTCATTGGGGCATACCCTACCCAACAGAGTTATATCCAAGCGAGGTACCCGAACCTTGCATTAGCATAGGATTCGGCTAGCGTCCTTCATGGGGCATACCTAACCTGACAGAGTTGTGACCAAATAAGGTACCCAAACCTAGCATTAGCATAGGATTCGGCTGGCGATCCTCATGGGGCGTACCTCACCCAGCCGAGTGATATGTGACCCCCGACTAGTGCCGAAAGTCGGTTGTCAGCTCACATGGAGCGTAGCCAGGGAAGATGACGTCCCGACCAACGCAAGTACTCGGTAAGTAGCCCTCATGGAGCATCCCGAGTGTATTTTGGCAGACTTGTCCAGCCCCCGAGCGTAGGAGATAGGCTCGTAGCCCTGAGTTCCTGTCACGCGTATCCGGAGCTGGACCTGCATATAAGTATCGGATGAGTAGCTCGCTGATGAAAACAATCATCCGAATAAAATGTATTTTACAATATATGTAATACATGTTCTTCCTCTTATTGATATTAATTTCCCCGAGTAGTTGACCCTTACGTTTAAGCACTCTGCCGACTAGTCATAGCCCCCTTAGCGTCGGGAGTTGGCTCATGGCTCTTTCCAGACACGCGTTTTGGGGTGACTTGAGTTCGTCTTTCATGGAGCAAAGTTTTCACAGATCAGGATTTATGCTACTGTGAGTACTTTTGCAATCATTTAAGAGCAAAAACAGAGAAGGGAGTGCAGCTTGTGCACCTATTAGGTGTAAGCGGCATTGGCAAGGCCGAGTGAAGAAATATTTATCAGGAAGCGACTTAGCTGTTCGGTATTTTCGGAGTGGGGATGCCATCCTTTGCGTTTGAGCTTGTGAGCCCCGAGCATGTCACTTGTTTGATTCTGATAATCTTCAGTTGTAGAAAGTCGAAGACGATTGTGACCAACTGCCACAATGAAGCCGTGCCGACTTGCGTTTAGCTATTCCCGTCTTTAGTCGGGACCGCGTCGTTGGTGCCCTCCCGCTTCTTCTGTCAAGGATGCCTTTTTATCTTCAAGGGCCCTCAGCAACGGCGTGGGGCTGAGTTGGCGTATTTGTCTCGCTATGTCGAATAGAGCCTTGACAAAGTGGGAGGCTTCAAGTGAATTTGTCGATGACCAGACGAGTGTCTTTTGGCTCCTTTTCGAAAAGGCGTGAGTGATGACGACCTCTGTCCTTGATGTTCGGGATTGAATTTTTCTTCTCCAGAGAACCTCTTGATGAAGTCACGAAGAGACTCGTTCTTCCTTTGATGCAACTGATATAAGTCGATACTCGGAAGATGGCCTCCGTATGCTTCCCTGGACAGTTGGCGATAAAGCGGTTCTCGGAGTTCTCCCCAGGAGTCGATCTGATTGCTTGGGAAGTCTTGTTAGCCATCGTCCTCGCTGAGTCGGCTAAGCGACTGGAAGGTAGTTACCCGCCTCTTGCTTTGTGATTCCCAGCTGCCTCGGTGATCGCCAACGAGTGTAGGACCGTGAGCCAGGAGGAGGGGGGTGGGACTCTTGGTTTGCCGTCGACTGATTTGTCGATGCCTGTAGGCTCGAAACTCGAATGGCATCGATATACCTATTGTAGCTCCTGGTGCTGAAGGCCGGTATGCCTTCGTCTTGTATGAGGGTCGACTCTGAATATGGCGGTGAAACCGCTCGCGCTGGAGGCCGAACGCTTGTCTTGTCTTCCAGTTGCGTTGCTCATCTTCTTCTTCTTGTCACTGGCGCCGAGCGATGATGTTCTGCCGTAAGGTCGGCACACTGAGTTCGTCTCAGAGGTCCTGATCGTCCGACGGTTAGCTTTGACTCAGCCGATTGTCGGGGTTGCCGAGTGACGAGCCGATGACGTGCGTTCCGCGGCTGACTGAGCCAGCCGCTCGGCGTCGCTCTTGAGGTAGATGAGACTGTCGTTGGGGATGTCGACCGCAGTTGGTCGGTATGAGGGTATCACCCGACTGTTGGTGCTGCTGAATGCAGCAGGCGGTAAGCATGGCTTTATCCTTGGCGATCGTTGTCGGAAAGTGGCCTGGTGATCAGGCCAAGCTGGATCGTGTCCCGGGTAGAGAGTTGTCGGCGGCCACGATGTCTGTTGTGCGTGACGAAAGACGTCGTGGTCGCCGACTTTTGTTTGGAGGTTTGTTGCAACGGTTCGCCTAGCCCTGCGTAGGCCGTCGTTTGCGGCATGCAGGCTTCTTGCTTCTTCCTCCTGTTTTCTCGCAGCTCGGCAGGCCTCCTTCTCTTGTTGCTCGTGGTAGGTCGGCGTGATTCCTGAGTAGGAGTAGGAGCCTTTGGATGCCATAAAGATTCTCGTGGCCCAGGAGAAAGCTTCGAACTGCTGTCGACTGTAGAGTCGGATCCGACTCGAGAGTCGAGCAATAGTCCGACTGAGACGTCGTAGTTCGAGTAGTGATGGGTTGATTATCTAATCTTCCAACCTCCTAGATCCGATCTCGAGCGCTCTGGCCATATCGAGTCGAACTCCAGAGATCGGGTTTGCCGTGTTGGATGTAGATTGTAGATATCGCGGCGGTCGCCGAGTCCGAACGGGAAATTGACGATCTCCCTTTTTTGGCCCGATCTCCGGCCGGCTCAAAACCGAGGTCCGAGTCGACACCGAAAGAAAGAGTATGTTCCCTGGATTGGGTGTGTATGGAGATCGCGCAGAGCATGTCTGTGGCAACGAATCGCGAGCATCATGTAGCGTATGCGTACGGCCGACTGGCGGAGTCGGGCTGTTTCCCCGGCAGATCGATCGAGTCCGAGTCGGCCAAAGGTGAGATTGCGATCCGGCAACGACGAACAGATCGAGGCTTCGCACGAATGCGATTGTATCTGCGTGGGGGAGAGTTTGCGGCGTCCGCTTCGGTGCTGGATCCATCGAGCTTGTAGATGTATCGCGCCGAAGCCCTACTGGGCGCGGCCAACTCGATGTTACACTGGCAATAAAATATATGGTAGTCGGCGGATGTAAACTCGGTGGATTGCAAGGGAAAAACAGAGATTTTATACTGGTTCAGGCCCTCAATGTGAGGTAATACCTACGTCCAGTTGTGGTAGTTTTCCTGAGGATGTATGGTGGTGATCTGGTGAACCAACTCAACTGCCTCATGGGGGCGCCCTGCCTCCCCTTACATACTGGGGAGGACGAGGGTTAACAAGGTAGCCATGTTCCCATCGGATTACGACTAGGAAGATAATACTCCCCATTAAGAGATATAACGCACCCGACTAGGACTGTATATTCCTTTCTATACAGGCGAAGTCTGCCGATCTACGCTATATCTCTAATTATAAGGCTAGGCCCATCCTCCTATCCGAGTGCCCATATGCTTGTCAATGAGGTAACCCGGGGCATGGCACCCACAGTAGCCCCCGAGACCTTCATAGTTGAGTCACAGCTGATGCCGAGTGTTCATCCTCCACGGGAAGTCTTCCCGGAGTGCATTGCTCCCGTACTCTTTGTCTAAGTGCTGCTTCTCCCGAGTCTGCCTTCAATGTCAGCTGGCAGCGAGCTATGAAGGGCTTCATGTAGGATAGAATAGCCCTGTGTGCGCCGAAATAGTGCGCACCTATTCAGGTGTACCCCCCCGACTTTGTGCTTAATTGTGAAGACAATTAAAACATAAAGTCAAAGATCTTTAACCTTGTAATCTTTCCCGAGTAGTTATACTACTGGATATGAGACTCTTCGGTATCATGTCAACCGGAATATGATTTATAGTCTTGCCGAGAAGGAAAGGCTATCGATGTAGGACACTTCGACTTCATGTCAGTCGGAATTGTGTGTTATATTAGTCTTGCGAGTAGGATGCTACTCGTATCTGGACTTTCAGCGTCATGTCAGCTGGAAAGGGGGTGTTTATAGTTTTCCCGAGTAGTCATATTACTCGAAAATTAGACTCGTCAGCTTCATGGTCAGCTGGAAAGGTGTTTATAGTCTCCGAGTGGCGTCCCATTCGGAAGTTAGACTCTCAGCTCGTCAGCCGGAAGAATGTTTATAGTCTTTCCCGAGTAGCATACTACTCGAAAGTTAGACTCCTCCGCATCATGTCAGCTGGGAATGAGAGAAATTTATAGTCTCTCCCGAGTAGTGCACTACTCGAAAGTTAGACTCTTCAGCGTCATGTCGGCGCAAAAGGTTACTCATGGCAACTGGTGGCCACGCATGTGGCCAAGTACCACTTTATGAAAATAATCCACGGCGTGGTCAGGTGTACCCGAGAAAGATACATGCATCCCAATTTAATGAAGACCAGCTTGTGATCTTTGTAAGGATATATCCTCGAGACCTGGTGGATTAAAACAGTACCCAAACATATATGTTTAGCAATAAGGCTTTCATGAGCAATCTGTTTACCTCATCGGTTCCTGTGGTAGCACCAGCGCTATAATTTCAAACTCAGCCTGCGGCGGCCCACATGGAGCATGCTACTGTAGAACTCATATCTTGGTGGCTGCTACCAAATAAGCCAGCCTGAGCCGCCTATCCAGCATAGCTCTGTAGAAGTATCATCCATCGCATGTCAGGATGAATTTTTTAGGTATCGGTAACGCAATCAGCCAGAGAAATCTTATTCGCAAGCCTTTTCGACTTAATGTTCTGGATGCAGGCCTGGTTGCCACAGGTGCCCGAGCAGGTGTGTTGCAGGATCTGCTTGCCCTCCTCAGGTGGACGCAGTGCATGAGAACTCCGATGCGCTTTGACGATGAAGGCTTCTCTGACTTCAGAGAGCGGCAGGGGTACCGAACCTTGCATTAGCATAGGATTCGGCTAGCGACCCTCATGGGCATACCCTACCCAACAGAGTTATAGCCAGCGAGGTACCCGAACCTTGTATTAGCATAGGATTCGGCTAGCGACCTCATGGGGCGTACCTCACCCAGCGAGTGATATACTACCCCCGACTAGTGCCGGAAGTCGGTGTCAGCTCACATGGAGCGTAGTCGAGGAAGATGACGTCCCGACTGGCGCAAGTACTCGGTAAGTAGCCCTCATGGATGGCCAGCGTGTATTTTGGTAGACTTGCTCAGCCCCGAGCGTAGGAGATGGGGCTCGCAGCCCTGAGTTCCTGTCACGTTCATATCCGGAGCTGGCCTGCAATATAAAGATATCGGATTGAGTAGCATCTGACGATGAAATAATCACCGCGAGTAAAATGTATTTTACAATATATGGTAAATACGAGTTGTCCTCTTTTGATATTAAATTTCCCCAAGTAGTTGACCCCTTACGTTTAACACTCTGCCCGACTAGTCATAGCCCCTAGCGTCGGAGTTGGCTCATGGCTCTTTCCCAGACACGCGTTTTGGGTGACTTGAGTTCGCCTTTCAGGGCAAAGTTTCACGGATCAGGATTTATGCTACTCGCGTATACTTTTGCAATCATTTAAGAGGCAAAAACAGAGAAAGTGCAGCTGCGCGCCTATTAGGTGTCCGGCATTGGCAAGGCCGAGTGAAGAAAATATTAATCAGGAAGCGACTTAGCTGTTCGGTATTTTGGAGTGGAATGCCATCCTTGCGTTTGAGCTTGTGAGCCCCCGAGCATGTCACTTGTTGTTCTGCTAACTTCAGCTGTTGAAAGTCAAAGACGATTGTGACCGACTGCCACAAATGAAGCCGTCTGACTTGCGTTTGCGATTCCCGGCTTTAGTCGGGACCGCGTCGTTGGTGCCCTTCCCCGCTTCTTACTGCTCAGGATGCCTTTTTATCTTCAAGGGCCTCAGCAACAGCGTGGGCTGAGTCGGCGTATTTGTTCGCACATGTCGAATAAGCTTGACAGAGTTTGGGGTAGGCTTTCGAGTGAATTCGTCGATGACGGAGGTGTCTTTGACTCCTTTTTCGAAAGGCGGGCGATGACGACCTCATCCTTGATATCGGCGAATTGAATTTTCTTCTCAGAGAACCTCTTGATGAAGTCATGAAGAGACTCGTTCTTTCTTTGATGGCAAACTGATATAAGTCGTACTCGAAGATGATCTCTCGTAAGTTCCCTGGAAGTTGGCGATGAAGCGTTCTCGGAGTTCTGACCATGAGCCGATTGATTGGCTTGGGAAGTCCTGTTACCATGTCCTCGCTGAGTCGGCTAAAGCGACTGGAGAGGTAGTTAGCCATCGACTTTGTGTTTCCTCCAGCTGCTCGGATTGCCGAGTATAGACCGTGAGCCAAGACTCGGGATTGGTCTTGCGTCATATTTTTCGAACTCCTGTAGGCTTGAAACACCGATGGCCAGTCGGCCTGTTGTAGCTCCTGGGTGAAGGGCGGTACTCTCTCATCTTCATGAGGACTTCCGACCGGCTGACCCGGCCGCGACTACGGCGGCGAAACCCGCTCGTGGTGGAGGATAGTGATTTACGCGTCATCATAGTCTCGTCTTCGGTCTGGCGTTGCTCATGGAATACATCTTCTCGTTCGCGGGCCGTCGAGCGTTGATGTCTTGCGAAGATCACGTCGTTGTCGGCCTCGAAGGTCCTGATCATCCCGACGGTTGCTTTGACGTCGCCGGTTGTCGTTGGGCTGCCGAGTGACGCCGACGTGCCTCCGTAGTGCAGCTGACTGGAGCCAGCTGCTCGGCGTCGCTTTGAGGTAGATGAGACCGCCGTTGGGAATGTCGACTGGTTGGTCGTTATGAGGGTATCACCCGACTGTTGGTGCTACTGACATGCAGCAGCGGTAAGCAGGGCTTTTCCTTGCGATCGTCGAGGTGGCCTGGTGATCAGGCCCAAGCTGGACGTGTCCAGTGGGTTGCGGCGGCCACGACGTTCTGTTGTGGCGTGACGAAGACGTCGTGGTCACCGACTTTTGTTTGGAGGCTTGTTGCTGAGCGGTTCGCCCAGCCCTGCCGTAGGCCGTCGTTGCGGGTGTGCAGGCGTCTGGCTGCTCTTCCTCCTGTTGTTCTCGCAGTCGGCAGGCCTCCTTCTTTGTGCTTGCAGTCGGCGTGATTCCTGAGTAGGAGTAGAGCCTTGGATGCATGAAGATTTCTCGTGGCGGGGAGAAAGCTCGCCAAACTGTTGTCCGAGCTCGGGGTCGAATCCGACTGAGAGTCGTAGTCCGACTGAGAGTCGTAGTCGGAGTAGTTGATGGGGTTGAATTATAACTCAACCTCCCTAGATCCGATCTCGAGGCTCTGGGGCCATATCCGAGTCGAACTCCAGAGGATCGGGTTTTGCCGTGTTGGATGTAGATTGTAGATATCCGCGGCGTCGCCGAGTCTGAACGGGAAATTGACGATCTCTTCCTTTTTTTGGCCCGATCTCGGCCGCTTCTCAAAAACCGAGTCCGAGTCGAACACCGAAAGAAGTTGTCCCTGGACTTGGGTGTATGGGAGATCGCCGCAGCATGTCGTGAAAGATCGCCGCAGCATCATGTAGGCCGACTGGCGCGGAGTCGGCTGTTTCCCCGGCAGATCGGATCGAGTCCGAGTCGGCCAAGGTGAGATTGCCGATCTGGTCGGCGACGAAGTCGAGGCTTCCGAATGCGATTGTATCTCTGGGGGAGAGTTTGCCGCCGTCGACTTCGGTTGCTGGATCCATCGAGCTTGTAGATGTAGATCGCGCCGAAGCCCCTACCTGGCGCGCCAACTGTCGATGTTTTACACTGGCAATAAATATATGGGGCTAGTCGGCGGATGTAAACTCGGTGGATTGCAAGGGAACACACAGAGATTTTATACTGGTTCAGGCCCTCAATGTGAGGTAATACCCTACGTCCAGTTGTGGTGTTATTCCTTTGAGGATGTATGGTGGTGATTCTGGTGAACCAACTCAACCTGCCCTCATGGGGCGCCCTGCCTCCCCTTACATACTGGGGGACAGGGTTACAAGGTAGGAGTTCTCATCGGATTACGACTAGGAGATCTCCCCTTAGAGATATAACGCACCCGACTAGGACTGTATATTCCTTTCTATACAAGGCGAAGTCTGCCGAATCTAGCTATATCTCTAATTATAAGGCTAGGCCCATCCTCTATCCGAGTGGCCCATATGCTTGTCATGAGGTACCCGGGGCCCATGGCACCCACAGCTGGTTCCTCGGCCGGTTGGATCGGGTCCGTGTCGGCCAAGATGAGATTGCCGATTTGGTCGGTGACGAAGTCGAGGCTTCCGAATGCAATTGTATCTCCGGGGGAGAGTTTGCCGCTGTCGACTCCGGTTGCTGGATCCATCGAGCTTGTAGATGTAGATCGCGCCGAAGCCCCTACCTGGCGCGCTAACTGTCGATGTTTTACACCGGCAATAAATATATGGGGCTACTCGGCGGATGGAAACTTGATGGATTGCAAAGGAACACAAGGAGATTTTATACTGGTTCAGGCCCTCGATGCGAGGTAATACCCTACGTCTAGTTTATATGTATTCCTTTGAGGAATTATGGTGGCGATTCTGATGAACCGTATGGTCGTGCCCTCAAGGGGCGCCCTGCCTCCCCTTATATACTGGGGGATAGGGTTACAAGGTAGGAGTCCCCGCCGGATTATGACTAGGAGATCTCCCCTTAGAGATATAATGTAACTGGCTAGGACTGTACATTCCTTATTGTACAAGGCAAGGTCTGCCGAGGGTTACCATATCTCTAATTACAAGGCTAGGCCCATCCTCTATCCGAGTGGCCCATATGCTGGTTATGAGGTACCCGGGGCCCATGGCCTCCACAAAAGTCTGTCGGGTGCTACTATATCTCTAATTACAAGGCCAGGCCCATCCTCTATCCGAGTGGCCCATATGCTTGTCATGAGGTACCCGGGGCCCATGGCCTACACAGTAGCCCCTGAGACCTTCATAGTTGAGTCACAGCTGATGCCGAGTGCTCATCCTCCACGGTGAAGTCTTACCGAGTGCATTGCTCCCGAGTACTCTTTGCCTGAGTGCTTCTTCTCCCGAGTCCTGCTTCATATCAGCTAGCAGCGAGGCTATGAAGGGCTCCATGTAGAAGTATGAATAGTGTGCGCCGAATAGGCGCACCTATTAGGTGTAGCCTCCGACTTTGTGCTTAATTGTGAAAACAATTAAACATAAAGTCAAAGATCTTTAACCTTGTAGTCTTTCCCGAGTAGATTACTACTGGTATATGAGACTCTTCGGTATCATGTCAACCGGAATAAACTTTATAGTCTTGCCGAGTAGGGAACTACTCGTATGTAGGACTCTTCGACTTCATGTCAGTCGGAATATGTGTTTATAGTCTTGCCGAGTAGGATGCTACTCGTATATGGGACTCTTCAGCGTCATGTCAGCTGGAAAAGGGGGTTTATAGTCTTTTTCGAGTGGCGTCCCACTCAGAAGTTAGACTCCTCCGCATCATGTCAGCGGGAAAAGATATTTATAGTCTCTCCTGAGTAGTGCACTACTCGAAAGTTAGACTCTTCAGCGTCATGTCGGCTGGAATAACGTTGCTCATGGCAACTGGTGGCCACGCATGTAGGCCGAGTACCACTGCATGAAAATAAATCCACAGCGTGGTCAGGTGTACTCGAGGGAGATACCTGCATCCCCAATTTTAATGAAGACCAGCTTGTGATCCTTGTAAGGATATATCCTCGAGACCTGGTGGATAAAACAGATACCCAAACATATATGTTTAGCAATAAGGCTCTCATGAAGCATATCTGTTTACCTCATCGGCTCCTGTTGGTAGCACCAGCGCTATAATTTCAACTCAGCCTGCGGGCGGCCCACATGGAGCATTCTACTGTAGGAACTCATATCTTGGTGGCTACTACCAAATAAGCCGGCCTGAGCCGACCTACCCAGCATAGCTCTATAGAAGTATCATCCATCGCATGTCAGGATGAGTTTTTTGGTGTCGGTAACCGCAATCAGCCAAAGAAATCCTTATTTGCAAGCCCTTCCGACTTATGTTCTGGATGCAGTCTGGTTGCCACAGGTGCCCGAGTAGGTATGTTGCAGGATCTGCTTCCCTCCTCAGGTGTGACGCAGTGCATGAGAACACTGGATGCGCTTTGACGATGTAAGTCTTCTCTAACTTCAGGAGAGCCGAGCAGGGTACCCGAACCTTGCATTAGCATAGGATTCGGCTAGCGACCCTCATGGGGCATACCCTACCCAACAGAGTTATAGCCAAGCTAGGTACCCAAACCTTGCATTAGCATAGGATTCGGCTGGCGACCCTCATGGGGCGTACCTCACCCAGTCGAGTAGTATATGACCCCCAACTAGCGCCGGAGGTCGGTCATCAGCTCACATGGAGCGTAGCCGGGGAAGATGTTGTCCCGACAAGTGCAAGTACTCGGTCAGTAACCCACGTGGAGCATCCCGAGTGTATTTTGGCAGACTTGTCTAGCCCCTGAGCGTAGGAGATAGGCTCGTAGCCCTGAGTTCCTGTCACGCGTATCCGGAGCTGGCCCTGCGCTATAAAGATACCGGATGAGTAGCATTTGATGATGAAAGCAATCACCCGAATAAGATGTATTTTACAATATATGTAAATACGTGTTCTTCCTCTTACTGATATTAATTTCTCCGAGTAGTTGACCCCTTACGTTTAAGCACTCTACCCGACTAATCATAGCCCCCTAGCGCCGGGAGTTGGCTCATGGCCCTTTCCTAGACGCGCATTTTGGGTGACTTGAGTTCGTCTTTCATGGAGCAAAGTTTCACGGATCAGGATTTATGCTACTCGAATACTTTTGCAATCATTTAAGAGAAAAAGACAGAAAAAAGTGCAGCTTGTGCACCTATTAGGTGTAAGCAGCTGTGGCATTGGCAAGGCCAAATGAAGAACTATTTATCAGAGAGCGACTTAGCTGTGTGGTATTTGGGAGTGGGGATGCCATCCTTGTGTTTGGGCTTTTGAGCCCCCGAGCTTGTCACTTGTCGTCCTGATAATCTTCAGTTGTTGAAAGTCGAAGACGGTTGTGACCGATTGCCACAATGAAGCCGCCTGACTTGTGTTTGCGACTCCCGATTTTAGTCGGGACCGCGTTGTTGGTGCCCTCCTGCTTCTTTTGTTAGGGTGGCTTCTTGTCATCGAGGGCCTCAACCACAGCGTCAGCCGAGTCAGCGTACTTGTTCGCCATGTCGAATAAAGTCTTGACAGAATTGGGAGGCTTCCGTGTGAATTTAGCAATGAACGAGGTGTCTTTGACTCCTTTTCGAAAGGCGGCGATGACAACCTCACCCTTGATCTCCGGGATTGAGTTCTTCTTCTCAGAAAACCTCTTGATGAAGTCACGAAGAGACTCGTTCTTCCTTTGATGCAACTGATATAAGTTGTACTCGAAAGATGGCCTCTCGTATGTTCCCTGGAAGTTGGCGATGAACCGTTCCCGGAGTTCTCCCCAGGAGCCGATTGATTGCTTGGGAAGTCCTGTTAGCCATGTCCTCGCTGAGTCGGCTAAAGCGACTGGGAGGTAGTTAGGCATGACTTTGTGATTTCCTCCAGCTGCTCGAATCGCTAGAGTGTAGACCGTGAGCTAGGACTCGGGGTTGGTCTTGCCGTCGTATTTGTCGATGCTTATAGGCTTGAAACCCGACGGCCAGTCGACCTGTTGTAGCTCCTGGGTGAAGGCCGATATGCCTTCGTCTTCATGAGGGCTCCGACTCCGAATACGGCAGCGAAATCGCTCGTGGTGGAGGCCGAAACGCTTGTTCTTGTCTTCCAATTGGCGTTGCTCATCTTCTTCTCGTTCACGGTGTCGAGCAATGATGTCTTGCCAAAGGTCGCGCCGTAGTCGGTCTCGGAGGTCCTGATCGTCCCGACGGTTGCTCAGACGTCGTCGGTTGTCGTTGGGGTTCCCGAGTGACGCCTGACGTGCCTCCGTATGCGGCTGACTGGAGCCAGCCGCTCGGCGTCGCTTTGAGGTAGATGAGACTGCCATTGGGGCTGCTGACATGCAGCAGCGGTAAGCATGGCTTTTATCCTTACGATCGTCGGGGTGGCCTGGTGATCAGGCCTGAACTGGAGTGTATCCAGTAGGGTTGCGGCGGCCACGATGTTCTGTTGTCGCCTAACGAAGACGTCGTGGTCGCCAACTTTTGTTTGGAGGGTTTGTTGCTAAGTAGTTTGCCCAGCCCTGCGTAGGCCGTCGTTGCGGGCGTGCAGGCGTCTTGCTTCTTCCTCCTGTTGTTCTCGCAATCGGTAGGCCTCCTCCTCTTGTTGCTCGTGTAGTCGGCGTGATTCCTGAGTAGGAGTAGAGCCTTTGGATGCCATAAAGATTTCTCGTGGCGGGGAGAAGCTTGCCGAACTGCTGTCCGACTGAGAGTCGTAGTCGGAATAGTTGATAGGGCTGATGATAACTCCAACCTCCCTAGATCCGATCTCGAGCGGCTCTAGGCCGTATCCGAATCGAACTCTAGGGGATCGGGCTTGCCGCGTTGGATGTTGATTGAAGGTATCCGCGGCGTTGCCGAGTCTGTACGGGAGATTGATGATCTCTTCCCTTCTTAGCTCGATCTCGGCCGGCTCAAGACCAAGTCCAAGTCGAACACTAAAAGGAAGAGTTGTCCCAAGACATAAGCAAGTGGAAGATTGCCGCAGCAAGTTGATGATGGTTGCTGCAGCATCGTGTGGGCCGACTGGCGCGGAGCCGCCTGGTTCCCTGGCAGATCGAATCGAGTCCGAGCCGGCCAAGGTGAGGTTGCCGAACTTGTCGGCGATGAAGTCGAGGCTTCCGGTTGTGATCGTGTCACCAGTAGAGAATTTGTCGCCGTCGACTCCGGTTGCTAGATCCATCGAGCTTGTAGATGTAGATCTCGCCGAAGCCCCTACCTGACGCGCCAACTGTCGATGTTTTACACCGGCAATAAATATATGGGGCTACTCGGTGGATAGAAACTCGGTGGATTGCAAAGGAACACACAGAGATTTTATACTGGTTCAGGCCCTCGATGTGAGGTAATACCCTATGTCCAGTTGTGGTGTTATTCCTTTGAGGATTTCTGGTGGTGATTCTGGTGAACCAACTCAACCTGTATGCTTCTATGAGCTCCTGCCCTCAGGGGGCGCCCTGCCTCCCCTTATATACTGGGGGACAGGGGTACAAGGTAGGAGTCCCAGCCGGATAAGGCCAAGGAATCTCCTCTTAGAGATACAATCTACCCGACTAGGACTGTATATTCCTTATTGTACAAGGCAAAGTTTGCCGGGTGCTACTATATTTCTAATTATAAGGCCAGGCCCATTCTCTATCGGAGTGGCCCATATGCTTGTCATGAGGTACCCGGGGCCCATGGCCTCGACACCAATTTTGATGAAGACCAGCTTGTGATCCTTATACGGATATATCCTCGATACCTGGTGGATAAGACAGATACCCAAACACATGTGTTCAGCAATTAGGCCTTCATGAAGCATATCTGTTTACCTCATCATTTCTTGTTGGTAGCACCAGCACTGCGATTTTAACACAGCCCACGAGCGGCCCATAATGAGCGTGCTACTGTAGAAACTCATATCTTGGTGGCCCAGTACCGACTTTGCAGGCCCAAGCCCACGAATTGGAATCGACTCTATAAAAGGCGGGGTGAGAGAGAAAAGATTCCTTCATCTTCTCCAATCCACCAATTGTTTCATCTTCCACTTCCACGCCGAAATTTCGCCTCTCGCTCCGCTAGGGTTCACTGTTGCTCGCTCTTCCCTACCAGAACTCAGGCGATTTCGCTCTCCCTCGTCCATTCCAAACCTCCAGTAGCATTTTCCCCAAATCTCCTCATCCCCAACCATGCCGAGGGCTTCAGATCTTATGGGTGCGTCGGATGATGTATGGCCGACTTCAGATTGCGGGTCAGCGAAGTTGAAGCTTCTGGAGAAGCAGCTGAAGTTGCAGAGCCAGGAGATCATCAACTGGCGTCCGGCTGAGGGTGAATCGGTTCAGGAGCCGATTAACCTCTTAGGAAGTCTAGTTAGCCATGTCCTTGCCGAGTCAGCTAGAGCGACTGGGAGGTGATTAGGCTTGGCCTTGTAATCTCCTCCAGCTGCTCGGATTGCCAGAGTGTAAACCGTGAGCCAGGACTCGGGGTTGGTCTTCCCATCGTATTTTTCAATTTCAGTCGACTTAAAGCCTAACGGCTAGTCAACTTGTTGCAGCTCATGGGTGAAGGCCGGTACTCCTTCATCTGTATGAGAACTCCGACTCCGACTATGGTGGTGAAACCGCTCATGGTGGAGACCAAAGCGCTCGTTCTTGTCTTCTAGTCGGCGACGCTCGTCTTCCTCATGTTCGCGGAGTCGTGCATTGATGTCTTGCCAGAGATCTCGTCGTAGTCGGCCTTCGACATCCTGGTTGTCCCGACAATCATCTTGATTTCGGCGCCGTTGGCCATTATTATGGTTGTCGAGTGACGTGTGGCGTGAATCCGTGTGCGGATGACTAGAGCTAACCGCTCGACGTCGCATTGAGGCAGATGAGATCGCCGTTGGAGAAGCCGACGTGTTGGTCGGTATGAGAGTGTCACCCGACTATTGATGCTGCTGACATGTAGCGGCGGTGATCATGGCTTTTATCCTTGCTATCGTCGAGGTGGCCTGGTGATCAGGCCCAAACTGCAGTGTATCCAGTAGAGTTGCAGCGGCCACAACATTCTGTTGAGGAGTTACGAAAACGTCGTGGTCGCTGACTCGGGTTTGGAGGATTTCCTATTAAGCAGTCCGCCCAGCCTTGCGTAGATTGTCGTTGCGAGCATCGCGCTCGACCTGTAGGCATCTTGCATCTTCCTCCTGTTGTTCACGTAGTCGGCGAGCTTCCTCTTCTTGCAAATCGTGTAGTCAGCGTGCCTCCTTAGCAGGAGTTGAGCCCTTGGATGTCATAAAGATTTCGCGTGGTGGAGAGAAGCTTGCCGAATTGTTGTCCGACTTAGAGTCAGAATCAGAGTAATTGAGAGGGGTAATTATGACTTCAACCTCCCTAGATCCAATCTCGAGTGGCTCTGGTCTGTATCCGAGTTGAACTCCAGGGGATCGGGTCTGCCGCGTCAGATGTTGATTGAAGTTATCTGTGGCGTTGCCAAGTCCGAACGGGAGATTGACTTCCTCCTCCTCTCTTAGCCCGATCTTGACTGGCTCAAGGCCGAGTCTGAGTTGAATACCAAAAGAAAGAGTTGTCCCGAGACCCGGGCATCTTGGGGATCGTTGTAGCATGTCACCGAAGATTGCTGCAGCGTTGAGTAGGCCGACGGTGCGGAGTCGGCTTGATTTCTGGCCAATCGGATCAAGTCCGAGTCAGACAGGGTGAGGTCGCTGAACTTATCGGCGATGAAGTCGAGGCTCCCGAAGCTAATCGTTTGCCCGGGGAAGAACTTGACACCGTTGACTCGGGTGGTTGAATCCATCAGGCTTGTGGAAGATGATCTCGCCAATCCCCCTACTTGGCGCGCCAACTGTTGATGTTTTGTATCGGCAATAATAATATGGGGCTACTCGTGAGACCTAAACTTGATGGATTGCAAAGGAACACAAAACGATTTACTCTGGTTCAAGCCCTTGAGGTGAGGTAATACCCTACTTCCAGCTGTTGTGTATTGCCTTTAAGGTTTCTTTGGTGAGATTGTCTCAGTTGCCCTTAGGGGGCGCCCTGCCTCCCCTTATATACCGGGGGACAGGGTTACAAGGTAGGAATCCTAGTCGAACTCCGACCAAGAGATTTCCTTCTAGGAATACAACGTGCCCGACTAGGACTATATCCTTTCCTTGTCGTACAAGGTTATGTATGCCGAGTCCTATTGTATCCCTAATTACAAGGTTAGGCCCATCCTCTGTCCGAGTGGCCCCAATGCTGCTCATGACGTATATGGGGCCCATGGTCTCCACAATAATGTCTAATAAAGTCTTCGTGGAATCAGCTATGATGTTCCATGCCTCCTTTATTATTTTAATCTCTTCAGCAAAAGTGCCAAATTAGATCTGTGAATTTGCTTTGAAGGCTGCTCACACAGAGAAGAGGCATCAATAAATCTAGATATCTAGTCGGATAGAGTATCAGTTATGAAGCTTACTTGCGTACTCGGTGTCTACTTTGGACTTCGTCTTCTAGAGCTCCTTCTTTAGGCATTCTATCTCCAGGGATTGGTTATTCAGGTTTGTCTCCAGAGCTACAGCCGAACAAAGACAAATATCAGCAGTACAAGAAGATTGGTTTGGGGTTACTCGGGCAAGGAAGAAACACACCCATGATGGTCCCTGTCTGGTCCCAGTTCTCGTCCTGAGCTTGTTCACTCAATCCTTCAGCCACTCCTCCCTCTCCTTGCTACTCTTCTCCAAATCATCCTTGGCAATCTGAAGTTGGTGGAGTTGAGAAAGCTGAGGGGCAAGTTGGGACAAAACTTTGCCCATCCTCTTGGACTGATCGACCACTTGCTGCGCAAGAAGCATTGAAGTCAGACAACATAAGCAACGGTGGCAAAAAATTTTGAGGAGCTGCAGATCAGCAAACACAATCAGATGGATTACATACCTGGATACTCCTTGATGCGGCGATGGCGGCCTCCATTAGTTTGACTCGCTCCCTCTGGGCGGCTTGCTCGTTGTGCTGGAAGGTTTGTTCTTCCACCCTCCGGCGTAACCCAATAAAATGTCCGGGGGAATTTTGGTGGAGGAGCCTCAAGCCTGGGGAGATCATTGTCATCAGAAGACAGAGAAAGTGGAGGAGAAGGAGTCCTGGCCTTGGATCGATTGGCGGTGCGGGTCTTGGGTGAGCTCAGGACTGGGGTGTCCACCACAGCATCCCAATAGGGTGAGGATTGAGGCTCGGCCGAGTGAGTTGTTTCAACCTCAGGGGTTGAGACAACACTCAGCTCGGGCTGCAGCGCTGCGGTCTCGGCCTCAGTTGGGACGGGAGCAGCGACGGGGGTCGGTGGCACTGTCCCCTGGGATCAGCATTACTAGGCTTCCTGCAAACATATTCATCAATCAAGAAACTACTCAAGATTTCTTAAAGATTGAGGATTTTTATACCTTTTGAAAGTCTTAAACCTCCATCCCTGCGTGCTAGGGTGGAGGTACTCGGCGATGGGCCCAGGGCCTGATCGGCGATGAAGTATTGCCGGCTATCGGGCTTGTGGGCGCGGCAGTTGGTGGTGGAGATCTTGGCCTAGTTGGTGCCGTACTCAGTGCAGCTAATTGAGGCATGGCGGTACTCAGTGGTGTGGCCTTGGGGCTAGTCAATCTAGGGGCAGTGCTGCTGGGGTCTCTGATCATTGGACCACCGATGCCTTACTCGGCATGCTTGTCTTCCTGGCCTAATCCGTCGCTAGTCGCTTCCCAGCCCTCTTGGGGCTGGGTTGGGCTGACGAGGGGCTGGCCGGTCATTTTCTAGATTCACTGGCCAGTTGGCTAGGTGGGTCAGAAGTGAACTTGGTGAATTTCTGCAAACATCAAGCATCAGGGCAAACTCAATTGGAAAATGTTCATACAACGCATCACAAGCAAACATCAAGATAGACATCACACAAGGCATTACCTTTGGCCAGGGCTTGTCCTTGCAGTACGGCTTGAGGGCCCTCTAGGCGTCTAGAGTCTCGACAACTCCATTGACAAAGTAGCCAAGCCAGCTGTCAATGACGACATCCTTGTTGACGAAGTCGACACATTTCCGAGTGGGATCATTCTTCCCCCCTCATAGTTGTAGCCAAAGTGGATCTGGCCTTCAAGGGTTGAATTCTACGGTTCTGGATAGTTCTGGCCACCCAAGGCCCGGTCAGCCCTTGTTCTTTAATCATCGATCTTCTCCAGCAGCAATTGCAACTAGACCATCTCTGCCTATGATGGTAGGGCAGTCCAGCTCTCTAGTAACGAAGGGGGATTTCCAGAAAAAGGTGGCAAGGAGAGCTCAAGGTTGGAGCAGTAAAACCACTCCTGATGCCATCCTTTCAGTGAAGTTTTCAGGGGAACATGGAGATAGGCTTTCTTCATCTCGTTGCGGAGTTGAAGGCCTGCTCCCCCTATCACCTGTATCTTGGACTTGGAGGGCTATGGCTTGACATAGAACAAGAAGCGAAAGAGGTTGAAATGGGGATCGACTCCTAGAAAAGCCTCGCAGAGAGTCACGAAGATGGAGATTTGGAGAATGGAATTGGGGTTGAGATGGATGAGCTCAATCTTATAATAGACAAGGAGGCCGCGAAGAAAATCGGAGGCGGGAAGAGAAAATCCACGGTTGAAAAAATGAGGCAAAAATCACAATCTCATCAGGACCTAGAGAGGGGGATGTCTCACCGATGGTGGGGCGCCAGTTGATGATTTCCTTCGGTTGGTGGCATTTCCTCTTCTCTAGAAGGGTTAGCTTCGTTGAGCACACATCGGATCTTGACCACAATTAGGGGTGGCAATTTCCCCCTAGGGGCCGGGGGCGGGTGTCATTTTGGACCCGTGGGTAGTCAGGGCAGGGGCCCCGGTTATAAGCGGTGTGGATTCGGGGGAGGATCTGAACCCGCAGGTCATCCGCGGGGCCCTGAAGTAACAGTAAGCCCATTAGCCCACACTATATAAACTCACTCCTCAACCCTAATCCCTAGCCGGCCAACCCAATCCGATCCCCAATCCCCATCGCCTTGCCTCCTCCCTCTTCGTAGGGCGGCGGCGGCACGGGGTAGGCGGTAGCCGATGGGCGGCGGGCGGCAATGGCAGGCGACACCGGCAAGCGGCGGGCGGCAGCGGCAGGGCAGCCAGGCGGAGGGCGGCGGGCGACAGTGACATGGCGACAGCTGCAGGCAACGGCAGGGCAAGTGAAGCACTATTGTTGTAAGTGGTGTTCTGATTTCTGAACAATGTCATAGTTCGGGGCCCCGATCGGGGGTCAGGGCCCTGGCGGGCTCGGGGCCGGGTGGAGAAATCGAGGGGCGGGGATGGGGGCGTTCCTATCCAACCCGCCCCCGACCTGACCCGCTGCCACCCTTAACCACGATCCAGCTAACATGCTAGGGATGTCAAATGGAGCTTTCAGCATTGGTGGGGTATTGAACTAGGCAAAAGAGCTTCTGGATGGTGGGAATCGAGGCAGGGGAGAAGACTCTGCGGATTCTTGGGAGGAAGCTCGAGCTACAGGAAACCCTAGCTGGGGGCGGAGAGCGCAAAGTTTGGCACCTGTGCGGGAGATGAAGCGATTTAGCGAATTGGGGGAGAAGGGGGAATCTTTTCTCTCTCCCACCTCTTTATAGGCCTGCGCTGAGTTAGCAGGCTTGGGCCGGCTTTCACAGTAATGGGCCGTAAGATATGAGTTCCTAAATGGCATGTCCTATTGGGCCGACAGCTATCTGTGTTACAATCACAACGCAGATGCTATTTCACAGGAGCCGATTAAAATAATCAGATATGCTTTATGTTAAGCCTAATTACTGGACCCATGTGTTCAGATATCTGAAGTATTTAACAGGTATTGAGGATATATCCTTATAAGGGTCAATAGTTGGTCTCCATTAAAATTAGGAATGCAAATATCTCTCAAGAAAACCTCACCACATATTAGGTTAAAATCAAGGAAGTGGTACTCGGCTTACATGCTTAACCAAATTGCCTTAAGCAAAAAATATTTTCGGCTGATATGATGCTAAAGAGTCTAATTTCTGAGAAATATATCACTCGGGAAAAACTTAAAGGTTAAAGATCTTTGACTTTATGTTTAATTGTTTCACAATTAAGCACAAAGTCGAGGGCTACACCTAATAGGTGTGCCTATTTGGCGCACACTATTCATACTTTTCTATGAAGCCCTTCATAGCCTCGTTGCCAGCTGATATGAAGCAGGAGTTGGAAAAGAAGTACTCGGGAGCAAGGCACTCGGGAAATCTTCACTAAGGAGGATGAGCACTCGGCACCAGCTGTGACTCAACTATGAAGGTTTCAGGGGCTACTGTGGAGGCCTTAGACCCCGGGTACCTCATGGGAAGCTTTGTAGCCACTCGGATAGAGGATGGGCCTAATCATGTAATTAGGGATACAACAGTACTCGATACATATTACCTTGTATGATAAGGAAAGGGATATAGTCCTAGTCGGGTACGTTGTATTCCTAGAAGAAAATCCCTCGGTCAAGTCCGACTAGGATTCTTATTATGTAACCTTACCTCCTCAGTATATAAGGGGAGGTAAGGAGCCCCTTGGGGCAAAACAATCTCATCAAAGAAAAGAGCACAATCTCACCAGAGAAAACTCAAAGGCAATACACAATAGCTAGAAGTAGGGTATTACCTCACCTTGAGGGCCAAAACCAGGATAAACTCGTTTCGTGTTCCTTTGCAATCCATCAAGTTTAGGTCTCACGAGTAGCCCCATATTATTATTGCCGATAAAAAAATATCGACAGATGCCCGCCAGTGCCTCCCCGAGGCTTAGTTCCCCACCGTAGATGCCGCTCCACGTTTGCCACGCTGCCATTGTTCTGTTCGCTACCACCCGCCACTTAGTGTCATTCACTGTCAACCCCGATATAGGGAACCGCTTCTAGGATACCTAAGGAACATCCCAGAGCATGGAATCGGGCTAAGGAACCTCACCGGCGGGACGCCCAAATCCCCACCCCCCCTCTGTAATCCGCTGCAAAACTCCGTCTCCGGCCATCTCCCGGTGAATCCAAACCATTAGCTGGCTTCATTGAGATCTTTCATGTTCACCGATGTCCTCGCCGTTGCCCATCTTCCCGTGAATCGCTCCGGTAAGCCGCACCGTCGCTGGCCGTCCGATCGGATTTCCTATGCTTCTTCTACCAAGAGCTGTGTGACTACACACGGGACCGCTGCCCCCCAACGCACTATGGACCACTACTTACTCCCCATCTACCACCTCTCCCTACTCCATTCTCCCCATGAGCCCGTTCCTCATAGACCAAGGGGCTGACAGCGGGACCCGCATGTCAGATTGGACCCGCCTATCAGATCCCACCGCGCCTCTCTCCCAGCGGATGAGCCGCGAGGCCGCACGGCCCGTTACGCCGCTTGGCCGACCCCAGGCCACAGGGTCCGTATCAACTCGCCCGGCCCACCCCGCGCACCGCCCTATACCACCCCTCAGCTAGCCACTGGGCCCCAGCCGTCATCGGCCCAGAAAAGGATAAAAACAGAGAAAAACCACTTCTTTTCTCTTTTCAATAGTCCTAAAATTCCATAAATCTTCGAAAAATCGTATCTTTTCAACCGTTCATCCGATTGACTCCGTTCCACTTCCAAAATTCTTCTAAAAATGAGATCTATCCGATGGCATGCTTAGAAATCACTAATAGGGCTTTTATATTATTCTTTTTGTTGAGTTGTCTCATTTTGCGTGTAGCATCGGAGTCGGAGGAGCCTTAGGACGCGGATCACGAAGGCAAAGCTTCAGGCCTTGAGCAAGGCAAGTCACCTTTGAACATATTGCACCCATAATTGCGGAACCAAGTATTTTAATTGCCGAAATTGTATTAACTAGGTTACACCGGAATAACTTCTCGGCCACGGTCGCGAGATGACCGACGGGCCGCCAACCTATTTGCTGCATTGACCCCTTGAATATTTGAGATCCCCTAAACATTCTTGTCACCTCCCTTAACTGATCCTGGTACCTGCGCCGGCGGGCATGGTACCGGTGATCGTGCCTCAAATTTGTAAAAAAGGGATTACGATAGGTAAAACTTAGGTTTGTAAAACCTTGGAAAACCCGACACCTAGGTCGGAGTCTTGAAAACAAAATGATTTTACAAAACCCACGATGCGAGGATCGTGTCAGCAGGGCGAGTCTCTCGCATTGCAACTAAGGACCAATTCCTTCGAAATTTCATCCGAACATACAACAGTACAACCACATGGGTAATATGGGGCAACCCCTAGCTGAGTAACTAGTCGCCCAGGGACGCCTTGCATGCCATTGGACTGTGGATCATGCGGGAGGATGACGGGGATGCCTCCTGGGTTCCTGGCACAGTATGGTCACAGACCTACCCTGTCGTTGGTCATGGACCCCTCCAGTTGGCATGAGGTAACCTGGTGTCGACTTTGGAAATGCCTTGTCGCGAAAACCCCTGGTCACCTGTCATGTCTGTTCATTCGCGAGCTGGGTGATAGGGTAAGTCGTGTCGTGTGGGTAAAGCGTACCCCCTCTACAGAGGTCTAAACTATTTGAGCAGCTGTGCCCAAAGTCATGGGTGGATGTGAGGTGATTCCTTAGTGTAGTTTTATTTGACTACTTCTTGTGAAAGGATGTTGTGGATGGGAAATCCGTTTTTGGAGACATGGTGGAGTTGTCGAGGACAACAAGGTTGTGGGCCCAATTGTCGATGTTTTACACCGACAATAGAACTATAGGGCTACTCGGCAAGAGGAAACTCGGTGGATTGCAGAGGAATACAAAGAGAGTTTATACTGGTTCAGGCCCTCGAGGTGAGATAATACCCTACGTCTAGTTGTGGTGTAATTCCTCTGAGATGTTTGTCGATCAATGATCTCGTCGCCTCTTGAGAGGCACCCTGCCTCCCCTTATATACTGGGGGACAGGGGTACATGATAAGGATCCCAGCCAGATACGGCCAAGGGATTTCCTTCTTAGAGATAGAAACTAATCCGACTAAGACTGCTATTCCTTATCGTTCAAGGTAAGGCCTACCGGGTGCTATCTTATCTCTAATTACATTATTTGGCTCATACTCTATCCGAGTGGCCCATATACTGGTGATGAGGTACCCGAGGCCCATGGCCTCCATAGTAGCCCCTGAGACCTTCATAGTTGAGTCACAGCTGATGCCGAGTGCTCATCCTCCATGGTGAAGATTGCCCAAGTGCGATGCTCCTGAGTACTCTTTGTCCGAGTAGGTCTTCTTCCCGGGTCCTGCTTCATGTCAGCTGGCAGCGAGGCTATGAAGGGCTTCATGTAGATGTATGAATAGTGTGCGCCGAATAGGCACACCTATTAGGTGTAGCCCCCGACTTTGTGCTTAATTGTGAAGACAATTAAACATAAAGTCAAAGATCTTTAACCTGATAATCTTTCCCGAGTAGATTTCTACTGGTATATGAGATTCTTCTGTATCATATCAACCGAAATAAACTTTATAGTCTTGCCGAGTAGGGAACTACTCGTATGTAAGACTCTTCGACTCCATGTCAGTCGGAATGTGTGTTTATAGTCTTGCCGAATAGGATGCTACTCGTATATGGGACTCTTCAGCTTCATGTCAGCTGGAAAGGGAATTTGTAGTCTTTCCCGAGTGGCGTCTCACCCAGAAGTTAGACTCCTTCGCATTATGTCAGCGAGAATGAGAGATTTGTAATCTCTCCCGAGTAGTGCACTATTCGAAAGTTAGACTCTTCAGTGTCATATCGGCTGGAATAATGTTGCTCATGGCAACTGATGGCCACGCATGTAGGCCGAGTACCACTTTATGAAAATAAATCCACAGCGTGGTTAGTTGTACTCGAGAAAGATACCTGCATCCTCAATTTTAATGAAGACCAGCTTGTGATCCATGTAAGGATATATCCTCGAGACCTGGTGGATAGAACAGATACCCAAACATATATGTTTAGCAATAAGGCTCTCATGAAGCATATCTGTTTACCTCATCGGCTCCTGTTAGTAGCACCAGCGCTATAATTTCAACTCAGCCTGTGGGTGGTCCACATGGAGCATGCTACTGTAGGAACCCATATCTTGGTGGCCCAGTGCTGACTGTGTAGGCCCAAGCCCATTTAGTCGACATCGTCTCTATAAAAGGCAGGGAAAGAGAAAAAGATTCCTTCATCTTCCCCAAATCAGCCAATTGCATCGACTTCCACCTTCGCGCCCAACTTTTTGCCTTCCGCTCGGCTAGGGTTAGCTGCTGCTGTTCCCCACCCAAACTCAGGTGATTCCACTCCTCTTCGTCTGTTCCAAGCCCCCGATTCGCTTTTCCCCCAAGTCTTTCCGCTCCCAATCATGCCGAAAGCTTCGGATCTTGCAGGCGCGCCGAAGAATGCTTGGCCGACCTCGGATTGCGGCTCGGTGAAACTGAAGCTGCTGGAGAGTCAACTGAAGTTGCCCAGCCAAGAGGTGATCCGCTGGCGGCCGGCTAAGGGTGAATCGGCCCCAAATCCCCAATCTGGCGAAACAGTAGTTTTCGCCTCTTTTTTCAATCGGGGTTTGTGCCTTCCCTCTTCCGATTTCTTTCGCTGCATCCTTGACTTCTATAAGCTAGAGTTGGTGTATTTGAATCCCAACTCGATTCTTCAAATCTCCATATTTGTTACTCTCTGTGAGTGCTTTTTGGGTGTGGAACCCCATTTTAATTTCTTCAGGCATCTGTTCCATATCAAACCCCAGCCCTCCAAGAATAATATTAGTGTGATTGGGGGGGCTGGTCTCCAGCTAAGGAGTGATGGGAAGAAAACATATCTTGATCTCCCTTTGAAATCTTCCTTGAAAAGCTGGCACAAGGAGTGGTTCTATTGCGCATATCTGGCTTCCTCCTTGCGTCCATTCACCGGCTTGCCACCGGTAGTTTTACCAAATTGGTCAGCAGATCCAACCTTTGAAGAGATGGGCCAAGTGCACCAATTGTTGAGGAAATTAGATGACCTTAAGAAAGCTGGCCTGACTGGACCTTGGGTGGCCCGTCGTTTCCTGACTCGGCGCATCCAGCCGCTGAAGTTGAGGAGCGCGTTTGGCTGGGCTTTTAAGGGCAAAAATGATCCTGACCGAGTAAGCAATGAATCGGCCAACAAGCGCACGGTGACCGAGACTCTGTTCGGTTACTTCTCCGAAGGGGTGATCGTGACCGAAGACGATAATCGTCGGGTCGCGGCCTATAGCTTCATTCGGCCCCGTACCAAGGTAATCTTCGTCCTTCTTCTGTGATGAATGCCTGTGGGCTTGTATGTATGATTGCCCGGCATTGTGTGATGTATTTTGTTGATTCTTCTATAGTGGTGTGAGGAGTTCGATGAAGACTCCCGCCCGTTGTCGGCCGTCAAGTCGAAGAAGAGGCCGAGGAGCCCCCCTATTGCCCAACCCGACTCCAAGAGAGCCGGGAAAAAGCCTGTTTTGTATTGGGGTGAGGGGGCCATGACGCCGCGCACCGTGGCGGGAAGCCTGAAGATAAAGGACACCGTCGCCGCGGCGCCCAGGCATAAGAATTCAAATATGATACAGCGGTGGTATCAGAGCCAATACCGACTATAGGAGCCCCTTAAATTGGTCGTTAATTTGGCATTCTAAAAGTATTTTGAGAACTTTGCTCTCAGCTACAAACTATTTGTGAAAATAAATCTAATTCTTATGTCTCATCCCTCTTAAAGAACTACTCTTCCGTATGTCTCATATTTTGATTTTAAACCCCCATTCTTGCTCTATAGAACCGGAAACTTTTGAAAAATGGTACTTCTAAAAATTTCTTATTAAACTTTCCAAACCAGTACCAAAGTGGTTTAAAAGTTTTAAAATTCCCCTTTGCAAAGTAATTCCAAAATCTAGTGTGACGATTTTTAAATATCGGTTTATAATGGCCTATAGAGTAGGTTTTGGAATAAAAGATGGCCAAACTAAAAATATGTTAGAATTAATAGGTTGTAACACTTCACCATGGTACCTCTGTACCAAAAATGAATTTTGTGTGATTTTAATCTTCTCCTATCCCAGTATTTCAAAACTTACCGAAAGAATAGAATGGATAGTTTGGGGCAGGTTTGGAATTGTTGTGCTTTAACCACTAGGTTGTTTGTTTAGACGGACCTCCACAAACTCATGTAACCTACGGATCCATTTAACTTCATTTAGTAAAAAGGAAAGTAAAATTTAAAATGCTTCAAACTTGTTTTAAAATTCAAGAGCTAGTAGTTGCACAAGTTCTGGAAATCAGTAGTTAGCATACTTCATAATTTTATGTAGGTCATAATAAACATAATAAAATTCTGAAATTTTTATAATAGCCTGTAGACTTACCCAGTAGGCATCATGAATTTTTCTGGAATTTTTAGGTCATTACATCACGGCATAAGAATTCAAATATGATGCATGCACATGTTCTGAAATCTGTAGATAGCCGATTTGCAAAATTTTGTATAGCCCAAACCATAGGTGTTAAAATTTTGAGCTGTTTCCAGTAGATTGTAGACTCACATGGGGAGCACCATGAGTTAACCTTGAATTTTTAGACCACTACATCACTACATAAAAATTCAAATAGAATACATGGTCATGTTCTAAAATCTGTAATTAACATACTTCATATTTTGGTGTAAGTTAAACCATAGGTGATAAAATCTTGATATTTTACCAGTAGCTTGTAGACTCTCCCAGTAAGCTTCTGGAATTTTTATGGAATTTTTAGACGACTGAATCATGATCAAATAATCCACACATTAGATATGTTCAGAATCTGGAACCGTAGGTTACCTACTTAATATATTTGTACAGCCCAAACAATGAGTGACAAAATAACCATTTTTGGTCAGTAATTTAGGAACCCAGTGAGGAAGCCCTAGAAATTTTCTTAGAATTTTTGAACCAGTATGTTAAGAACTAAAATTCGACAAGTGCACCAGCAATTTGCTCCAACACTGTATAGTCTGTCTTGTTTATTTTCTCCACAAAAATCCATTTGTGTAAAAATTCTAATTCTTTCCCAGAACAAAGAGAAATTTAAGAGAACTTGCATGCAAAATTTTTGTAATTTAATCAGGTCTGTAGGATAGCCCTTAGACCCTGTCATTACCAGATAAGTGCATAAGACAGACTCTAGGGTATAGTTGCTAAATTGTTCTTCACAAATGTAATTAATCATAACTTCTAAAATTTTGAAGGGGGGTAGGTATTCGAAACATAAGTCAAGATGCATCGCAAGCTCTAAGGTACCTAAAGCCTTCCTAAGTAAGATCGATCATACTTGCTAGGTATCGGGTAGATTTTGCTCCTAGGACTATAGTAGTTTGATAGTTTCTTTTAGCTTTTACCAGTTCTAAATCATGTATGTCCACCAAATCTTTCTATGTGAACTTAAGAAGTGTTAGTTAGAAATTGCCTAGGCTTTATAGGTCTTTAATTTAGGAGAGACCATACCTTTAGAACTAAAATATACCTCTAATTACTATTAGCATCTCCAAAAATGATTTGGGGCCATGACGCCGCGCACCGTGGCGGGAAGCCTGAAGATAAAGGACACTGTCGCCGCGGCGCCCAGGCAATCAAGTCCCAGGTTAGGACTTGTACGGCCGAGCTCGACATTGCCGAGCCCGGCAAAAGCAACGCCGAGTGCACGATCCGAGCGGGATCCACCAAGCACACGGGTGCCCGAGTCAGCTACGCCTACAACGGGGCCGCCTCCAGCTGCCACGCCTCCGCTAACTGATTCGCCAGCCGGGCTGACAACCGAAGGTAGCGCTCCGCCAGAACCCGGATCGCCCGGCAGGAAACTGAAGTTCTCCAAGAGGTATGCTGCTCCGGACCTTCTGAGATTCTTGTCTGTTGCAGTAGTATTTTTATGTCTGTTTTGCTATGCAGGAGATGGGTCGATATCGATCTCAAGGAGACCGCCCTGACCGCTCCCCTTGAAGAGCCCGCCCCAGCCGAGCCGGCGCCCGCGAGCACACCCGTTGAGCCGGTGGCCACTCTAGTCACGGAGACTGAGGTGGTCTCGACTGCGGGGCCGCTGATGCCGCTCGACCAAGGAGCAGTTACAGAGGTTGCTGCCCCAGCCCCTGAGTCGATGCCCGCTGCTGAGGCCATCGTCGGAGCCCTTGAGTCGACCCCTGAGGCTGCAGGGGACGCCGATGTGGGGGCCGGGACCCCATCACCATCATGGTCATCGTCGTCATCGTCGCCGAAGATCCCGAACCTTCCTCAGATTGAAGCTCCTCCGCGTAGGCTCCCTCGGACGTTCACCTGGACGGCGCCTGATGGAACCACGAAGAGTTTCAGGCTTGATGAGGCCGCGGCGAGGAGGGAACGTGAAAGCTTGCTTCGCGCCGCCATCACCGGGTCCCAGGGAGTTGGGGTATAGTTCTTGCAGCAGAGTCGTGGTGGTCTTTTTGTTTTGACGTCTGACTCCACTCTTGATTTGTTCTTTCCCTAAGCAGAAACTTGTCGACCACAATGAGGCCATGACCGAGATCCTGGTCGAAGTGGCCCCCCACCTCGCGGAATTAGAGCAGCTCCGGGCGTTGAAGGCCGAGATGGAGGAGCGCCACGCTGGGAGGGAAGCTTGGCTGAAGGATGCCGCCACCCAGCTCAGGGATGAAAATTGGGCCCAAGCCGCGAAGATTAGAGGTAAGTCCCCGAATGCGCCTTCCCGACTGAACTCTTGATGCATTTCTCCTGCCACGTTGTTCCTGACTGCCCAGTTGTGTCTTGGCCACACGGTTGAGTTCTTGACTAATCTGTCGTGCAGCCCTCGAAGCCGAGTTAAAGACCTGAACAAAGGGGGAAGCCTAGCTGAAGAAGGCCGAAGAAGCCAGAGCCGGGCTTGAGAAGGCCAAGGCCGACCTGACAAAAGCCAATGCCGAGCTCGAACGGGAAAAGGCCGAGTTAAAAGAGGCAACCGTCAAGCTCGGCGAAGAAAAAGCCGAACTGGAGAAAACCGTAGCCAAGTGGGAGGCCGACTACGAAAGTAAGTCCCCAACCTGACCGTGATCTTAACCAATCCATTAGTCATTCCATCCGCAACCGAGCCTGACAAGTTTACTTGCCGGTGGACCTGGATAGACATGAGAGCCAATGTCCAGGCCCAGTATCGGTTCTACATAGAGGAGATAACAGTCATCAGGGAGTCACAGGAAGCCCTCGTCGGGTCTGTGAAAGGGCTCCTTGACCTGATAGATCCTAGCCCTGTGGGAACCAGTTGCAGCAGGATCCCCCAAATAGAGGCGCGTCTTGAGGATGCACCGAGTGCCTTGAAGAAGTACTCGGATGAGCATGTCATTGCCGGCGTGGCCCAGACCCTGGCGATGACCAAATCCATCTACCCGAGGGCAGACATTGAAGCCATCAGGGAGGGGTTTGCCGAGGAGACGACGCCCGAAGAGGCGCTGGAGCTAATTGCCCGGGCGAAGCCGACTGCTGAGATAATTACCCGAGACCTGGGTCTGTAGGGGCAGCATATCATGTAGTCGGTATGTATAAACTTTTGTGGAAAACATGTGTAAATATATGTGCACTACCACCAAGCTTATCACTCAGTCGTCATTAGCTTTACTTCACCATGTAGTCTACGCCGAGTTAGTCTGTCAGAACTTAATAAAATCGTTCGATGTAAGAAGCTGTACTCCGGCAAACGCGACAATCGTAGTAAAGCTTCATTACTGGAGTAGGATAAGCTTGTATATTATTGACAGAACACATATATACATGCAGCCCCCGACTCACTACTCGGTTGATACAAGCGGCGTAGTGAGTCAGAGAAACTGTACACATGAAAAATTATAAAACTCAGGTATAGAAAGGACGTAGCTGTTCTATGTTCCATGAGTTGCTGATGAGAACGCCGTCTTCGGTCTTCAGTCGGTAGGTGTTCACACCAAAAACCACCGGGTGTGCCAAGAAGCTTGTTGATGATCTGGTTTGATGCGATTGAACATACGAAGGCCTGGGAGATCTGCTTAGCTCCAGTGCAGGTCCTAAAATCTTGAGGTTCGTAGGCGTGCCAGTCAATTTGACCCCGTAATTGACAAGGAGATGAAGAAATTTGATTACTGATCCAATCGGCTAGTAAGCCGATACAGATTCCTTCCAGCCGATCGCCGCTATGCTCGTGCCCGGGCCCTCGCCTGTACTTGCGCTCGGGTCAGCAGCAACTGCACATCGGCTATCGGCCGATACGGGCTGATGTAGGCTCCTTGTAGCCGATGGCCGATGGCACCTGTGTATCGGCTAGGAAACCGATAGCGCTATGAGCAAATAGACAAGATGTCAGTATAACATGTGCATCGGCTAGGAGCCGATGATAAAATAAATAAGCAAGATAGTAAGCCAGCCGACTGCCAAGGAAACACATGTGCATCGGCTAGAAAACCGATGATGATATAGATGACAAACAGTAAGGATAATACAGTCGGCTTTTATAAAAAGATAACCTATCGGCTAAGCACTCCGATAGAACGTCGCATATACACCGATCGGCTCGGCAAGGATAAATCTATTATTATCGATCTAGTAGTTCAAACCTAACTGATGCAGCACAGATCGATAATAGTAAAGGAACCTCAACGAGCCGATAGACCTAATGCAACTGTGATGAAAATAACTTACCGGCTATACATTCCGATAAGACGCTTGCACAAAGGATATCAGCCTAACAGGAATAATTTATCGCTAGCAGTTTAGTAGGTCGGACCCAACCGATGCAGCACAAACTGATGATAAACTACCCCCGATAAACTGATAAAAACTATGCACGCGTGATGTGATATACCTGACCAGCCTAAGAGGTCGGACCGAACCGATGCAGCCGTAGACAGATCCGATACACCGTGGTAAGCCGACTACCATATACCGACTAGAATATCGGACCTAACCGAGAAAGTCCTAGCCGATTGGTAGTCGGGGTAACGAGACTTACCCTCTCGCAAGAGTTCGGACCTAACCGATGCAGCCCCGCTCGAGAAGCAAGAACCCGTTGGTAAAGGGTGGCGATGCGCCGAATTTGATTGATCGAGAGATAGATTACAAGGTCCCCGGGCATACGTATATATACCCCGAGTTACAAGAGTCCTTATAGGACACGAAACAGGACTTTCCTAACTAGAAAAGGAAAACTAACAGACCTGATCGGACAAGAGATCAGGTTTCCTAAAAGATAAAACTATCTAATAGATAAGATAAATAACTGCCATAACGTGGTCTTCACGATTCCTTCCCAAGCTCGGACTCTTCTGGATTAGTTTCCAATGGCTGATATCGCTTCTTTCCTTAACCGAACATGGTAACGACCCGTACCAAATTTTGGCGTTAACACATGCCCCCCAATTTCGGAGTTTGTTATCAAACTTCGAAATTCTTCTGTTCGGGCCTTATCATTCCTTCCTGGCCTCCTGAAATCGGCTTTCATGAACCGATACCTTCTGTACTAGGTGTGCTAGGCTCTCAAAGTCTTCTGATGAAAATCTTTCCTTGATCGGAGCCAACAAACCTTGGAATGCTAACTCGGCCAGCTGTGCATCATCCAGACTTAAACTATAACATCGGCTTTTAACATTACGAAACCGCTGGATATATTCTGCGACTGATTCCTCCGGCTTCTGTATTACCGATGTTAAGTCTATCAAACTCATCTCCTGACTTCCCATAAAGAAATACTTGTGGAATTGCTTTTCCAGATCGGCCCAACCTCGAACTGAGTTAGGTGGCAATGAAGAAAACCATGTAAAGGCCGATCCGGATAATGATAACGGGAAGAATCTAACTCTCAAAGCTTCTACAGCCGATGCTTCTCCGCACTGCGCCAGGAATCGGCTGACATGCTCCACTGTAGACACATCATCTTGCCCTGAGAATTTGGAGAAGTCTGGTACTCTGTATCGGCGTGGCAACGGAGCTCTATCAAACCAATCTGGATATGGAGGCCGATATATAAATGTTTCCTTCTTCGGTCTTAAACCGAATTGTTCTCTCATCACCTCCGTGATTCTTGCTGTCAAATCTTCTTCTCTTGGATTTTCATCGTGATAACGCAGAGGTGGAGTTTGTAGCCGATTCTGATTCTGATATTCCCTCTGATAATTGTACTCAGGAACAGCTTCTGAATAACTCTGTTGATGCCCCCCGGGTATTTGAATCGGCTCCACTGCCTTCTTGATCAAGCTCTGTAATGTGTTCATCAATATCCCAGATTGATCGGTCAACGCATGATGAACTGCTTCATTAAACAAGTCTTGGATCGGCTTCTGTGAACTTGTAGGCGATATATTGCTCGATTCACCAACCAGAACAGGATTTGGAAATTGGGATTTTTGAATCGGCCCTTGATCTGTCATGCCGAAGGATTGTAGACAAAGCTTCTGAAACTCCACGATGTTCTGCTCCACTTGTTGTCTTTGTTCTTCGGTCAAGTCTTCCATTGTGACTGGGATCATATCATCTTTGCTGACCTCTTTTCCAGCCATGTCGAAGTTCTGTGTCCCACCAGGCGTGCCAAAAATATGTTCACACCAAAAACCACCGGGTGTGCCAAGAAGCTTGTTGATGATCTGGTTTGATGCGATTGAACATACGAAGGCCTGGGAGATCTGCTTAGCTCCAGTGCAGGTCCTAAAATCTTGAGGTTCGTAGGCGTGCCAGTCAATTTGACCCCGTAATTGACAAGGAGATGAAGAAATTTGATTACTGATCCAATCGGCTAGTAAGCCGATACAGATTCCTTCCAGCCGATCGCCGCTATGCTCGTGCCCGGGCCCTCGCCTGTACTTGCGCTCGGGTCAGCAGCAACTGCACATCGGCTATCGGCCGATACGGGCTGATGTAGGCTCCTTGTAGCCGATGGCCGATGGCACCTGTGTATCGGCTAGGAAACCGATAGCGCTATGAGCAAATAGACAAGATGTCAGTATAACATGTGCATCGGCTAGGAGCCGATGATAAAATAAATAAGCAAGATAGTAAGCCAGCCGACTGCCAAGGAAACACATGTGCATCGGCTAGAAAACCGATGATGATATAGATGACAAACAGTAAGGATAATACAGTCGGCTTTTATAAAAAGATAACCTATCGGCTAAGCACTCCGATAGAACGTCGCATATACACCGATCGGCTCGGCAAGGATAAATCTATTATTATCGATCTAGTAGTTCAAACCTAACTGATGCAGCACAGATCGATAATAGTAAAGGAACCTCAACGAGCCGATAGACCTAATGCAACTGTGATGAAAATAACTTACCGGCTATACATTCCGATAAGACGCTTGCACAAAGGATATCAGCCTAACAGGAATAATTTATCGCTAGCAGTTTAGTAGGTCGGACCCAACCGATGCAGCACAAACTGATGATAAACTACCCCCGATAAACTGATAAAAACTATGCACGCGTGATGTGATATACCTGACCAGCCTAAGAGGTCGGACCGAACCGATGCAGCCGTAGACAGATCCGATACACCGTGGTAAGCCGACTACCATATACCGACTAGAATATCGGACCTAACCGAGAAAGTCCTAGCCGATTGGTAGTCGGGGTAACGAGACTTACCCTCTCGCAGGAGTTCGGACCTAACCGATGCAGCCCCGCTCGAGAAGCAAGAACCCGTTGGTAAAGGGTGGCGATGCGCCGAATTTGATTGATCGAGAGATAGATTACAAGGTCCCCGGGCATACGTATATATACCCCGAGTTACAAGAGTCCTTATAGGACACGAAACAGGACTTTCCTAACTAGAAAAGGAAAACTAACAGACCTGATCGGACAAGAGATCAGGTTTCCTAAAAGATAAAACTATCTAATAGATAAGATAAATAACTGCCATAACGTGGTCTTCACGATTCCTTCCCAAGCTCGGACTCTTTTGGATTAGTTTCCAATGGCTGATATCGCTTCTTTCCTTAACCGAACATGGTAACGACCCGTACCAAATTTTGGCGTTAACAGTAGGCGCCTGGCCGCATGACCTCGGCTATAATGAATGGCCCTTCCCAGATTGGGGATAATTTGTGCCTGTCTTTGGTGCTTTGTATTTTCCTCAAGATAAGATCCCCGACCAAAAATGGCGCGGCCACGGACATTGCGGTTGTGGTAGCGATGCAGGCCTTGAAGATACCTTGCCGACTGGATTGTTGCAGTGTCCCTTGTTTCTTCCAACTGATCTAGCTCGACCAGTCGGGTATTATTTGAGACGTCTTCTGAGTAAGCCCGGACTCGCGGAGAGTCGAACTGTAACTCTGTCGGTAGCATAGCCTCGGCACCGTAGACTAGGAAGAAAGGGGATTGCCCTGTTGCCTGACTAACCGTGGTTCTGAGAGACCAGAAAACAGATGGGAGTTCTTGTACCCACAGGCCCACGTATGGTTGTAGTCGGTCGAATATCCTGGCCTTGATGTCTTGTAAGACCATACCGTTGGCTCGTTCAACCTGGCCGTTGCTCCGCGGGTGTGCCACGGATGCAAAGCAGATCTTGATGCCGAAATCTTTGCAGAAGTCTTGGAATACGCCGCCCATGAACTGAGTACCGTTGTCGGTGATTATGCGATTAGGAACCCCAAATCGGTATAGTATACTCGTGATGAAGTCCTTTGCTCGTGCCGCTGTTATAGTTGCGACGGGTTTTGCCTCCACTTGGTGAACTTGTCAACTGCAACGAATAGATGTGTGAACCCTCCTGGCGCTTTCTCGAAAGGCCCGACCATGTCGAGCCCCCATACTACGAATGGCCAAGAAATAGGGATAGTTTGGAGTTCTTGGGCTGGGAGATTTGTTTGTCTTGCGTAGAACTGGCAACCCTCGCACTTGTGAACAATGTCCTTGGCGTCTGTTACTGTTGTGGGCCAGAAAAATCCCTGCCGGTAAGCTTTTCCAACTAACGTCCTGGATGCGGCATGGTTGCCACATATGCCCGAGTGGATCGACTGCAGGATCTGCTTGCCCTCCTCGGTGGTGACGCAACGCATGAGGACACCGGATGCGCTCCTTCGGTACAGGTCTTCTCCGACTAGTAGGAAGCTTTTGCTTCGACGCTTGATCTTCGACTACAGGGCTTGACTGCGATCTTCTGGGAGTTCGTCGTCCAGGAGAAATTTGACAACAGGAGTCCGCCAGTCTTGACATATGTGCAGCACCTTGTCTGTAGCCGGGGTAGGTTCACCTCCCGACTGCTCCGGCGCCGGTTTCTTCTTGACTGATGGCTCCATGAGTTGCTCAACAAAGATTCTAGTCGAAACCGCTTCTCGCTTGGATGCCATATTTGCCAGCTCGTCTACCACGTCATTGTATTGACACAGGACATGTGTTATTTCCAGCCCGTCAAACTTGTTTTCCAGCTTGCAAACCTCCTGACAGTATGCCGCCATGGTGTCATCGAGACAAGTCCAGTCTTTCATGACTTGGTTCACCACGAGTTGAGAATCCCCGCGCACAACCAGTCGACGTATGCCGAGTGATATAGCGATGTGGAGCTCGTGGATAAGTGCCTCGTACTTGGTGACATTGTGGGAAGCCAGGAAGTGGATTTGTAAGACGTACTTTAGTTTTTCGCCGGTGGGGGGGCGTCAATATGACTCCAGCCCCGGCGCCGCCGATTCGTAGAGAACTGTCGAAGTACATTGTCCAGTACTCTAGCTTTGCTATTGATGTAGACAGTTGAACTTCTGTCCACTCGGCCATGAAGTCGGCTAGAGCTTGTGATTTAATTGCTGTCCGTGGTTGAAAGGTGATATCAAACGCCATCAACTCGAGTGCCCATTTAGCGATTCAGCCGGTGGCCTCACGATTGTGAAGGACATCCCTGAGTGAAAACGCTGTGACCACCATGACTTGATGTGCCTGGAAATAATGCACCAGCTTCCGAACTGTGATAAGTAGGCCATATAGCAGCTTTTGGACCTGCGGATATCTCGTCTTCGAGTCGGCAAGCACCTCACTGACAAAGTAAAGTGGCCGTTGTATTTTCTGGATGTGACCCTTTTCGGATCGCTCGACCACCAGCACCGTGCTGACTACCTGAGTGGTTGCCGCCAAATATAGCATTAGTGGTTCTTGGGGCATAGGTGACGCCAACACGGGAGGTGATGTGAGAAATTGTTTGAAGTCTTCGAAGGCTTGTTGGGCGTTCGGAGTCCATTGGAAATTGTCCACCTTTTTTAGTAGCTTGAAGAAGGGCATACCCCGTTCGCCCAGTCGGGAAATAAATCGGCTGAGTGCCGCCATGCAGCCTGTCAGCTTCTGGACATCCTTCTGGTTAGTCGGGGGAGCCATGTTCATTATGGCATTGAATTTCTCCGGGTTAGCCTCGATGCCACGATGCGAGACGATGAAGCCGAGTAACTTGCCGGATGGCACTCCGAAGGCGCATTTTTCCGGGTTCAACTTCATTTTGAATCGTCGAAGATTATGGAAGGTTTCTTCTAGGTCAGCGATAAGGTCTTCTTTGGACTTGGTCTTGATCACCACGTCGTCGACGTAGGCTTCCACATTGCGCCCGATCTGAGTGTGCAAACACCGCTGAAAGTCCCATTGATAGGTTGCTCCAGCATTCTTCAAACCGAACGGCATTGTGATATAGCAGTACGCTCCAAACGGCGTGATGAAAGATGTCTTTAAGCAGTCTTCCTCCCTCTGGCTGATTTGATGGTATCCTAAGTAGCAGTCAAGAAAGCTAAGTAGGTTGCACCCGGCCATGGAATCTACCACCTGATCTATCCTGGGAAGACCAAATGGGTCCTTAGGGCACGCCTTGTTGAGATCGGTGTAGTCGACGCACATGCGCCATTTACCTTTTTTCTTCCGGACCAGAACTAGGTTAGCCAGCCAATCCGGGTGATAGACCTCCTTGATAAATCCGGCTGCGAGGAGCTTGGTGATCTCCTCCCGGATAGCATCCTTGCGGTCTTGAGCGAAGCGCCGCAGCCGTTGCTTGACTGGCTTGGCGTCTATCTTCACATTTAGGGCGTGCTCGATCACCTTCCTTGGTACGCCCGGCATGTCGGACGGTTTCCATGCGAAGATATCTTTATTGGCTTATAGGAAGGTGACGAGCGCGTCTTCCTATTTGGGGTCGAGTCTGGTCCCGACTAGGGCAGTCTTGGAGGGGTCGGAAGGGTCTAGGGGGATCTTCTTCGTGTTAGAGTCCGCTGAAATTCCCGACTTCGCCGCCTTTTTTGCCAGAACTTGATCTTGCTCGACTTCAGTTGTGACGGCTTGCCGAATGCTATCGCGCCCGACTACCGCCTCTTGTAATTGAGCCAGTTCGCAGCTCTCCTTGTCGTAGGTGAAGGCTTGCTTGATGTCACTGCGGAGGGAGAGGACTCCTGCTGGCCTAGGCATCTTGAGCACCATATATGTGTAGTGCGGTATCGCCATGAATTTGGCGAGTGCCGGTCGTCCGAGTATCGCGTGGTACGTGGTCTCGAAGTCGGCGACTTCAAAGCAGACATTTTCCGTGCGGAAGTTATCCCGCGTACCGAAGGTTACTGGCAATGTGATCTGCCCAAGTGGAGTTGATGATAGGCCAGGAATTATCCCGTGGAAGGGTGCAGTACTCGGTCATAGTTCTGAACGAGGGATCTTCATCTCGTCCAAAGTCTTGGCGAATAAGATGTTGAGCGCGCTACCTCCGTCGATGAGGGTTTTCTTCAGCTTGATGTTTCTGACGACCGGGTCCAGGACGAGTGGATAACGTCCCAAGTGAGAAACCCGATCTGGGTGATATGCGCGATTGAAGGTAATGGCCATCTCTGACCAGCGCAGGTACTGGGGGGTGTCCGTCGTAGAGACCGTATTGATGTCGCGTGCTGATAGCTTCTGTTTGCGCTTGGACTCGTACGCGGAAGGCCCTCCGAAAATATGGTTGAGTTCGGCCTGAGGATCTTGGAAATCGTCGGCCGGACCCTGATCTGGCTTGTCTTTGTCCTTGTCGGTGCCAGATGATGAAGCCTGCTCGGAGGCAAACTTCTTAAGCATGTAGCAATCTTTGGCCGCATGCTTGCCCTTGGGGTGGAAGGGGCAATGCCCGCTCATGACCTTCTGGTAGTCGTTATTCCGTTGGGGCCGCGACCGAGTGCGTTCCATGTTGGCCACCTCGTTGTCCGACTTTCGCTTGCGGCTGCCAAACTTGTTTTGAGACGGCTCGTTGTCAGGTTTAGCCTTCTGATCCTTCTGTCGGGACTCCTTCTCATCGAGGGCCTCTGCGACCGCTTTAGCCGAGTCGGCGTATTTGTTGGCCATGTCGAAAAGAGCCTGGACAGAGGGTGGTGGCTTCCGAGTGAACTTCGCGATGAACGGGGCGTCCTTTACTCCCTTGCGGAAGACGGCGATGACGGCCTCGTCACGGATCATTGGGATCTTGTTGCGCTTCTCGGAGAACCTCTTGATAAAATCACGTAGAGACTCGTTCTTCTTCTGGTGTAGTTGATACAGATCGTGCTCAGAAGATGGTCTCTCGTAGGTCCCCTAAAAGTTGGCGATGAACCGGTCCCTGAGTTCTCCCCAAGAACCGATCGACCGCCTCGGGAGCCCTGTTAGCCATGTCCTCACCAAGTCGGTTAGCGCGACTGGGAGGTAGTTAGCCATGGCTTTGTTGTCGCCCCCAGCAACTCGGACTGCTAGGGTATATACGGTGAGCCAGGACTGGGGATTTGTTTTGCCGTCATACTTTTCAATCCCTATGGGCTTAAAGCTACCCGGCCAGTGGACGTCCTGTAGCTCCCGAGTGAAAGCTGGGATGCCTTCGTCTTCCTGAGGGCTTGGGCTTCGACCACGGCGGTTAAACCACTCGTGATGGAGACCAAAGCGCTCGTTTTCATCTTCCAGTCGGCGGCGCTCGTCTTCGTGTCGTTCGTGGCGCCAGGCGTTAATAGTGTGGCGAAGGTCGTGTTGTAGGCGCTCTCGGAAGTCTTGATTAGGCCGGCGATCATACTGGAGATGCCGCCAGTTGTCATTACCGAGTGACGTTTGCCTCGACTCCTCGCGTGGCCGACTTGAGCCGGCCGCCCGACGCCATGTAGACGTGGATGTGCCTGCTGCTGGAGATCCCGACCGGTTAGTCGGTACCACAGTGTCGCCCGACTGCTATTGATGTTGCTGGCAGGCGGCAGCCGTGATCATCGCCTTGATCTTGGCGATAGTTGGGGTGGCCTGGTGATCAGGCCCGAGCTGAAGCGTGTCCACCAAGGTTGCGGCGGCCACAACATTCTGTTGTGGCGTGACGAAGACGTCGTGATCGCCAACTTTAGTCTGGAGAATCTGCTGCTGAGCTGCTCGCCCAGCCTTGCGTAGATCATCATTGCAAGCCTCGCGGTTAGCCTCCTCCTATTGTCGCAGTCGGCACGCCTCCTCCTGTCGCTCTTCTTGTAGTCAGCGCACCTCGGATGGTGGTGTTGAAGCCATGAAGATCTCGCAGGGAAGGAAGAGACTCGCCAAACTGGAGTCCGAACTAGCGTTCGAACCATTATCCGACTTGGAGTCAGACTTCGAGTAATTTATCAGAGTGAGAACGACCCCGACCTCTCTAGATCCAATCTGAAACGGCGCTTGGCCGTGTCTAAACTGAATCGCAGGAGATCGGGTCTGCTGCGTGGGGTGTAGATCCGCAACGTCGCCGAGTCCATGCAGGAGATTGATGATCTCTCCCCTTCTCGGGCCAACCCAAGCTGGCTCAAGGCCTAGCGCAAGTCGGACTCCAAAGGAAAGAGTTGTCCCAATGCTCGGCAAAGTAAAGGACTGTCGGAGTAGACCGTTGAAGGAGATCACGGTGTCCTGTGGACCGACTGGCGCAACGTCGGCTGATTCCTTGGCCGGCTGGATTGGATCTGCTTCGGCCAAGGTGAGGTTGCCGATTTGGTCGGCAATGAAATCGAGGCTTCCAAATGAGATAATGTCTCTAGGAGAGAACTTATCGCCGTCGATCTTGGTTGCTGGATCCATCGAGCTTGCAGATGTGAAACTCGCCGGAGCCCCTACCTGGCGCGCCAACTGTCGATGTTTTACATCGGCAATAGAACTATAGGGCTACTCGGCAAGGGGAAACTCGGTGGATTGCAGAGAAACACAAAGAGAGTTTATACTGGTTTAGGCCTTCGAGGTGAGGTAATACCCTACGTCCAATTGTGGTGTAATTCCTCTGAGATGTTTGTCGATCAATGATCTCGTCGCCTCTTGAGGGGCACCCTGCCTCCCCTTATATACTGGGGGACAGGTGTACATGATAAGGATCCCAGCCGGATACGGCCAAGGGATTTCCTTCTTAGAGATAGAAACCAATCCGACTAAGACTGCTATTCCTTATTGTTCAAGGTAAGGCCTGCCGGGTGCTATCTTATCTCTAATTACATGATTTGGCCCACAATCTATCCGAGTGGCCCATATACTGGTGACGAGGTACCCGGGGCCCATGGCCTCCACACCAGTATGTTGACGGATCAGCTAGTGGAGCTGGATCCCAGAAGCCAACTTGGGAGTTGCGCTAAATCAAAGACTGATACAATTCACTCCGACAGGGCGAGACTTCACCTCGCTCAGGTTGTCGAGAAGCACACACGTAGAATATTCAAAAGAATTCTAAATAAAATGAAATGACAAAACTACCAGCCACTCTTTGAAGCTTGCATTAACCACTTAAGTTCCCATGACTTGTTTAGTACGCTTGTACTCACCCTTGCTTTATATATATCTATCCCTCTTAGTGTTGGAAGAAGAAATGGATCCAACCGACGAGGAGTTCTTTCAGGAGTAGACTGGATTTAAGGAGTTTTAGGGTTTTGGCTTAGTTCTCGAGTTGCGCTTGTGGCTTTAGGCTAGTTCTCGTTTCTGCTCTTTTGCTAATGTATCGTTGTGAACTCGGGGTATATCCGCAGTTCCAACCTGCTTGTAAGACTATGTCTATTAATAAAGACAGTTGTGCCATGATGATTCCATCGCCTATTTTACCAGCTCTATATTCCTAGGACTAGTATGATTATGCAGGGTAATTACGGCTCAGACTCGTCCTTTCCGGAAGGTCAGTTTGGGGCGTGACAGCGCGGAACCGCTTCGATGCCGTGCGCCCAATGCGCGCTACTGCATCGTCGGCGCGGGGCCACGGCGTGGGACCGCCATCGCGCCGGTGGCGCGCAGCCATCGCGCGCTACCCTGCGTAGTGCCAAGCCGCGGAAGTGCGCCACTGGCACGGTGCCGCGTGCCTATAGCATGGTAACGGTGCGGTGGCGCGCCGTCGTTCCGCGGGACATGTATATTTCGATAAAACTTTTGATTCTGTATATATATTTACAAAACTTTAGAAAAAAAGTATATTTTTAAATTTTTTCATTAAACTTCTTGTAATGGTAAAACTAAGTCCTCCTATAATTATTCTAGAAGGTTGGCATTTGAGGTAGCCCAGGGCTCCAGTGCAGTGGCACAACAACAAGTGCAGCCTCCAGTGGATGCTGAGCCACCCAGGAAGCTCACTCCCAGGATGAAGCTAGCAAGCAAAAAGGCATCACTAGCTAAACTTCACAACTAAAACAACCTCAACCTGCAACTGCATTGTTTTGATTTTGCTAAATGATGAGGCCTTGTTTTGCTTTTGTTGAACTAAAATGATGCCATCTGTTATCTCCTCGATTAGGGACTTGGTTTGTGTGGCCCTGTGTATGGCCTTATGATGAACTTGGTATCTATGGCCCTATGTATGCCTAAAGACCTTGATGATAAATTTATTATTTAATTAGCTATATATGAATGATGACTATTTAATTCTATAATATATTCTCTTGAACTTGGTATCTATGGATGAAGCTGTTGTGGTTCTGTTGAACTTGTAGTTTGTAGAATTTTAGGTGATGATTTTTGAATTTTGAATTTTCTTGATTAACCTGTTGTGCTTATGTTATTGTTCAAAGTGGAGTAAAATGCAGCGTATTGTGTGCACAATTTTTGTCTTAAATGGATGCCTAAATTGCAGCCGAATGCTATAGAAAGGACCAGGGGCAAGACAGTCATTTCACGCCCCATCCGAGCTAGTTCCATAGTGGCGAACTTGGCAAATTGTGAAAAAAAAATTCTCTCTAGCGGCAAATGTGTAGGGACAATATTAATAGTGGCATCTCAAGAGTGGCTCTTGTGGTAAATAGTTAAATTTCCTTTTTTTTACATAAAATTCTGCCTTGCTCTTGATGTATTGTAAGAGCGTGCAAGTTACAAGAACCTATCTATTGAGAGTACTCTTTCCGTCCTAAAACAATTGTTACTTTAGGAGAGAGTGAGTAAAATTAGTAGGGAAAGAAAATGATCTAGATGACCTTTATTAAATGAGGAATATATCTTATGCACATAAGTTTTTTATACATACTAACTAATAAATATCACCATAAATTCTAGAAAATTTTAAATATTTACTTCTAATAATATTACACCTATATATAAAGTTTTATCTTTAAATTTATTATATGAGTATTGGATAGTACTTTTTATGTGCTGATTAGAATTTTTTTTTCTAGCGTTGAATACGTTCCCCATTAAATGAGGGTTGTTTGGTGGGAACGTGGTTAGGGGTAAAATGGAAAGAAATTTAAATAATAGATGGTTGGAGAGAAAAGTAGTATTCTAAAATGAGAATTGTTATTTAACAAATTTTAAATGCTAGAGTCTCCATTGTTTTAGGACCGAGTGAGTATTTAACACTGGTAGAGATTTTACAAGTTTGCTAGTACAAAACTGACAGCAAAGCACCCTATACAGATCTATATGAGTAATTCTTCCATCTTAAAAAGAATCAATTCCTGACTATAAAGACAAACACTTATCCATCTAATAGCTAGGAACTTTTTATTTTTTGACGGAGGGAGTGCTGCCTGCTGCCTGAGATCGATCAATGGATTTAACTGCTTTTGCTAGCCAACCTAGCTGTAGCCTGTAGCGGATAGATGATGGCAGTAGTACGATTTCGACAGAAGCGGATCCGATGGCCCCAGGATCGGGCCTGTCCTGGTAATGGCACGCAAGATTCGATCGCTTGCAATCCAAGAGGGATTCTGATGGCACTTGCCTTGGATTTCTTTCCGGTCTTCTTGCTGTGCACCCCTGCAGCGCTGCCTGCGCTAGAGATAGGGAATCCATCCACACGATCGGGCGATCGATCTCACCTTTCCCCCCTTTTGCTAATAATGCACAGTGAAAACAAAGCAGTAGCAACCAAATTCACCACACGTCACATGTGCACAGTTCTTTTCTTTTCATACAAAAACGAGCACCGCAGCAAGCGATAGTATACAGCCTAATAGCCAGCTGACAGCAGCTAGGAGGAATGGCAAAGGGTGTCAAACATTGACGTTAGCCGCTCGGTTATCACCATTATGGATCATCTCGAGCCAGTTTGTATTGATAAACCGCTCTATAAATCAGCCAAGCTTAAAAAAACTATACTTTGAATGTTTGATAAAATTTGTCTAAATTTCACTGGTTTCTGTCGGTCGAAGTTCAAAAAAAACTGAACTTCAATTTTTTATAAAAAAATCTGAAAACCAGTTTTCATCAATTATTGGTTAGTACGAAACCGCTAGGAAGCAGTAATAGACGAGCAAAACATTTTTGAAACCCAGGTATGGCATGAAATTCCTTTAGAAAGGGAACACTATGCAAGGTGAATATTACTGTGGAAATCTGAAAATATATATTGGGTATGAGCACACATCAGGTGTGAGAACAGAATGCGTATATGGTTGCATATATGCTTGCTCTGTTAGCCCTATCGTGCTTCACTAGCTGTAAGCTCGATCAGCTGGCTTAATCCTGAAGAGATCAATGCTGCTACGTCTAAGCTATCATATTCTTCCAGTAGAGCTGAAGGGGACGTGAATACGACTCGTGCATGCCCGGAATACGGTACACTTCGACGACTGATCACTCCACTTCGGTTTGTTCGCTTCGCTCGTCTCCTCCCCCTGGTGGTGTTTGGAGGCGACACTTGGAGAGTTGGCTGCCCCACGCATCACTGAAACGCTCCAAAAAACGGCGTCCTCTGATCTGCATGCACGAACGGTTTTGGTTGGGAATGCAAATTGTGGATCGATGTGCGCCTGTGCCTACGCTGTATATGCTCAACAAAAGAGGTCCACTATAACTGCTCGCTCTGAAAGGTATACGACCTAGACCCATTTCTCCTGCAGACCTGCAGAAAACTTCGAGACACGAACAATAACAAAATGAAGATATACAGTATTTCATCAAATACACATCTTAAAAAGGAGTTCATCAAAGATAACCCACTGTCCATATATGTTTAGATTTTTTTTTTCTGGAAGTGGGTAAAATTTTGAAATCTCTACATAGAAATGTTCGTTTATTAAGAAAACTCAAAATTCCAAAGGGATACTCACATTTTTTCATGCCGTATAACTGTCAAAGATGTTGTGGACTACCACTCGGCCTATCAGACAACAACCTTTTTGTTTTTTTAGACTCCTCGTACATTGGCTTTCACAACCATCGGGAGTAAAAATTCTCGTAATCGTTCAGAAAGACATGTACGGAGGATACTAAACATGAAGTTGGACTTATCAAAAGCTACCGCGCACGTGGCACTTGAGATATCTGGTCGGTTCACTTTGCTTTTGGCGTATCAATCCATTTTTAGTTGAAAAAAAGAATTGACACATAGTTTCTTAACTGTTGTTTGGAACTATGGACAAGGAAAATGAATCCGAGCTTTTCTAAAAAAAAGTTTAAATACGTTTAATTTTTCAAAATATTGGTTTTAGGTTTTTGTTCTATCATTATAGATTTATCTAAAATTGGCGTATCAATCCATTTTTAATCAACAATAGTTTTAAATATATCTAGAGTCGTCTATAGTCAAGGATTTATAGACCCTCGTGCATACATAAAAATAGAGATTTTTATACAGATTTAAGCCTTTCTTTCTCAGAATAATAATATTGTGTCCTATTTATTATGTATATACTTGGATGTATATGGAAGCATAACAAGTGGACGTGAAGCCCTGATCTAAACCTATTCACTATCTCGGTGGAGACGGGATCCTTGATCAGGGTGTTCGTGGTGAGTATTATCCTGGTCATCAACTTAGCTTCTCTACTGTTTGGTTTTGATCTGGAAAAACTTCGCCCTCTTACTCTTAGGGCCTCTATATTTATACCCCCTAGTTCCTCGTACATGCCTTGAACTTGTAGAGAATATATCCCCTAGTCCCTCGTACATGTCTTGAACTTGTAGAGAGAATCGTTGTATGTTTAGGGATAAATTTGGTATGAACCGAGCAGTCTTGATCGAAAACATGACTTGGTCTTTTATGTCTTGCCATACTAATTAGTCCCCTGTGTCGCCTCTTCCTACACTACTATAAAAGAGCTCATCAGTGTTAGTTGGGAAAGCTCATCAGTACCGAATCCCCGACCAGCACTATGATTTGGGCACTGATGACCCTAAAAGACTAAGCTAGCTCGATTGAGCCGGTTCATCCAAATCAAACAAAAAGCAATACACATACACATCAATAGAACACATTTTCACACATTTTCATACACATACACAGAGATCAAACTTGCATTTGCATATGCAACAGATGAACACATCAAGAAGTACACAACAGATCCACATCCACACATCCACTGCACATCCAACAACAAGAATAACATTACAGATCAGGAGTCCTTGCATCCAACAAGTCACACAGAATCAAGTTCACGGATAAGCATATAATCAAATGATTCAAGAAGAATGAATCAACACAATCACAAACCGCCGACGGAGGAGACCGCCGCCTCAAACACTCTAGATCTAATGGCTAGGGACCATCGGCGGAGGAGGCGATGGCTACAGGCGGTGCTTAGGGTGGAGGAGGCAGCGGCCATTGTCACACCCCAATCTGACACCGCTGTACAATGGCACCAAATAGGGCGTGCCGTAGGAAAACAGCCCGAACAGCCTTCTCGCGAAACCGCAATACCAATACCAGTCCTAGGACGCAGCGTTGGTATCCACGAAAATTAGATATGCATCATCGCAAACCCTAAATTAAATAATTAAACATATACCTTAACTTACGTTGCAGCTTCAGAGCAAGCCGGAGATAACAACGAACACCACAGAGACAGCGATAGCAACGGAACAGCAGAATAAGTCCCAACACACAGGCAGCAGCATGGAACCAGGATGAAACACTAATCTTCACTTCACTGCAACTACAGCTCCAGCTCCCAACGGAGAACTATATATATATATATATATATATATATATATATATATATATATATATATATATATATATATATATATATATATATAAAACAAGGGTGAGTACTTGCGTACTCAGCAAGCCAAGGTGGGAAACACAGGTGGTTGTTGCAAGCTTCAAAGAGAGGCTGGATATTTTGTAAATTTGTTTTATTTGAGTTCTTTTAGAATCTATCAAGTGTGTGCTTCTCAACAATCAGGGCAAGGTGGGTCTTGCCCGATCGGAGTAAAAAATGTATCAATCTTTATTTCTCCAGTTTTCACAATCTCAAGAATTCACATCAAACAGGCTCCTAGAGCCAAAACATTACCCTGGACCTCCCAGGTCCTACTATCCACAACAGCCAAGCCGACATCATCGAACAACCTGCGTCCTCGACGGCACATCCTTCTCACCGTTCCCAAAACCACACACACATTTGCAAACAAGGTAAAACAAAACTATGCTAAGGAATCACCTCGTATCCGCCCATGACCGTGGACACGGTTGTTCAAATAGTTTAAACCTCTGCAGAAGAGGTACATTTTACCCACACAACGTGACTTACTCTAGTCACCAGCTCACACTGATCGGGTACGATTTGGTGACGAAGAGGTTTTCGCGACAATGCATTTCCCGAGCATCCCAGGTTACCTCATGCCAACTGGAGGGGTCCGAGACTAACAGCAGGGTAGGTCCGAGACCATACTATGCCAAGAACCCAGGAGGCATCCCTGACTCCCTCCCGCGTGATCCACAGTCTAATGACATGCAAGGCATCCCTGGGCGACTAGTTACTCAGCCAGGGGCTTCCAATTTCACCCATGTGATTGTACTGTCATATGTTCGGATGAAATTCTGAAGGAATCGGTCCTTACAGCAACCACATAAGCATCACACACCCGTCGGACCAGCCTTGTGTTGCGAATCTCCATTTTGAAACTCATTTTTCTTTCACAAGGTACCGACCCAAGTGTTGGGTTTTCCAAACGTTTCGTAAAACCAAGTTTTACCCAAGAAATTTCTCAATTTTAAGTTTGAAGGGCAACCGTCAGCACGTGCACAAGAGTGTGCGCATACCGAGACGTGGCAGTGGTGATTACAAGGGAACAGGATGTTGCAATCATCAAGGAAGGATTTTAATGCAGCAAGTTTGGGTGGATCCACCGGTCTAACTCGCAGACGGGACCGCCTAGATCAGTGCACGCTTATCAATGTAATTTCGCAAACAAAATACTTTAATTTCAATTATAGGCTCAATTGATCAAATGTGACTTGCCTTGCTCTAGGTCTTCATGAGTCATCAAGAAATCTCTGCGAAATCCGCTCCGAAACGATATTTTTGATAACCATTTACTATACGCAAACACTCAAAATCTACACAAAGACCCATAAAAAGATCCTATTTAGTTATTAATATTGCCATTAGATAGATCTCAATTTTAGAAAATTACTGGAGTTGGAATGGAGTCAATCGGAGTTACGGAACAAAAGATATGATTTTCCAAAGTTTATAAGAATTTCTGGATCACTGAAAATGATTACTTGGAATTTCTAGAAACATTTTTCTCGGATTAATATTGTGAGCCACTAACAAGGTGGGGGTCTGGGGTTAGTGGGAAGAGAGAGAGGCTTGGTGAGTTGGTAGGCTATGGGGCCCAGAAGGCAGCCACACCAAGGAGGATGGAGCATGGGCCGGGGGAGAGAAAGTGGGGCCCGGTTGTCGACCTCACCGAGGGGGTGCATGGTGCGGGCCGACCGGGGACCGAAGGGAGGATGGCCCACCATTAGCGGCTGGTGGTGCATGGACCGGGTGCGGGGAGAGAGAGAGAAAATAGGACGGGTGCATGGACGGTCTGTGGCGTACCAAGGGGAATAGGCCCACACGTCGGAGTTAGTGGGGGCTGGACTGGGCGCATGGACAAAAGGGCAAAGCGCCACGTGGGCTCGTGTGGGACTCGCTCGCATCGAGCTAGCACGGGAACAGAAGGCCACGTGATCTTCTTCTCCAATCGTCACAGGGAGGGGGAAACCACGGTGTCAGCGAAACGGGAATGGGGGTCCCACATTCTCCGGGGACGCGTGGATCTTCGGCCACGTTAGCTCCTCCGGGCCCACATTTTGCACCGGTGACGGCCGGCTACAGCCTTCTTCCTGCCAAGTACCTGCGGCCCGAGCATTGCCCGGGCCAGGGTGCGCCTTCTCCGGGCGCCTCGCGACGGGCGCCCACATCCACCCCGGGTCCCGGGGGCATTCTCGAGAAGGGGCACTCCTCTGTGCCCGGTCCCGGGGCCCACACGCTCGGCCTCGGGGCGCACCGGGACGTTCCCGGGCCCCAGGTCTCGCCCCCGGTCCCGGGACTCACAGGCTCGGGCCCGGGACTCACATCTGCCGTCCCCGAGGAGCTCGGGGCCCTATGTGCGCGGAGGGCTCAATGAGCTCTCCGCCCCGGGCACGAGGTTGACTCGAGTGGACCAATCTCCAACTACCTGCATTAATGACAAGGCAACGGGGCGTGTCGCCCCTGTCGCCTGCTCTGCCACGCGTGGACGTCTCATGATGGCCCCCCGTGGACACACCACCGTGCAGTCAGAGACTTTTGACTTTGGCGGCGAGAGCGTGCGCTGTCACATCTCCATACTCTAGCCGCCCACAGCAGCCCGGCAACGTGCCGACCAGACAGGCAGCCGAGCCAGGCGGCGATTAGACGTCCCTCCGGCGCGGCGCGGCAGGCGGCCGCGTGTGTGCGACAAGACAAATCGTAGCTAGCTTTCTCTGTGTACTGGGCACTGTGGACTCCCCTTGACCTATAAAAGGAGGATCCATGCCTATAGCAAAGACGGACGGAGAGGCTCGATCTCTGGCTCTCTAGCTCGCTCTCTTTACCGAAGGGAGGGCTAGCTCCAGAGCACTTCTGAGTTTACCTTGTAACAGCAAACCACATTCTCCCACATAGCACACACACAGGAGTAGGGTATTACGCCCTCCGCGCGGCCCGAACGTCTGTCTACGCCTCCTGTCTCCTTGCGTGCCATCTCCTGAGCCCGGGCCCCCGGCGCCCAAGCATCTATCTTCTCCCAGACGCCGCTGCTGTCCTGTGAACAACTCCCCTGGCCGAACTCAAAAGGGGGGTCTCCAGACTCCCCGCGTTTGGAGTTTCCTCCTCCGACAACAGAGATCGAACGCTTTCCTAGGCTTATGGCGGTGAGGGGTGAATAACGTGAACAACGGTGAACAGGGGCAATCGGCGACGTCGGCGGGAGGAGAGAACCGAGGGGAAACCGGTCAACGGCGCAGATTAGCGAGAGGCTGAACGACGGCGTTCTAGCGATGGGGTCCAAAGGTGGCGGGGAGAAGAAGAGGAGAGGGGTAGCGACTTTGGCGGCGCCGTGGGGGTTTATAACCGAGGGGAGCTAAGGAGGAGGGAGAGAACCGGGGCATACAAGGAGAAGCTCACACAAGAAGGTTCGACGGGAAAAGCTCACCCCCCGGCGGCGGGGATCCACAGGGTGATGGAGTTCGAGGGCAGTGCCAGACCAATGCAAGGGTTGGGGCCTTTTTGCGTTTGGATCGGTGGTAGGCCGGGTGAGTAGAGGAAAACAGATATTTGGAGAGGTGTGGCGTTCTTGGCACGGGGACTCGACCCGACGAAAGACGCTCTGAGGTGGCCAAACGGCGGCAGCGGAGTTCGGTTCCACAGCGCGATCTTGCGGCGTCCAAGAGACCGAGTCGAGAAGACAGGAGAGGGGGAAAAATTCTTGGGGGTTTTATAGAGGAGCTCAGCTAGGTCGGTTCGGGGCACAGTGGGAAATTCTCCATGGTTGTGAGCTCCACAACCCAATCATGGAGGGGAGAGGTTTGCCGAGGCGTGGGAGTTTATGTGGGCAGTGGAAATTGGCGGACGGTGGTGATTTGAGGGACAGTGAGAGTCGGTCTATCGAACGGCCGCATTTGGAATCCGCGCGAGGGCACGGTCGTGGGTGGCTCGGCGTGGTCAAGGATGCAGTGGCAGGGCGGGGCCACGGTGAGGTGAGCGGCGCGGCCCTTTTTCACCGGTCGGCAGGGACAGGGACAAGGAAAGCGGGGGGAGGAGAGAAAAAAGGGCGGAACAGGAGCGGCGAGGTACGCCCAACTATTGGCGGCTAGCGGCGGCCATGGCAGGGCTGGCATGGGGCCACTATGACGTCGGGCAACCGTGGAGGCATTTGCCCGAATGGCGTCTAGGCACGAGACAGAGCGAGAGGGACGGACGGAGGAAGACAAAGCTACTGTGCAGGGAGATCAAACAAATGCACGGCGCTCGGGGACACGCGGTGCAATCTAAACGAGGCATGGCGGGCATTGCGAGCAGGCGGGGTATCGGACGGTGGGCGTTGCGAGCATGCGAGGGATCGGACAGCGGGCGTTGCGAGCAGAGGCACGTGGCAAACATCGGTGGCGTGGCGCGGAGCGGTCCGTGTGGGGGTTAACTGTGATCGGACAGCACAGAGCGATGGGCCAAGGCACGTGGTGGCCATCCATGGCGCGCGCGGTAGTCTGTGCGGTGCAGTGCGAGATGATGGTCCGACAGAGGGGTTGCGGCCCAGGGAAAAAGTGCCCTTTCTCCTTTTCTCCAAGGGAATCATTTGAGGGGATTTTGGGGAGTACTTTAAGTGGAGATTTGAGTTTGAGGTTTGGATTTGAATTTGGACACTTGCACACAGGGGAATTTTAGGGAGTCAAGGAAGGAAAACCAAGGGAAAATTTTAATATTTTTAGACAGAATTTTGTATTTGGGAATCCAAGGGGGGAAAGGACTTGAATTTGAGACTTTTGAATTGGTATTCAATTTCAAAGATGTAGGCATTGGACTCCGAGGAGAAACAAAGGGTTTTCGGAGGAGCAAGGTGGAGGGTTAATATTTATACATACATATATATATATGTATACACATGCGTATACAGGTATACAAGTGCTCCCGGGTAGATGTATATATACATATATACATGGGTATAATGTGGAGGCGATTGTGGGACAGGGGTAGGAGGTTGATACAAGTTTATATACATGCTTACATATACATATACATATACACGCACATATATATATATATATAGACATGTATTGGTGGAAAGGATTTTCATATAGGGTTTGAGGGGGAGAAAACAAAAGGATTTATGGAGAGGATTCCAAAGGGATTATTTTTAGGGTTCTGATTCGGATATTCGGAACGGATATCGAAGCAGGAGTTTTTGAAGGAAAAGATCGGGGAACTTGCCATTAGGGTTTTAGGAGCGTTGCTCGGATATGGCGACTCGAACTTGAGATTATTTTGGAATGGAGGTTTTTGAGAGGTCGGGTTTTGAGATCAAGGACAAGAAGTCAAAACAAGATCCAGGCACGACTTACACCACAGTACACAAAGAAGCGAAATTTTTACGGATAGATTTTAGTAAAATATAGTTTAACGTCTCGTTAAAAGCGGGGCGTTACAGCCATAGGGGCGGTGAGGTCGGAGGCAGTCGGATCCGGTGGCCCCTGTCCTCTAGGTTGCCACATCTGGTAGTCTGGCCACCGGGGGGAGAGGGAGAGGGAAAGGCCACCACTGCCACTGGTGCTAGTGGGCTCCTAGGCCTCACCGCCGGCGTCCGCCAAGGCAAGCCACAAGCCGCCCCTCGAGGTAGGGAGATGGGAAGAGACTTGGCCGCATTTGCCTCCGCCTCTGCGTCCGCCAGGCCTCGCCGCCGTCCGCCAGGCTGGCCACAGGCCACCCCTTGGGGGAGGGAGATGGGATGGTAGAGGGGGAAAGAAAGGGGATGGAGAGAGAGAAGGGGGAGGGTTCTCGTGGTTCTCAGCACTCGAGGGGAGGGAGCTCTGCACTTAAAAGAATATTTTATGTCTCCTAGCCACATGCACTCCATCGGCTTGGCTCGATGGTTTTTTACCGATTAATGAAAAAATCGGCACTAATAGCACCACATCAGTGTTAATTTTTTAAATGAACCGACACTAATAGCATCAGTGTCAGTTTTTGTTCGTAGAGGGCGTGGGTTGGGAGGATGGGCGAGAAACCCTATCAGTGCCAGGTGGAGGATGGTACGAATGAGTTTTTTCTGTAGTAGCGCTATAGACTATATCCTTTCCATATACATCCATCATATCAGGTATGGCATATGTAGAAAATTTCATATACAAATATATTTCGATACTTAGGAGTATCCACATTTACTACTCTACAATGCCAAGCAGGTTTTGAGAAAACTTGGTTTTTCTTCTCCGTGATTCTGGTACGGTAAATATACAATGTCTTATCTAAAATAAGATTAAGGTAAGTCAGATTTAACGAAACCTAGAACTAAACTACCTTGCACTATAAACAGAGGGTTAAAACGGTCACCATGCTCATTCTAGATGTTTTTATTTACCATGTTAATCGAGAAAGAAACGATGGTAAATCTAGATTATAATGGTATAGACGGAATGATATAGTTATATATAAAATATAATTGTACTTATAAAAATATAAGCCATAGTTGCATATAAAATTTATTCTACTTTAAAATCTAGCTCTGCGTAAAATTTTATGGGAAAATCCACGATGTGTCCATGAGCAAAAGCCAGTGTTCAAGCCCGAAGAAAACAAGATGATAGATGAAGCTCAACAGCTTGTGTTCAATTCGGTCTGATTGCCGTTAGATAAACTAGGCTAAGCATGTTGACCGTACAATCAGCAGGCAAGTCACCGAAAAAGGCCGCGTCACCTCCCGCTGAACTTACTGACGTTGCTATGCTATATGCGCAAATGCGTGCCAACACTTCCTGGCCCTCTCCCGCGCTGACACGTTCATCCTGCAAACGTACACTCGTATATATACGCTACACCCATGCCGCAACAGAGCATCAATGCTTTCTCCCTCCCATGATCCGATAAAATCTACATATACGCCGGTGCGCAGCAAAGGCGAGCAGATCTCGCTGCCGCTTCCGGCTGTGACGGAATGAACCAACCAACTGATGCACACCGCTCGCGAGTCGCGACGCCGCGCGCATATCTCGATCCGCTCCTAACCGCGGATAAATGTTGTGGTCGCGCGGTGGGGCTGACAAGCCGTGTGTCTTCATAGTGTTACAGGGATCGGCAAAGTTTCTTTGCCCAACACGGTGTAGGCGTAAACTGGCGAGAGAGCAGCACGCCGTGCACACGGAGGATATTTTGCCGTACCGTTTTGGGGAGCGAGGCCGAGAGCGGAGGCGTACTATGCATGGGAGTATGTGTCGAGCGAATACACGAAACTATCAATCTGTCGAAATCTAAGAATTTTGTGGTTTTGTGGGGCGAAGCCGTAGGGTAATACAAAGGACCGAGCCGAGCGAGCACCGCGCGACGCCTGCCCGCCCGGACAGGGGCGTTGTGTGGCGCGCGTGCATGCCCACGAGCGGCACCGAGACGAGGCACGTCGCGCGAAGCGTACACGATTCCCTGGGGCGCGTAGCTGGCGCGAGATGTCGGGATCCGAACCGAGCGCCCACCTGCCGGGCCGGGCGCGCGTACGTGCGTATCCGATCGCCAGAGACCGGAAAATTTTAAGCTGCGCCTCAGGCCGCAGAGGCGCACTGTGGTAGCGCTTTAGCCGTGCCAGCGCGGCCACTCCCCCACCAAACTCCCTGTCCTCGTTGTCCGTGACCCCCGTCCCATCTGTCAATCGAGGCGCGCCGACGTGTCGTCGGTTCGGAGAAGCACACCGCGGCCGTCTGGACCGGACCTGCCGCCATCGGTCGAACCCACGGACGCATGCATAGCAGAAAAAACGCTAGCCGAGGATATGTCGCGCCATGCTGTCAAGCGTTCGCCGTAGAGACGGAAGCGGATCGATTTACAGATAATTTATGATCGATTCTAATTTAACTAAATAAATTATATTTTATTTTATTAAGTTAATTAGAATTAATTATAAATTATTTGTGGATCGGTCTACGTTTATTCCTAGTTTATTGGGATCTAAAATTGGTGTTGCGCTGCGCACAAGAACCGTGAAAGATACTAATCTGCGTATAGTGCTGTAGGCCTGTAGCATTTGGGCCCTCACACTGTTCTGGGAGCTAATTCGGGCGTTTGTCTTACACGCACAGCGTGAGAGACACGGAGAGGACGCTTTATGTGATCAGATCGCTGGTAGGGTAAGACTGAGGGGCAGTGGTGGCTCTAGCAATTTTTTATTGGGTAGTTTTTTTGATACGTCAAACTTTCGTAACATAACAAACTTAATATACATATATAGAATTAAGTCAAAATACGATATAAATATAGCGATAGTATCTCATAGCATCGCAAATTGTTTAAAATTAACATTTAGGTTCGAATTTGTAAAAGTTACAGCATAAATAAGTTAAATATTGTCACTATAATTTGAGACAAAGATAGAAAGTTATACCTTTGAGACTTTAAGGAATTGAGAGCTTGGGGAAGCCGCAGGCCGTCGAGGCCGAGGAGGCTGGCATCGAGCCGCCGAGAGGACGACAGGTCGACAATGCGCGATGCGGGAGTCGGGACAGCGACGCGTCGCCGGCGGCCGGCGCTACCAGCCTGCGCCCTGCGCCCGTGCGCCGATGCACCCTACCCAGCTAGGTGTCTAGGCAGGCACTAGGATGGGGAGCCCCGGACGCTAGCGCCGATGCTCTCTTCCTCCTTGGCGACGGCGCGGCACACGACCGACAGGCACGGGCGGTGCGGCTGCGGGAGTCGGGAGTTGGGAGGTGGCGGCGCACGAGCGGTGCGCGACCGGCGGGCAAGGGTGGCACGGCACGCGACGGCTGCGGGAGTCGGGAATCGGGAGGTGGCGGCGCCGTCCTGGTTTCTGCTTCTCTGCTGCTTCTCTTCCTTCCAAGACCTAATGTGCTACAATATTGGACGGTTCAGTTAATCGGCCGGTTTTTTGGGTGAGGTACTTCTGTACTAAATTCTAGGTGGTTCAAGGTCCACCCGGACCACCCTTTAGAACCGTCCCTGCTGAGGGGCTGTTCGGCAGTACTTGTTCGGTAGTTTATTTTCTCGTTTTTATGAGTATGTTTCTTGAACTGCTAAACGATACGTTTTTTTTAAAATTTTCTATATGAAAGTATCTCTAAAAAAATCAAATAGATCCATTTTTCAGGATTTTAATAGTTAATACTTAATTAATCACGTGCTAATGATGTTACTCGTTTTACGTGTGGTTTATAAGCCAGAAAAATAAGTCAACTCAAACACCACCTGAGTCTGCAAGTTGTGCCATGGATAGCATCTTGATTTGAGGAAGAATTATTTACGAAAATAATTTTGGGCGGAATAGGCATTGCTAAAAGCCGAACAGTCTGCGACTTTGCATGATACATACACCTGTCAAGACGAAAAAAATGAAGTGGTATGATTATTTTGGATTGGATAATTTCATAGTAGCTACCTGATCACCGCCAATCATAGGAAAAACGTTCAAACTAACGATGCGCTAACGGAGCGGGTCTGTGTGCTTGCACAGGGTACGGCCGTACTGCATGAACTTCCAAGATTGGATTTTAAAGAATGAAAAAAAATGTAAAGTGGCACCGACACAGTAAGCATAATAAGCTCTTGGAACTTGCAAGCATCTGGACCATACGCCATCTGTTCGAAGTCAGAAAATGCAGCTAAGCATTTTGGTGCTTTTCTTTGTGTTTTTTTTTCTTCACTGTAGGACATTTCCAGTATGTTGTGTTTGTAAACTATGTAAGCCATCACATCATATTTGAATAGCAACAGATGCTACAATGATTGTATCTTGACGGTCAAAAGAAATCCATACAACGCGGACAGGATCAACGTCTCGATAGTATTTTTTAAGTAAATTTTACTTAGGAATATTTTTATTAGTTAAAGTTTTACGATGGACATCTTTTCACTTTAACACCATATATGGTTATCATGCTTTGTACTTTGGACCAGGGTTAATAAATTCGACGGATGGAACAGGAGCTGTGTTCAACAACTATGCCTAGAGTTGCGAGCAGCTGAGGCTTCATCTTGCTCGATTCTTTCACAAATTCAAAAGGTGTTCGACTCTATGTCCGGTGCCATATGCACGAGCTATCAAGAGCTCAAAAAACGTTCATGGAGTCCTCGTGCAGGTTACCGGCACCCTACCTTCACACCGGTGCGCACGTTATTCTTCTCCCTGCTGCTTCTTGGCTTGGGTTGAAACAGGCATGAAGATCCTAACGGTAAACCCTAGTCCAAATTATAAAAGATGATAATTATATATGATGTTAAGTGAAAAGTTGGGTTTATCCTTAGTTCATTATAAAACTTTGGTTAATAAAGGTGATCCAAAGTAAAATTATTTTTTTAAGTTAATAGGAGTACAACTCAACCTCTACCAAATTAGGATGCGCTCCATCATTACACTGCTATCAGCTTAAATGCTTGTTCCAATCAAAGTTAAAAAAAAAGAAAGATAAACATGACAGACAAACTGATATAACTAGCGAGTTAGCCTAAACAAATATAGTGTCACCATAGAGAACATTTCAACACTATGCAAATTAGTACGACAACTGCACTACAAAAAGGTGTTAAAGCTTTAGTCTCTGCAGCAACATCTCTCTGAGAAGGGAGCAACTCACACTGTTGACAAGAGATCGTACCAAGGCAACACCTTCAAAAGGAAGATCCAACCAATAAAAATCAAATCAAATATTTTACCTAGAAAGGGGTAGAAAAGCTTTATTAGAATTGCCCAGCACAACCGATTGCTGAATCCAACCGATGGAGACCAAAATCACCAGCAAAATCATCCCATCCACCACTAATTAAAGCATTAAACTGTGAACCTACTTGTTATACATCTGTGAAGCTCAAAACACACGCTCCATTTATTATTTTTTAATTATTTTTGAAGGGAACACAGGCTCCTTTTATTGATCTGGTCATCACAACCTACGTCAGAGAGATGTACCAAAAGATGTTAAATGTAGTCCACGCATCATGCAAGCCACTGCGAAATATCGTGTCCTTATGAATAGTATAACTTCTTCAAATACGAATTTTATTGTACTTCTATGGTACGTGAGCAGGCTGCATCGCAAGATAGAACCATCATCTGTGTGATGGTGATAATTTTCCCTTTCGCCCACTTTTGAATCTAAATCCTGCTTTTTGCACATCTTAAAATTAGATGCTTTGTACGAACGCTCCAAACTATCACTAAAACACACATGGTTTTTTATTTATATATTTTGTATTCGTATAAAGCTATCCATTCGACCATGTTACTGCTAAGGGGGTATCAGCTTATGAAAAGACTATGTATATCTATTTATTTGCTCACGTATATTTTATAACTTTAATGTAGTGTAGTCCCGTGTCTCAGATGTTAGGGCTTTTTTTAACACAATACATCTATAGGATTTTCATAAAAAATAGTTTAATTTCTATAAAATTTCTCCAAAAATCCTATGTTCCAAAGGAGATATTAGTAGAGCTAAACCATGCCATTCATCCTACACTTACAAGGATATATACATTGCACTTCCTGTCTGTCCTTCTACTAATAATACTTTCAGTTTTATGTCGTTGTGTCTGTCACTGCTCATAGCTCATATACAACTGTAAAAGGCAGAACATTAAGTTTATTCCTTCTACCACCATCGAAGCAAGTAGCAACTTAAAACATTTTGATGTACATATGTGTAAATTAGTGACCTTCACTTGCGCAGTCATTGTGTTTATGCGTTATACAGCATACCACCCTGTGTTGCATCCTTCTGCTAGCTGCTTCCAACAAAACTCCAAAAAACTAATCATTTTCAACGGAAAGAAGATCGCGACGATTCAGAAGAAAACCACCTATACTACGTTACAAAGATTCAACTTAGATCTGTGGCTAGGTACAAAACAGAGTTTATAAATAAGACAAAATATAGTGAAAGCGCTGAAATATATTCCACGAGAAAAAGAGGGAGTGAGTATCTTTTCTAATACTCCTTCTATCACAGAATATAACAACTTTTAACATTTAAAATTTATCCCAAAATATAATAACTTATATATATATATTATCTTTTCAACTAATCAAAAGTTTACACCACAAAAATTTTTTACCTACTTTCTCTTCTCAACCAATCACAATCTTTTTTCATTTAATTCCAATAATTTTCTTAATACCCATGTCTAGCTCTAATACTCCTTGTATTTTGTGATGGAGGGAGGCAGTAGTTTTGTTATTCTCTAATCTTTGGTTGTACAACAATTCCAGAACTGCTACATCACGCCAGGTTCAATGTTTGGTTTGAAATTTTTAAAAAAGTTCGGAGATTTTGGTCGCCCTCCTCTATTTCGCTCAAAAATTTTAATTTTTTTTATGAATTTAGTCAAAACTATTTAAATTCGGCAAAAATTTGTTCAAATTTTTTTGCAAAATTTTCGCAATTTTGGATCTACCCGGAAATTCTGTGCTTTCCACGATATAGAATCCTGACGCCATGCACATCTCTATCGCGGTTTTTCTTCTATTCAAAAACAAAAAATAACAAAAACCAATAAAGTGACCATAGCTCAACTGGCTAGTTCCTTGTGATGAAACTGGTCTACTTGGGTTAAGTTCTAAACTTGATAAGGATATTTACAGCTAATTATTTTTTTAAGTGTTACGTGACGTATTTATCAATGGCGAGACAATATGTCGGTTTAGTCCTTTAAAAATATTTATAGGGGTTGAGTGTGCCCGCTTTTATGAAAACATACCCATTTTGTACAGAAGAGCGTGTTGCAAATGGGCACACACCTTCCCAAATTTTCCCACTGGAATACGCATATGTCATGGAGGGTCCCCCATGGGCGGCAAAAGTATTTGTTCCCTCCATGCTAGTGGGGTGCGTGGTGAGCCGAGCAGGAGCGCGAAATCAAGCACCCCACGTCCGCTCTCTACAAATACCCCCCGCCCTCCCGTTTCTCCTCTTATCATCGGTGTGCCCTCCCAGCTGAAGCCTGCCGAGTGAGTGACCTCTCCTCTCCATCTCTTAGCCGCCAAAGCAGAAGTCGTCGTGTGAGGCATACAGCTCGCCGGGCGTGTGTAGAAGATAGCAGCCACCACCAGCAAAAACAAGAGAAAATCAACCGGCAAAACACGGAACAAAACCGAGACGCGCTAGAGTCTACGAAGCTTATCACCCCACCCCGCCGCAGCCAGCCTCTCGTTCCCCCCAAACCTCGCGCATCTGCCTATATATCGCCGCCGCTCGCGTGTGATCGACTGATCTCCCGGTTTGGTTTGCTCCGCGTTGTGCTCCCCCTTCTCCCGCCGTCCCACGAGGTAATAATTAAAGCAAATATATAAGAAACGCGGCGCGTTTCACACGCGTAGCTAGGTTGTAGCTGCAACGAGGACAACGTAGAGGCCAGCGCCATCACTAGTGTGTACTGCTGCTGCCACTGTACGTACAGTGTACTGTGGTGTGTGCGAGTTGTGACACTACCTACGACAAGAGGACCAGAGAGACATGGCAGTGACAGTGTTCGAGACCGCCGAGCAGCGCCTACCGTGCCACGCCGCCGCTGCCGAGCTGGGCGGCGACGGTGGGAAGGTGGTGGTGGTGGATGATGACGGGAGCGGCGGGCCCGGGCAGGCCGTGCTGCTGCTGCAGGAGACCGACGACGGCGGCGACGACGACCGACCGGAGAGGGACGACGTGTGGAACATGATTCAGTCTCAGAGGCCTGTTGCCTCGCCGGTGGCGGCGGGGAAGCAGCAGCAGGCGGCACCGTACGTGCACCCGCTCGTGCGGAGGTCGTCGAGCCTGCTCAGCCAGAAGAGCCTGGAGATCTGCACCGAGAGCCTCGGCTCCGAGACCGGCTCCGACGGCTTCTCCGACGCCGATGGGTCCACCGACCGCTCGTGCCCCGGGTCGGACGATGACTCCGACGACGGCGCGGAGGAGGTGGCCGCTCGTGCGAGCCCGCCACGCTCGTTCCCGCCGCCGCTACCGTCTCTGGCGCGGCGAACGGTGGGGGCGGTGCAGATGAGGCAGGACCGCCGCGACGGCCGCCTCGTTGTCAAGGCCGTCCCCGTGCCATCCGCCACCCTGTTTCGCGCGCAGCGCTGCGGCGGACGCCTGCTCCTCTCCTTCGCCGACACCACCGCTCCCGCCTCGGACGAGAACCATGGCCAAGAAGAACCCGAGCAGCAGGCCGACGAGCTCGCCCACGAGGAGGAGGACGAGGATGACGAAGAGGAGGTCGAGGTCGTCGACAGGGGCACCATCGTCGAGGTCAAGGTCAGCACGCAGCCGCAGGCGCGGAGCAACGGCGGAGGCAGTGTTGGACCGCGGGTGCACCGCTCCTCACTCGTCATCAACAAGTTCGTCAACGCCGAGCCGGCCATCGCCACCTCCGACATCAGCGACACCGCCGCCGCCTCACCTAATCCTCCGAGGCGCCTAACCGGGTCCACTACCACGGCGGCCGCAGCCCTGGTCGCAGCTTCAGCTCTAAGCGCCACTTCCGCGCCGTCGGGCGGTGATAGCCCCGGCGAGAGCAAGCTGCTGATGACGACCTGCAGGCGCCGGCGGAGCAAGGAGGAGCTCATGAATCACATGCGCCGATGCGGGCAGCTGAGCGGCAAGCTCTTCATATGGGAGCCGCGCATCGCCACCTCTTCCTGAGCCGAGCGCCGCCGCCGCCGGCTCGCCGCCGCATCCTCCTCTGCTCGCTGTACCACGAGTGCTCTGCTCTGCTCTGTTCGTTCGTAGCTGTTGTAACGTAAACGTGCGTAATATTTTGTGTTAGCAGTAAGTGATCGCCGCGTGATTGGCTTAGCCCTCTGCCTGTGTCTCCGTGAGAGTAAGGGAGCTAGATTGTTTTCGTTTATCCATGTGCCTCGTTCCATGCTGTATCTACTACGAATTTGCACGCGTACTAGTAGTTGGTTGCTCATAATTGATTTAGATGTGCCATGTGTCCGAATCTGATTAAGATGTATGTCATGTGATGAATGAGTGATGATTATTTAAGATTGAACAAGACGTGAATGATGTTGAGTTGTTCATGTGAACAAAACCAAACCGCTACTGGATGCATGGCAAGCTTGTGGCCATCGCTCAAGCAGAACAGTCATCTGAAGAAAAACAGGGTCAATCCAAAAGAGGAGCATGACAAAATGATTAGTCTTCTTGGAGGTAATTGCAGGTGCATGGACGTGGCACTAGCATACTGTTATGGTACTAGTACATCAGTAGTTGTTTTTTTGATAACCTTCGGAAATTTTCAGAGAAAACAGCATATACTGGCATGTTTGTTGAATTAAACGGACTCACCGGGGTACCCTGCAACTGAATGTCTGAAGATTGGTATATCTCCATCGGTCCAAGTTCAGTTAATTGCATTGAACAAATTTAACTTACTCATACATATTAGGTGCGCGTGTTCCAGTTGTCAAACTCAAATTTCTCAAAAACATTGTGAACTGTTGTCTACCCATCAATTATTTCTCTTGTATGAACAGCAGATCACACGGACACGTGCAATTGGAACCTAATGCACTAAATATGAGATGTGTTGGTTCAAATCCCAGTGGTGGCAACTATGCACATACGAATATGCTTTCAATACAGATTTTAGTAATTCTTTGCGAAGGCTATGGCCCCGGGTACCTCATGACAAATATATAGACCACTCGAACAGAGGATGAGTCTAGCCTTCTAATTAGAAATATGATAGAGCTCGATAGATTTAACCTTGTACGATAAGTAGTATATAATCTTAGTCGGGCAAGTTATATTTCTAAAAGGAGATTCCTTGGTCATAGACCAATTGGGACTCCTACTTTGTAATCTTGTCCTCCAGTATATAAGGGGAGGCAGGGCGCCCCCCAAGGGCAAGACATACGAGTTCATCAGAAGCACCACCATATATCCTCAAGGGAATACACCATAACTGGACGTAGGGTATTACCTCACATCGAGAACCTGAACCAGTATAAACTTCCCGTGTTCCTTTGCAGTCCACCGAGTTTCGATCCGATGAGTAGCCCTATATTCATATTGCCGGTGTAAAACATCGACAGTTGGCACGCCAGATAGGGGCTTCGGCGAGATCAACTACAACAAGCTCGATGGATTCGACAACTGGAGTCGACAGCGGCAATTCTCCCCTGGAGACACGATTACATTTGGAAGTCTCGACTTTATCGCCGATCAGCTCGGCAACCTCACCTTGGCCGAGTTAGACCAGATCCGATCGGCCGAGGAACCGGCTAACTCCGCGCCAGTCGGCCCACACGACGCTGCACTAACCCTCGTCGATTTGCTATGGTAATCTTCTACTTCGCCGGGTCTCGGGACAACTCTCTCCTTCCGTGTTCAGCTCAGACTCGGCCTTGAGCCGGCCCGGGTCGGGCTAGGAAGGGGAGAGATCGTCAATCTCCCATGCAGACTCAACGACGCCGCGGACATTTACAATCTGCATCCCACGCGGTAGACCCGATCCTCTACGATTCAGTTCCAGCATGGCTCAGAGCCGTTCCAGATTGGATCTAGGGATGTTGGAGTCGTCCTTACCCCGATGAACTACTCGGATTCTGACTCCAAGTCGGACAACAGTTTGAACACCAGTTCAGACACCAGTCTGGCAAGCTTTCTTCTGCCCCCGAGAAATCTTCATGGCTTCAACCCCACCACTGGAGGTGCGCCGAGTACAAGAGCAGCAAGAAGAGGAGGCCCGCCGACTGTGGCAACAGGAGGAGCCCGAACGCGAGGCTCGCAACGATAAGCTACGCAGGGCTGGGTGAACCGCTCAGCAACAAATCCTCCAGACTAGAGTCGGCGACCACGACGTCTTCGTCACGCCACAACAGAACATCGTGGCCGCTGCAACCCTGCTGGACACACTCCAGCTCGGGCCTGATCACCAGTCCACCCCGACTATAGCGAAAATTAAAGCCATGATTACAGCTACTGCATGTCAGCAGCACCAGCAGTCAGGTGATACATTTATACCGACCAACTGGTCGGGTTCTCCAGCAGCGGTCTCGTTTGCATCAGCACGACGCCGGGCGGCCGGCTCAAGTCAGCCGCGTGCGGAGTCACGCCAAACATCTCTCGACAACACAAACAACAACAATCGGCGGCATCCCCAGAACGATCGCCGGTTCAACCAAGATCTCTGAGTTCATTTGCAACGCGATCTCTGCCAAGACATCAACGCTCGGCGCCGCCAATGCGAAGACGACGAGCGCCGCCAACTGGAGGACGAGTACGAGCGCTTCGGTCTCCATCATGAGCGGTTCCACTGCCGCAACCGCAGCCGGAGCCCTCTTGCAGACGAAGGCGTACCCGCCTTCACCTAGGAGCTACAAGAGGTCGACTGGCCATCGGGCTTCAAGCCTACCGGAATCGAAAAATACGACGGCAAGACCAATCCTGAGTCCTGGCTCACCGTATACAGTCTGGCGATTCGAGCGGCCGAAAGTGACCATAAAGCCATGGCTAACTACCTCTCGGTCGCCTTAGCCGACTCGGCGAGGACATGGCTCACAGGGCTCCCAAAGCGGTCGATCGGTACCTAGGGAGAACTCCGGGAACGGTTCATCGCCAATTTTCAAGGGACTTACGAAAGGCTGTCTTCCGAGCACGATCACTATCAGCTGCACCAAAGGAAGAACAAGTCTCTTCGCGAGTTTATCAAAAGGTTCTCCAAGAAGCGCAACTCGATCCCAATGATCAAGGATGAGGTCGTCATCGCCACCTTCCGCAAGGGAGTCAAGGACGCCCTATTCATCGCAAAATTCACTAGGAAGCCCCCAACCTCTGTCAGGGCTCTCTTCAATATGGCGAATAAGTACACCGACTCGGCCGAGGCGGTCTCTGAGGTCCTCGACGAAAAGAAGGAGTCCCGACGGAAGGACCAAAAGGCTAAAGCCGACAACGAGCCGTCACAGAACAAATCCAACAGCCGCAAGCGGAAGTTGGAAAACGTGGTGGCCAACGTGGTGCGGACTCGGTCGCGACCCCCAAGGAACAATGAGTACCAGAAGGTGATGAATGGGCCTTGCCCCTTTCATCCCAAGGGAAAACACGCGACCAAGGACTACTTCATGCTCAAGAAGTTTGCTTTCGAGCAGGCTTCATCATCTGGCGCCGACAAGGACAAGGACAAGCCAGATTTGGGCCCAACCGACGATTATCAAGATCCCCAGGCCGAGCTCAACCATATCTTCGGAGGGCCGTTTGCGTACGAGTCCAAGTGGAAGAAGAAGCTAACAGCACGCGACGTCAACGCGGTCTCTACAGTAGACGGCCCCCAGTATTTGCGCTGGTCAGAGATGCCCATCACATTCAACCGCGCAGACCACCCAAATCGGGCTTCACACCCAGGACGTTATCCACTCGTCCTGGACTCGGTCATCAAACATATCAAGTTGAAGAAGGTTCTCATAGACGGAGGCAACGCGCTCAATATCCTCTTCGCCAAGACCCTGGACAAGATGAAGATTCCTCATTCAGAGCTGCAGCCGAGTACGGCGCCTTTCCATGGGATAATTCCCGGCCTGTCTTCAACACCCCTCGGGTAGATAACTTTGCCAGTCACCTTCGGCACGTGGGATAACTTCCGCACAGAAAATATCTGCTTTGAGGTCGCCGACTTCAAGATTGTGTATCACGCGATACTCGGACGGCCGGCGCTTGCCAAATTCATGGCAATACCGCACTATACCTACATGGTGCTCAAGATGCCTAGGCTAGCCAGAGTTCCCTCCCTTCGCAGAAACGTCAAGCAAGCCTTCACCTGCGACAAAGAGAGCTGCAAGTTGGCTAAGTCTCACGAAGCAGCAGTCGGACGCGACAGCATTCGGCAAGCCGCCACAACAGAATCGAGGACAACCAAGTTTCGGCGAAAAAAGTAGCAAAGTCAGGAATTTCAGCGGACTCTGACACGAAGAAGATCCCCTGGACCCTTCCGACCCCTCCAAGACTGCTCAAGTCGGGACCGGACTCGACTCCAAATATACGAGGCACTCATCCACGGGCTCCGCATTGCTATATCACTCGGCATCCGCCGACTGGTTGTGCGTGGAGACTCTCAACTCGTGGTGAACCAAGTCATGAAAGACTGGACATGTCTCAATGATACCATGGCGGCATACTGTCAGGAGGTCAGAAAGTTAGAAAACAAGTTCGACGGGTTGGAGATAACATACGTATTTCGACAATACAACGATGCTGCAGACAAATTGGCAAACATGGGATCCAAGCGAGAAGTTGTCCCAACCAGGATCTTTGTCGAGCAACTAATGGAGCCATCAGTCAAGAAAAAACCAGTACCAGAACAATCGGGAGATGAAGCTACCCCGGCAACAGACGAAGTACTGATTATATCTCAAGATTGGCGGACTCCTGTTCTCAAATTCCTCCTTGACGATGAACTCCCAGAAGATCGCATTCACGCCGAACAAATCAAACGTCGAAGCAAATATTTCCTAGTAGTCGGAGAAGATCTATACCGATGAAGTGCATCCGGTGTCCTCATGCGCTGCGTCACACCCGAGGAGGGCAAGCAGATTCTGCAATCGATCCACTCGGGCATATGTGGCAACCATGCCGCATCTAGGACGTTAGTCGGAAAGGCTTACAGGCAGGGATTTTTCTGGCCAACAACAGTAACAGATGCTAAAGACATAGTTCACACATGTGAGGGTTGTCAGTTCTATGCAAGACAAACAAATCTCCCAGCCCAAGAACTCCAAACCATCCCAATCTCTTGGCCCTTTGCAGTATATGGACTTGACATGGGCGGGCCTTTCAAGAAAGCGTCAGGAGGGTTCACACACTTGTTCGTCGTAGTGGATAAATTCACAAAGTGTATTGAGGCAAAATCCGTTGCTACCATAACAGCGGCAAGAGCAAAGGACTTCATCATGAGTATATTATACCGATTCGGGGCTCCTAACCACATCATAACGGACAACGGTACTCAGTTCACGGGCGGCGTATTTCAAGATTTCTGTGACGACTTCAGCATCAAAATATGTTATGCATCAGTGGCACACCCGCAGAGCAATGGGCAGGTTGAGCGTACCAATGGCATGGTCTTACAAGGTATCAAGGCCAGGATATTCGACCGACTACAACCATATGCAGGGCGCTGTGTACAAGAACTCCTATCTGTTCTCTGGTCTCTTAGAACCACGGCTAGTCGGGCAACAGGGCAATCCCCTTTCTTTCTGGTCTATGATGCTGAGGCTGTGTTACCAACCGAGTTAGAGTTCTGCTCTCCACGAGTTCGGGCTGACTCAGAAGATGGATCAAACAATACCCGATTGGTCGAATTATATCAGTTGGAAGAAATGAGGAACATCGCAATAATCCAGTCAGCAAGGTATCTTCAAGGCATGCGTTGTTATCACAATCGCAATGTCCATGGCCGCGCCTTTTTGGTTGGGGATCTCGTTCTGATAAAAATACAAACCACCAAAGACAAGCATAAACTATCCCCAATATGGGAATGGCCGTTCATTATCGCCGAAGTTACACGGCCAGGCGCCTACCAACTAAAGACCGAAGACGGTGCCCTCGTCAGCAACTCATGGAACATAGAACAGCTACGTCATTTCTATACCTAAGTTTTACATTTTTCCATGTGTATTATTTTGTGATGAACAATTGGCTTTGAAAATAATTTATTTAATAAGAGATTGGTTTGAAAATAAATCTAAATATTGGTCTAAGTGTGTGTGACTAATGTGGGTCAGGTTGCGATATCTGTGCCCAGAAACGGTTGTTTTGTCTATTTGTGTGTAGGTGACTTGAGGTCTAACCTTGGTCAATGGTGAGGACCGGGACTATGCTCAGGGAGGAGCCGAGGTCTAGTACGATCAGAATGCCATGTGACAAGGTTGGACTAAAGTCAGTTTGTCTTGGGGTCAACATCGGTCAACGGCAGGATCAGGACAAAACTCAAGAAGGAGTTGAGGTCCAGAACGGTCAAGGGTGCCGGGTGACGAGATTAGACATAAGGTGGTACATGGTGGATGGATATCGTATGGGAGGTCTTCGCAACGGGCTTCGTAAATTGGTGTGCAAGCGGCGAAAAAATCATGAATAAATTTAGAGTAAAATTGAAGAAGGAAATTAGAAGAAATATTTAGCTAGCGTTGCTACAGTAATCGTGTTGTCTGCTACAGTAATCTGACTTGCTGCTACAGTGTTGGCTGCAAGTGAGGGAGTCTGAGTTGGTTTTGGAACAGAGAATTTTGGTAAATTGTGTTTATTTAGGAAATTAAGGTTTGAGTCCTAGTGAGACTAGAAGTTCTACTCCTACTTTGTGTAGGAGGTTTTAGGTATAAATAGATGAGGGGTTGAGGCCCTAAAGCCATAACATTTAGAAGAGAGAAAAGCTAGGGTTTAGCCTTGAGAGAGAAAGGAGTGCTTTGTGTGCACTTTGTAAACACATCTTGATGCAATAAAGAGAATAATTCTTCAAGATTTGCATTGTCGTTCGGGAGTTTCGTCGAGATCGTTTTCAGTCTGTTTGCAGGCGGTTAGACCGAGAGATAATCGGTGGTCAGACTGGTAGCAAGGACAAGGTCAGACCAGCGGCAAGGACAAGGTCGGACCGGTGTCTTCCAGAAAGGTTGGAGATCTTGATTAAAGTAAAATTAACTTCATTGGTTCAGAGATAACTTTTTATTCCGCGAAAAGTTTAGTTTTTGGTAATCCTACCATTCACCCCCCCCCCCCATCTGGTAGGCTTAATTCTTGTCTTTCGATCCTACATACAGTTTTTCTCTAACTCACTACGCCATTTGTTCCAACCGAGTAGTGAGTCGAGAGCTGCATGTATTATATGCGCCTTGTCAATAATATACGAGCCTGTTTTACTTAAGTTATGAAGTTTTGCAACGACTTTGTCATGTTTGCCCGAGTACAGCTTTCTGCGGTGAACGATTTTATTAAGTTCCTATAGACTAACTCGGTGTAGACCACACAGTCGAGTAGAGCTAATGATAACAAAGTAAAACCACAGAGCTCGGCGGCATTGCACATATATTTACACATGTTCTTACAAAAGACTTTATATACACCAACTGCACGATGGATTGTTCTTACATTCCTAGGTCCTTGGTGATCGTCTCGGCAGTCAACCTCACATGGGTTATCAACTCCAATGCCTCCTCAGGTGTTGTCTCTTCGGCAAACCCTTCACCGATGGCATCAAGATCTACCCTGGGGTAGATCGACTTGGTCGTCGCAAGGGTCTGGGCCACGCCGACAACAACACGCTCATCCGAGTACCTCTTCACGATACTCGGTGTTTCGTTAAGGCGCATCTGCACCTGGGAGACCGTGTTGGAGCTAGTTCCCACATAATGAGGATCCATCACATCAAGGAGCCCTTTCACGGACTTGGCAAGAATCTCCCGTGACTCCTTGACGACCTTGATCTCCTTTGCAAAGGCTCTAAACTGGGTTTGGGCGTTGGCTCTCGCAGTTGCTCAGATTCATTGGCAAGAAAACTTGTCAGCCAAAACAGCAGTTGGAGTTATCAAAGGATTGGACAAGGTCTTTGTCAAAGTGAGGACTTACTTTCGTAGTCGGCCTCCACCTTGGCTTTGGCTTTCTCCAGTTCAGGCTTTTCTTTCTCTAGTTTGCCCTTGGCCCTTTCTAGCTCGGCCTTGTCTTTCTCGAGTTCAGCTTTGGCCTTCTTGGCCTCCTTCAGCTTGGTTTTCCCTTCTGTCCGATCTTCACCTCAGCTTCGAGGGCTGTACATCAAAATGGTCAAGAACCCGAGATTACAGTCAGGACACAACTGGGCAGTCAGGAAACAACAAAGTTGGAGAAATATGAATGGGATTTAGTCGGGAAGACAAATACGGGAGACTTACTTCCAATCTTCTTGGCAAGAGCCCAGTTCTCATCCCTGAGCTGGTCAACGGCTCCCTGCAGCCAAGTCTCCCTCTCTTGGCTCGACTGCTCCAACTCGGCCTTCGAGGTCTGGAGCTAGCCCAATCGCTGGAGTTGAGGGGCAAGCTGGGTCAGGATCTCGTTCATCCTCTCCGAGCAGTCTACAATTTTCTGCTCGGGAAAAAATAGAGCAAAGCAGAGTCAATCGGCAGAACACCAAAGATAAAAGAAATCATCGGGAACTCAACATTGCAACCTGGACCCCCCGGGACGCGGAAATTGCGGCACGAAGAAGCACTTCGCGCTCCTTCTCCGCTGCCACTTCGTCATGCTCGTAACTCTTCACAGTTCCCTCGGGAGTCACCCAATGGAAGGTTCTCAAGAATCTGCGGCGAGGAGCTTCAAGCCTAGGGAGGTCCGCTTCCTCTAAAGACGACACCGACACAGATGGCGACACGGTCCTGGCCCCTGACTCGGCAGCGGACGAGGCTTTGGGGACTAGCTTGGGGGCTGGAGCGACGGCTTCAGTATTTGCCCCCTGGTCAATCGGTGCTAGCGGCCCTGCTGCCGGGACCGCCTCAGCTACTACAACTGGGGCGGTCACCAGCTCGGCAGATGAGCTCGCTGACGCTGGCTCGGCTGGGGCTGGCTCGACAATAGGAGCAGCCGGCATGGTCCCCTTGAGATCGATGTTGGTGCACTTCCTGCACGATGAATCAGACGTCAAGACATTACTATACTAAGCAAGATTTCCAGAAGATCTAAAGTTATTTACCTCTTGGATTTTTTGAACTTCCATTCGGGGGTTCCAGTTGTCAGCAATGGAGGGCTGCCGGCTGTCGGGCTGGATGGCGTGGTAGTCGGTGGTGGTGTCCTTGTCCTAGTCGGCCCGGTTTCTGGTGCGGCCGGCCGGGGCGCTGGGATACTCGGTGACACCACCTTATGGCCCGTTGACGATCTCGTACTCAGCGATGCCGTCCTTAGGCTCAATGTTGCTGAGCCTTGCGGCGCTGTTCTCAGCCTTGGACTCGGCGGTCTGGGAGCTCCACAAGAAGTGTCTTTGATCTTCAAGCTCCCAGCTGCTGCACTCGGCCTACTGATCCTCTTCTTGCCCGGATCTTCGACAGGTTTTTTCCCCGCTCTCTTGGAGTCAGGCTGGGCAGTAGAGGGACTTAATGGCCTTTTCTTCGATTTCACGGCCGACAAAGTTTGGGAGTCTTCATCAAACTCCTCACATGACTGCAAGCAGTTCAACAACACATATATCACACATTGCAAAGCAATCCTGGGTATACATCCACAAGCATTCATCAAAGATGGACAACAAGTTAACATCAGCAAGAGTTACCTCTAAACGAGGCCATTTTTGGCTATAAGCTGGCAAGGCCCGCTCTGCATCTTCTGTCTCGATCACCCCGATGGCGAAATAGTCAAGCAGGATGTTGGTCACCTTGTGCTTGTCGGTCAGGTTAGGATGCTCTCGGCTAGGATCGCTCTTGCCCTTATAGTCCCAGCCGAAGTGGCTCCTCAGCTTCAGCGGCCAGATGCGGCGAGTCAAGAAGCATCTGGCCACCCATGGGCTAGTCAATCCGGAGCCCTTCAGCTTATCCACCTTGTCAATCAACAAGTAAACCTGCCCCATCTCCTCAAAGCTGGGCACAGAAGTCCAGTTGGGTGAAACCACCAGAGGCAGACCAGTAAATGGGGGCAGGGAGGGTTCAAGGTCAGAACAATAAAACCACTCCCTATGCCAGCCTTTGAGGGAGGATTTCAGGGGCATGTGGATATAGATTTTCTTCATCTCGCTCTGAAGCTGGATGCCGCCCCCCCCCCCCCCCAATCACTTGGATTTTGCTCTTGGAGGGCTGGGGCTTGATATGGAACAGATATCGGAACAGATTCAAATGGGGTTCCACACCTAGAAAACACTCACAAAGAGTTGCAAATATAGATATTTGCAAGATGGAGTTGGGATTCAGATTCACCAACTCCAGGTCGTAGACGGCAAGAAGCTGGCGAAGAAAATCCAAAGACAGAAGAGAAAGGCCCCGGTCGAAAAAAGAGGCAAAAACTACAATCTCATCACCTTGGGGCGCCGGGATTGATTCCCCTTCCGCCGGACGCCAATTGATGACCTCACGGCTCTGCAGTCTCAACAACCTCTTTAGATGCTTCAGCTTAGTCGACCTGCAATCTGAAGTCGGCCAAGCTTCATTAGACATCTCCAGGATTTCTAACACTCTCGGCATGGCTCAAGGCGAGGAAATTTGGGGGAAATGTGATTGAGAACTTGGAATGGACGCGGAGGAGTAGGATCACCCAAGTTTCAATGGGAAAGAGCTAGCAATGGCAAACCCTAGCGAGGCAGGAGGTGAAATTTCGGCGTGAAAGCTAGAAGACGAAACAATTGGTGGATTGGAGAAGATGAGAGAATCTTTTCTCTCTCTCCCCGCCTTTATAGAGTCTGTACCGATAAGTAGGCTTGGGCTTGCAAATTCGGTGTTGGGCCACCAAGATATGAGTTTCTACAGTAGCACGCTCGATGTGGACCGCTCGCTGGCTGTGTTAAAATCACAGTGCTGGTGCTACCAACAGGAACCGATTGGGTAATCAGATATGCTTCATGAAGGCCTAATTACTGAACACATGAGTTCGGGTATCTATATTATCCTCCAGGTATTGAGAATATATCCTTATAAGGGTCACAAGCTGGTCTTTATTAAAATTGGGGGTGCAGGTATTTCTCAAGTACACCTAACCACATATTGGATTAAAATTTATAAAGTGGTACTCGGCCTACATGCTTGGCCAACAATTGCCATGAGCAAATATTTTTTCAGCCGACATGACGCTGAAGAGTCTAACTTTCGAGTAGTATACTACTCAAGAGAGACTATAAACACTTTTCCAGCTGACATGAAGCTAAAGAGTCTAATTTCCGAGTGACATACTACTCGGGAAAGACTATAAAATATTTCTAGCTGATATGATACTGAAGAATCTCATGTACCAGTAGTATACTATTCGAAAAAGACTACAAGGTTAAAGATCTTTGACTTTATATTTAATTGTTTCACAATTAAGCACAAAGTCAGGGGCTACACCTAATAGGTATGTCTATTTGGCGCACACTATTTATACTTCTATATGAAGCCCTTCATAGCCTCGCTGCCAGCTAACATGAAGTAGGACTCGGGAAGAAGAAACACTCGGACAAAGAGTACTCGGGAGCAATGCACTCGAAAAAACTTTATCGTGGAGGATGAGCACTCGGCATCAGCTGTGACTCAACTACGAAGGTCTCAGGGGCTGCTGTGGAGGCCATAGGCCCTGGATACCTCATGACAAACATATGGGTCACTCGGACAGAGGATGAGCCTAGCCTTGTAATTAGAGATATGATAGAGCTCGGCAGATTTAGCCTTGTACGATAAGAAGTATACAATCCTAGTCAGGCAAGTTATATCTCTAAGAGGAGATCCTTTAACCGTAGACTGGTTGGGACTACTACTTTGTAACCCTGTCCCCCAGTATATAAGGGGAAACAGGGCACCCCCGAGGGCGAGACATACGAGTTCATCAGAACCACCACCATACATCCTCAAGGGAATACACCATAACTGGACGTAGGGTATTACCTCACATCGAGGGTCTAAACTAGTATAAACTTCTCGTGTTCCTTTGCAGTCCACCGAGTTTCGATCCGACGAGTAGTCCTATATTCATATTGCCGGTGTAAAACATCGACACTAAATTTGAGATGTGTTGGTTCAAATCCCAGTGGTGGCAACTATGCACATACGAATATGCTTTCAATAGAGATTTTAGTGATTCTTTGTTTTTTTTAAAAAAAGAGTAAATTGAAAAAGATTGTAACTATTATATCAAAACTACCACTTTGCTACAACTTTAGTGGGTAACTTCAGAAAACTGCAATAATAGCTAGTGGTTGCAGGAGGCCCACATGTCAAACACACATAGGGGATAAAAATTGTAGCTGTCCCATAAAATTGTTTGTTACTGTTGCAGAAACAGTTTTATGAAATGTCTAGCTAAATTGTAGCAAAATACCAATTTTGACGAGAAAGTTGTAGTTACTAAAATAATTTTAGTGAGATTCACGAATTTAATCTATCTCTTAAGCGTCTGTTAAAGAAGGTATACACTAATACACATATGTGTATGATTATGTGTATATATGTATGTGCATGTGTACATCTTCCCTATAATCGACAAACGATAGGAGAAAATAGACTTGGGCTTAATAAAAAAATATCATGCAACTTTAGTTAACTAGACCCTAACTATCAACTACTAATGTAAGTGCATTTCACTTTTAACTTTTTACCAACACAATAGTAGTGGTGAATTGTAAAGAGAGAACATAAATTAAACTAAACGGTACAAAGAGTGGTGGCTCACAATATTTACCTAAAATATAAGGATAAGTGAATTGTATGTCTTTCTTAACTTAACTTTTGGATCGAGTTGGCTCGAGCATGCAACTCAATAAAAACTGTATAAAAAAGCTCTCGAAATTCATCATGGAAGAATTTATATCCCGCCCTTATGTTACCACAGCAAACACAATGTTATAATCATCACCCTGTCTCTCTAGCCAAAAGAAGACAAAAACAGAAAGGCAAAGGGATCAAATCATGTCTTTCCAGCCTCAACTGTCCCACCCCATTACATGAAAACTGTCCATCAACCCACTAAACAAACAATTCCTCAGAATTAAACAGAAAACCCAGTGTGTTTCCAGCACGCGGTTTTCAGTTCAGTGGATGTCCAAAGCAAGGCATTTCGTTGGAGGGAGGCAGCGAAGGAATCAGAATCGGAATCCGAATGTAGCGGCCCGCCCGGGAGTGGAACCGGGACGGAATGTCCCCAGCAGGTGCCACCCCTACGAACCGTCCAAAACCATCGCGAGATTAAGCTGCTCCTCCTAATAAAAAGGTCGCGAAATACGGGACCGTAGCCGGAAAGCCGAGCTTGGAATAAAGGCCTAGTACGTGATGAGAGACAGAGAGGGAGAGATCTTTTCATGTCAATTACAGCCAGTCAGGCAGAACAGCAGTAGCAGCAGCAGCAGCAGTAGTTCTCGGTAGTGAGAGGTGACGCACTGACGTTAATCTCCTCGCGATTACTATGCTGGATAGCCAGCCAGTTTGCTGCAGGTTCGTGCATTGTGGTGTGTGTGGCTCGCGCTTAGCTAGGCTAGTGCATGCAAGCTTCATGCGAGATTCTGACGGCGATGGCAATGGTTATCTTGAACAGCTTCGACGGCTGGCGCTGCCGGCCGGCTGCCCAATCTTTTCACCGGAGATGACACCATGACAGGGAAAAATCTGAAATTCAGATGCTTCACGAGGCTGTCACTTGCACTGCCCCCAGTAATGCCACTGTTTTGTCTCTGCTGTTGAGTGAGGTTTACACGACGCTGGAGTGATATACTCGAGGTTATCGGCGGTATACGTGCGCCAATCCTTGCTTATCCCTGTCTGTTTCAGGCATTTCTAAAGCATGTTCCAAGATGTACAAATATGCCGGCAACAACTTGCAGTAGCAATGCCGCTTTCGAATTTTTGATCCGAAGCAGGAAAGGTCTCGAGTGAGTGACATGCCTGCCAAGCGATTCAGAGAATGTATGTTCGTCACAGTACTAATTAATTAGCTCTCTATGGTTAGCCTTTGGATTTTACAAGCATTACTTGTACTCGTTTAGAGGTCAAAGGTTCGATCCCTGCTCATGCAAGGCACTGACATAATTACTCCTTTTCTCACGTACATCGACTATGGCCAGTCTAGGGCCGGGGACAGTCTCATCAGGAAAAGGCTAATGCATGATACACATAAAAACCTTCACTTTGCAATGCTAATTGGAGGAGAATATAACTGAAAGAGATGGCGAGACAAACAGGAGAGATTGCGTAAGGGCTAAGTGACTGCTGCTTTCGACGACAGCAAGAGCTTTTGGAAGAGAGAGCAACATGACCGTGATGAGTAATGATAACGAACTCGTTGCTACAGAGCAGAAGCAGGGGCTTCAAAGATAGCTGTTTTGGTAAACAAAAGCATGAACCTTGGACATCAGCAAGCACTGCATGCACAGCTGGTTTTCCAGTGGTTACAGATCAAGAATCCAGAGGATGCCCTAGCTCTATCCAGAAAAGGGGCTTCAACTGATTGCATATAAAAAAGTGAAAAGTAGAGGATCTAAGAGGAGATTTGTCCTGTACTAAATATGTCTTTACTTGAAGAATAGTGTGAAATTACAAACCAGCTTGAACTGTCAGTGATCCAACCTGAAAGTAAAAATTCTGGACTTGGTGAGGATTTTTTCCTTTTTAGCATCAGTTATCTGAATCTTAAAAATACCCTTTCAATTTTCTTCAACAAGCCCAAAGTTGGATATAAAATGTTCTTTCTGAGAAAATATAAAATGCACTAGAAGCTAGGACAGGTTTGTGGGAATCTGCCCAGGAGCAATATTTAGTAGTGCATGTCCCATTAACTCGCAATGGTAGTAGTGATTATGTATGAGGCAAAATTAGTACTACATGAAAAGGCAAAGACCAAAAGGAGGGCCAAAAGAAGAAATATGGAGGATGCAAAGCAAAGCAGAACAAAAAGGAAAAAGGCTTATGCTAATGACAGGAAAAGGAGGAACCATATGCTTCTGATGCTAGGTACCTACTTTTGCCTATTTAACTGAATAAGCAATGTTCTACTACAAAAGATAAAGAACGATTCCGGTAGAATTCTTACTTCAGCAGCACCCCCTAGTCTTACATCAGGATTGCTAGCCTTTGTCGGGTTAATTTAAGAATAGCCGTATCATGATGCAAATTCATCCATTTTTAATTGGGATTCTTTGATATGCAAGTGAAATAAAAGCACATGAAGAATGTTTTGATTTTTTTTTCCTGCTTACCTAGTTACCCTGTCTAACGATAGGCTGTGTCTGAAATGAAATTTTGTATTTCATCAACTGGGGCAACATGTTGCTCTATGTTTACTTGTAATAAGTGATGATGCCTTTGTGTATTTCCTGTTTTTTTTTAAACGAGACAGCTTATGTCTCCTCTCTACTCTTTCTGTCCCAAAATATTGCTATCTAGTAGTATTTTGGAAATTAAGAATTATAGGGTGAAAGGTCTAAAATATCAGTATTAATAGATGGTGGGATAATGAAAATTAAGAAATGATATGAGTAGAATGTGGGTTGGTGGGATGATGGACCTTACTAAAGATAGCATGGAAAATACTAGGATAAAAACTACTGTCCTAATTAATTATATTTAGAACAAAATTTAAATACAAAGATAGCTATATTTTGTAACGAATAGAGTATTAAATAAGAAAAACTAGTTAGATAGTTATATTTAAAACAAAATTTAAACATAAAGATAATTTATATTTAAGACGAAAGAAGTACTTAAACAAAAGGGCCACTGTACAAGGACAGCAGGTTGCCGGTCGCACACGCGGCCGGCCTCCTGATCAACTAGTGTTATCGCCGTGAGCGCAGCCTCTGCCCCTGCCATTGACCAGGCCAAAATCTACTTCCTGGCATAGGGCAGTAACCTTTTCGCACCGATACATGTCCAATTCAAGATGTAATATGTCTACAACACTGTTAGACAGACAAACAATACCTACAGGCCAGAACATATACCACTCGACTAGCTGTGATTTGCGAATATGAAATACACAGTAAATTAAAGTTTTTTATTAAATATGTATTTTCTGATGGATACAACTTCCTTATTTAAATATATGACATTGACTTTTAGATATGACGGCTGACTATTTTTCTTATTTAAAAACTTATTTTAATTTTTTAAAAATATAAGTCATGCTTAAAGTATTTTTTTGCGAAATGCTTAAAGCACCTTTAATACTAAATCAATTCAGAACAAAATAAATGATACTTACATATTTTGTTTTAAAAAGGATGAATAATCAAACATCATATAGAGAAATCAACATCGTAATATATTTAAAACCGGAGACAATACTTAATAACAAGGGCAATAAATGTAGGTATTAATTCATGTCTTCCACCATTTATGATTTATCTATGCATTGAGCTGACACAACATCGCAGGGCATCTTCAATTTCTACATGTTAGGGCCTGTTTGAATCGGTTGCAACAGCTGGCTTATAAGACGTACGTAAAATAAGAAACATCATTAACGTATGATTAATTAAATATTAGTTATTACAAACTTGAAAAATGAATCTATTCGATTTTTAAGATACTTTTATATAGAAAATTTTAAAAAAAAACATACCGTTTAGCAATTCGGAAAGCGTACTGATGGAAAAACAAGAGAAAAGGCTAACGCAAGAAGTTGTTTCGAATAACACCTTAGTTGTACATAAGGCCTCCTTTGAAACACGGGAATTTAACAAGACTTTTATAGGGTTAGTTTAATTCTTGCAAAAAATCTTCCAAAAACCCTAAGTTCCAAATGAGCCCTAACATGTTTGTATAAAAAGTCAAAAGTGCATGTCAAGATTCAAGCCTCCTCAATGTTCAAAACATAAGACTCCTGTATAATTATAAACAAAAGGTGTACAAGATACACTAAATTGGAAATGCTGTCGATCAGACCGGAGAGAATAGCCTCATACAGAGTACCAAACGAAGGACAGCTTCTTTATGTTCTCTTTACCAGTGTCTCCCGCGTTTAATTGGAAACTTTAGTTATCACCCGGCATTGGGGGAATAAGATCCATGGGAGGATCATGAATACGTACAAAGTCAGTGCATGACCACCAATCTTTCTTGTGTCTTGCCAAATGACAAATTGCCAATTGCCGGACGAATAATTAAAGTTCAGACGCGTAATGCATATATATAGATAGGTGTTTTGCAGGTAAACTTTAGTTAGCTGCTGATGAAGCCCTCTGCGTGGCCCCCATTTGATCTGATATAGTCTTGCAATAATGACAATCTTTTGCCAAGCTTCTTTGTGTTGTTGTGCCAAAAAGATGCTATAGCTAGCAAAGTGCTAAATCTTCCCAGCTGTAGTAGCTGCTAGCTGACTGTAGTATGGAGAGGAAGATTGTATTTGTCCCCTGATCAAGGCATGTATATATCGTAGTCTAAGTTTACACGCATATTGTCTTGCAAGCGTTCGGTTGAATGTAAATTAAAGCAATTTATTAAACTGTACTTGTTAGACCTCTATCACATATGGCATACTATCAATTTTTTGCCAAGCTTTGTTACAGTCGTGGCTAGAAATTTGTTGACCACACCTTTTTTTACACGGCATACTTTCGCTAACTTGTTTTTAGCAAGGTTACGCATCTCACCGATCACCATATGTCAACTTTTAGTGATGTAACACCTCTAAGAGTTTTAATTCAAAACTTTGTACTTTGACGAATATATTGAAAGTAAAGCTAAAACGTTCACGTAGAAGCATATAAACATATAGGACATTATTTTCCATTAACTCAACCTTTAAACTAGTTTAAAGCTAGCTAGCATGAGGTTCATGACCAGCGGTGTCTCCTCCCTAGAACCCACCACCGTATTTTTCAAAAGCAATATTAAAAAACTGCCAACGCTGTGTCGACACTTGCTCGTGACGCCTACCGGCTACCTGACATGTGTGTGCAAAGACAGAGAAACCATTCGTCCCTTTTTTTTTCTCCCTTTTCTGTGCATAATATTTGCCAATCTCCGAGAGTGCTCTGCTCGCATCGCATCATGGATGAGCGCATGGCGGCTCACGGATTTGTGGAGCTTGGGCCTCCTTTCCGCGGAGCAATCAGAGCACGGGAGATTGCGCCCGGCGCCCGCCCGGCCGCGTCGTTCGTGCGGTGACCGCCGGTGCAGCGAGGGCGAGGTAACGATCAGTCGGGTCGAGTCGCGTCGCGCTTGCTTTTTCCGAGCGTTTTTTCGAGGGCCCCCGCGTGACGCACCCGCGCCCGCGAGGTGGTGGCGACGGCTTCGGCTTTGCGTTGCACCGCGGCCCACCACCGGGAGCAATGGTGCTGTTGCTGCCGCTGCGTGGTGTGGTGCGCGTCTCGCTCGCTAGTCGCTCCCATCCAAAGCCGTCGAGCGCGTGACGATCCCACCAGGAAGAGGCGAGCGAGGGTGAGACTTGGAATTTTTACTGTTATTAATTTTTTTTAATTTACAAAACTAATTTTTGATTTGGGTCAATTGCAGAAATAGCCTCTTACCGCCGTGGGCCGAATGGCATCCCCGTCAGGCGTGGCTAACGGCGCCAGCCCTGGGAGGCCACGTGGCCTTACCGCCCTGGGGGACGGCGGCGAATGCACCAAAATTGCATTCACCGCCATCCCCCAGGGCGGTTTATAGGTCAATCGCCGCCCTGGGGACGGCGGTTTTTAGCCCTCCTGTATAAAATCCATTCACGCACTCGCCGGCGCTTCATTTCTTCCTTTCGCCTCCAGCGTTCGTCCAATAGAGCTGAGGGAAAGGAGGAGCAGTACAGCGGCGAAGCCCTCGTAGATTTTTCAGTCGAATCCAGGTATTTTTTTTGCTCTCCCTCTGTTATGTAGTCAATTTTTTAGATAAGTGTTAATTAGTACTAGATGCGTAGTGTAATACCTGACATAGTATGAAAATATTAGCGGTTTGGCATAACCATCGTTAGTGTTAAATTTATTTGACCGTACTAGAAGAAGATAGCGGACAGGTAGTAAATTGTAGATATTTTAGAAATAAATATGCTCCGCCATGGCCATCGTTGGTATACGTTATTTTAACATGTTAGATAAACCTAGCGTATAACTTTATTAGCACCGCTGGGTTAGTTTGTAAAATATAGAAACGGTAATGATTTGACTCATACGTATAGCCTTTTTATGGAACGAATATTGATTAGTACAGATTAATAAAATCTTTTTTATGAACAGAAATGGCAAATAGAGTTGTATTCGCGATATACCACGGTGAAGGAAATGTTAGAGAAGGACAATATGGGGTAGATTTTTTGGAGTTCAACGTAGCACAAAAGGGAATTATAGCTCCAGCTGAGAGAAGTTTTCCTGGAGTTTACAATTGGTTAATGAGGGGATTCGGAGTAGATCCTCAAGTAAATGCAATTACGGTGTACGCACTGGTTAGCTGGGCTGTGGAAGGTTTTTGGTGGGAATTGATGCCAGTAGATTCGACGGCCAGCTGGGTATTTTTTGTGGAGAGTGCACTGCAGCGAGGATGGGCACCGAGCATCCTAGTGGTAGTGCATGACGTGGTCAGCATTGATCAGGCTAGTCCGAGTACAGCGGAAGGGTCCGATGAAACAGGGGACCAAAATGAGGCAGAAGACGAGGGTGCCGGAGAGGAAGGAGGCCAAGAAGACATGGGACCGGGGGGATTTGCAGATGAAGCAGAGAGACACCCAGGTCTAGTACAGGAGATGGAAATTGAAGACTCAGAACCTGAGCATATGGAGGATGATGATTCTTCGGAGGACGATGTATACCCGGCAAAATGGGACAACGAGGACTTCTCCGGACTCGTTGTCTCAGAGGGGCACACCGTGGCATGGGAGTATCGGCAGAATAAAGTGGTGCAAGGCGCTAGATACACCGAAAAAGCACAGTTGACAGAGGCTGTGAAGATGTGGGCCGTGTCACTTAGGAGGGAGTTCTGGATATCAAAGTCCACCAGATCAGTGTACGAAGTGAAATGTGCAAATTCAAGCGATGGATGTCCATAGAGGATGTACGCATCCAGGAAGAAATATGACGACTGTTGGTCCGTGTCAATCGTGACGGAGCACAACTGCCATCTTCCGGGTGTTCAGAAGTACCACAGGAACATATCATCTGCATTTATCGCTTCAGAGCTGTATTATGCTGTTGTGGAGAACCTCCGGTTCGAGCCCAAGTCAATTATCAGGCGCATCGAGGAGAAGTACAAGTACACCATTACATATGCCAAGGCATGGAGGGCTAAACAGAAGATAATTGAAATGAGATTCGGCAGTTTTGAAGCTTCGTATAATAATTTGCCTCGTCTACTGCAAACCATCTGTGTGAGGAATCCTGGCAGCTACTCCGAAATCAAAAGTTTCCCATCGTTAGCAAATCTTGGGCAGAGTGTCCTTCAGCGGGCCTTCCTCTCTCTGCAGGCGTGCATGTTTGCATTTCTTCATTGCAGGCCCATTCTCTGCATCGACGGCACGTTCCTAACTGGAAAATACAGAGGGCAAATATTGACGGCAATCGGAGTAGACGGGAACAACCAAGTGTTGCCCGTGGCCTTTGCCTTCGTCGAGGACGAGAACACAGAGAGCTAGTACTGGTTTCTGAAGCTGGTTAATGAAAAGGTGGTAGGGATGAGGCCAGATGTATGTCTCATCCATGACCGTCATCCAGGGATGCTGCGTGCAATTGAGGAGCTGCGAAACGGCTGCGCAGACAAGGGATACCCTCCGGTGTGGGAAGATGTAAAGAGCAGATGGTGCATGCGTCACATGGGCGCAAACTTTTATAAGCAGTTCAGAAACAAGGAGCTGATGGCCATGTTCAAACGTTTGTGCGCCCAGAATCAACAGAAGAAGTTCAATGAGCTGTGGAGGAGACTTGATGAGCTGACAGCCAAACATAGACGCGAGAGTTCTGCAAAACCCCTAGCTAGAGGTGTTGACAGCCCTGAAGCTCTAGGTGCACTTCCCACCGATTACGGTACATTTAGAAGGAGGCCCGGTTCCTTGGTTAGCAGATTTTTGCAGTGGATCGAGCACAAGCCGAAGGAGAAATGGGCATTGCTGTACGATGAAGGTAGAGCAAGGTACGGCATAATGACCACGAACCTTGTAGAGGTCTACAACTGGGTCATACGTGGTGTGAGGCAACTCCCTCTTATTGCCATCGTGGAGTTCATCCTACATAAAACACAGACGTACTTCCACGACAGGTGTAGACAAAATGGCCCATCTATGGCCGATGGAAACCTTTGGTTCGGCACCAAAATGATAAAGTACCTTGAGGAGAAATGCAAGAAGGCAAGAGAGCACCGAGTCCGAGTGCAGGGCACACGAGAGCGTAGATTTGAAATATTGTGTGGCGATAGGTCCAGGCGTGGCATATTCGCAAGGAAACCTATACAAGAGTGTGTCCTAAAGGAAGATGGGACATGCACGTGCTCCTGCCGGAAACCAAGCTTGTACCATAAGCCCTGTTCTCATGTTATTGCCGCTTGCGGGGAGTGCGACATTGATGAACGCCAATATGTGTCTCCGTACTTTAAAAAGGAAGCAATCATGCATACATGGAGTACCGAGATCTTTGGTTTCGGCATCGTCGGCACTTTCACTGAAGACACAAGTCCAGTTTATTACATCCCTGACCCGACAAAGGCAAGGAACAAGGCAGGCCGACGTCGGACACGGAGGATACGTAATGATATGGACGAATCCGAGGCCGGCGTTAGCGCTCAACGTTGCAGTAGGTGTGGAGAGGAGGGACATACCTACAAGAAGTGCACGAAAGACGCCGAGGCCCCAAGTGCAGCGGAAGTTCCTATGGAAGGATCAGGCGCCGACGAAAGGCGGCCAACTGGGGAAGGCACCACTGATCGGCAGCGTCATCGCAGGCGTCCTCGTGCACCTTTGGGTTATGTTGTCTAGTATAGCCACTGGTTGCTGATGTAATCTCCCTATAATATGTACCAATATGCATGTACTGCTATCTGATTTTCGTTTTAGTGTGGGTCTTTTAAAGGTACATTGCTGTCTGTTAATTTTCTGACTGTAATGCACTATGTTTAATTGAGCTAATCCGTTCCGCTTCTTTTTCCTTGTAGGTATGGACTACCAGACGCCTGAGCTGCTGGATCACGCCACCGATCAGTCCCATCGGTCGTTTCTCTCGGCGGTGCAGAACCTCGAGCTTGGTACCTTACGTCCTCGACCTTCTAGGCGACTACTTCCCGTGGACGACAGGTTCACGAGTAGGTACATACGAACGTTGTACTGTGAATCTGTATATGTCAACTTACTAACTTGCTTTGTTTTGATTGTCAGGTTGCGGGAGGCAGGCCTTCTGCCGCTGTGTAGGCTAGTAGCAGCCGCAGTAGAGCCGAATGACCCGACGAAGAAGTGGGGTATCGACCGGTCGCTGATCACAGCTCTTGTGGACCGGTGGAGACCGGAGACGCACACCTTCCACCTCCCATGCGGTGAGATGGCCCCCACGCTGCAGGACGTCAGCTTCCTCCTTGGGCTGCCTCTAGCCGGCGATGGGGTGGGCCCAGTTGACGGGCTCCAGGCGTGGCAAGAGGAGATCCTGCAGCGGTTCGCCCCAGTTCACCGTGCTCCGGGGCTTCCCCTCGTCGGCGACATCTCCCCGTACACGCATGCAGGCCCCCCTCAGGCTTGGGTATTGAGCTATACGATAAGAATGCTTTCTTGTTGTTTTATGTTTGTTCTTCAGTCCGTACTAGAATTACAGTGTCAACTTTCTTATATGTTACCGCAGTCTGATCAGCTAGACCCGGAGGCCGACGCGTACTCACTGCAGAGGAGTCTGGAGGCGTACCTGTTGTGGGTGTTCGGGTGGGTGATGTTCACCAACTCGCACGGCCACGCAGTCGACAAGGGCTTGATCCCTTACGCGAGGGAGATAGCCGACGCTGTGCGGACGGTCCTATGCATTCGCCGTTCGCCGCCGTCCCCCAGGGTGGCAAGGCCACGTGGCCTCCCCGGGCTAACGGCGGCTGGCGCCGTTAGCCGCGCCTGACGGGGATGCCATTCGCCGCCCTGGGCCACGGCGGTTTTTAAATACCGCCATGGCCCACGGCGGCAAGAGGCTACTTCTGCAAAAAGTTCAAATCAAAAATTAGTTTTGTAAATTAAAAAAAATTAAATTAGTAACAGTAAAAATTCGTGAGACTTGAGAGCGCGACGCCGACAGCATGGGATTCACTGGGCAGGTGGTTACAGGCTGTGCGCATGGGCCGGGCGGCCTTTGGGGCAGGTGAGTTGCGGATTTTTTTGCATTTTTATATTTATTTATTAAAAGATTTGCAAAAGTAGATTTTTGTTTGAAAAATTTGCAAAAATAGACTCCCACCGCCCTCTGGGAGGGCGGTTTTTAAAAATCGTCCTTCCAGAGGGCGATTTGATGACGTGGCTGACGGCCATCGGGCCCCCGACCGACGGCCGTCAGCCATTTTGCGGGCGGCCCCCGGGTTGCCCAAAAACGGCCCTCTCAGAGGGCGGTAAGGGGGCCACCTGCAAATTGCGCGGCCGAGGGCGCGGACGGGGGCGCGGGCGTGGGACGCGGACGCGGGGCCGAGGACGCGGGCGCGGCACGGGGCCGAGGACGTGGGCGCGGGGCGCTGACGCTAGCGCGGGCGCCGGCGCGGCCGCGGTCGAGGACGAGAGAGTGGAACCGGCCTGCAAGCGCGCGGAGAGGGAGGCCGGCCCCTAGGGGGCATTTCGCAGGCGGCCCCCTTGCCGCCCTCTGAGAGGGCGGTTTTTGGAAGACCCGGGGGCAGGCCGTAAAATTGCTGACGGCCGTCGGCCGTCAGCCCGATGGCCGTTAGCCACGTCATTAAATCGCCCTCTGAAAGGGTGATTTTTAAAAATCGCCCTCACAGAGGACGGTGGGAGTCTATTTTTGTAATTTTTTCAAACAAAAATCTACTTTTGCAAATCTTTTAATAAATAAATATAAAAATACAAAAAATTCGTGAGTTGCGTTGCGTTGCGATAGCCGCCGGCTGAGTGGGTGATTCTGGAAGGCCGCATAACAGCTGGCCAACTTGTGCTTGCCAAAATAATATTATTCTAGTGTAGGGGATGGTCGAGGTGCTTGTCAAACCAGACTTCTTGTTCCACGATGAAACGATGCCTTCGCTGGATGGTGTGACACTCTTGACCACCGGAAAGGGTCGGACAGGTTCGGCTGTTCAGATGTTGGTCTCTGAAACTGAATGATCGTCTTTCAGGGGTAGGACGAACGAACCTGAGGTATGACACGTCACACGTTGGGTATTGGATATAGTGCCACGTTATAGAAGAGAACACTTAGAGCATCACCAACAATAGCTTTTATTTTAGAACTTCAAACGTTAAATAGGGTTTGCTCCCAACTCCAGTAACAACCTCTATTTCTCAGTTTCTATTTTTTTCTATTATATTTTACTATAGACTCTATATATATGTCTAGTTTGACACTATAATAATTAAAATAGAAATATTTATAACGCATAGAATTCTTCCATATACAAATTATTAATTTAAAACACCAAAATTTTTATTTTTATTTAAAATTTAGAAACATGAAAATGACATATCCCGACCAGTGAGGATATTTAACTATTTGCCACTATTATATTACATTATAAAGATATATTAAAACAAAACCACCAAAGTTAGCTTTGTAGGCCTAATTTTTACTATTAATTGAAGTTAAAAAAGAAATTAGTAGCAGCAGTAGTACTAGTAATTAGTATATGGGGATATTTAACTATTTGCCTACGTCCGATGGAGCGAGCGCAGCGGGCGGTCAGGCGAGCGCCGGCGGCGGCTGGCTGGCCGGGCGGCGCAAGTGGGCGGCCAAGCCAGCACGGGTAGGCGGGGGGCCGGCCAAGCGGCACGTGGGCGGCGGCCGGGCGAGCGCCGGCGGTGGCTAGCCGGGCAGCGCGGGTAGGCGGCCGGGTGAGCGCCGACGCGCCGGCAGGCGACGGCCAAGCGGCGCACGAGCGGGCGGCCGGGCGGCGCGCGGTGGCTAGGCGGTGCACGAGCGAGCGGCCGGGCGAGCGCGGGTGGCCGACAGGCCAGTGGCAGGCCGGACGATTTGCATCAGGTAGGGTTCTCATATCTCTTTTCCGATCTTCTCAGTGCTGGGGATGTCGGTGGTGGCCAAAGGAGCTCTGTGCGCGCGGGAACGAGAGGAGGAATTGTCGTTCGCGCTAAAAAAAAAAAATCGATAAGGGGTGTGATCTAGAGCCTCTAAGCCTCCAAAACTGGAGGCTTGGAAAACGATTTAGGGGCTTCTCGGGGTTGGGGTTACAGTAGGGTCTTTATTAGACCTAGTTTTTTTTTTTTTTGTTGTCTTAGCTCCCAAAAACTATTTGGGGGTTAAATTTAGGATTCCTACTCGAGATGCTGAGCCTTTGTTTTTGACAGTCTTTACCCGCATAGATTGACGATGGACGTAGAACAGGTGAGCTCGAAAGCTTTCATACTATTTCCATTTGAGAGTTTCGCGTGCAGGGTGCAGCTGCCACGCCTGACTAGGATCGTCCATGGCATCTTCATCCCAATTCTCAAACTCTCAACCATAGTATTCTCCTGACGCCGTCAGAAATGGGGGACAATTTATCCAGTTGCTGTGTATATGATGACTAAAAGGCAAAACATCATGTCTTTTATTTTATCGAACAAAATATCTTAACTTGTTCCAGCATATATAGATGACAACTTTGAAGTACATCTCGTCATATCAATGTTAGGAGCTACCTATTCACAGGATTCAATAATTCAAAACATGCATGCGCACCCTGCATATCTTACGGTCTAGGGTATCCACAGTATGTTAAAAAATAGTCATTATGCAATAAATGCACCCATATGAACTGTCTATATGGAATAAAGGCCCTATGGACCAATTATCTAAAGAATTTTAGTCCAGTTTTTTAGGATCTTTATTTCTCAGCATGTTCTTTAGATAACTGATTCAACATAGCTTCATGCCTCCTCAGTTTTGTAGGACTAAAATTGGAAGTACCTCTCTCTCTACTTTTATGTATATCTGCCACTTTTCCATCCTTATTTGTTCCCGTTTTGCTTCTGCTGATTTTGCTGCTGCTTCAACTGATTTCAACAGTGCTTCGGCTCTAATTATGATGGCTCCGTTGTACATGACCATGTTTTGAGATAGCTCACTCCCCAAAGGAGGAGATGCAGCTTTTCCTTTCCCTTTTAGAATCTCTTTTGCTTTCTTTTGTCCCTCGGGGCGCTTCTCTTTATTTGATGATTTTTCTTCAGTGTCTTGATTTAATGATGATGTGTAATCTTCTGACTTAGAAATCTTAGTCCTCTTGTTTTTGCCTCCCTCCTTTTTGGCAATGCTATGTCATTTTGGTTGATCCTTGAACTCTCCCACATATACTCTAAAGTGATAGTTTCTGATTTGATTGACTCTTGTACCATGTATGGGCTTTCTCTATTATCATGTTACCAGAGTGTCCACTGATAAAGATGCTTCTAACTTGAGCATAAACCCGACAAAACTTTATAATATCCCTCTTAACATTGTGTCTTCCGTTGCTTGATTGTCCTCTTGTGGCCATTTTTAGGCCGATTGCTGTTGAATTTATCAGCTACATCCTTTCAATAATATTCTGTCTTCTTGTCATTTCCATCATTGGGAGCAACTAAGTCGTTCAACCACGCACTAACTAACCGTAGGTTCTCTTCTTCTGTCCAATTGGTGTGTGGCGCTCTCCTCACCTCCTCTTTCCTGTTATCGCTTAACTCTTCGATGTTAATTGCTTGCTTCTCTCGTTGTCTTGCAGGGCAGGGGATGCATGACTCTGATCCATGGAAAGAAGTGTTGGCAGCAACTCCAACCGAGATGCCAAACATGATGCAAAGAGTGCTTTGTTGCTTACAGCTCCAAACACCTGATTTGGTGAGTGCACCAATTTTTTTTTAAGTAGAAACCTTGCAAGCTGGCTAGACTAGATTGTGCCCAATTTCCTTGATGTTGGGTAGCTTGAAAGCTTGAAGGAGAATGATCATATAGTGGGTAGTTGCCAGAGGCACCAAATGGGTAGATATTACGAGAAATTTTTGTTGGATGAATCTCTCTTGATGAAATGAAGAGCTGCAATCTGAAACGTGTAGGCATTTGCTTTGTAGGTAGCATGTGGAACTCAACCCTGTTTTATGGGCAACATATGGAGCTCAAGCCAGTGGCCAACCACTACTTCAGCCAACGTCTCCCCCTGCAGCATGCATCAACGATTTGAGTTTTATATTCATTTGCAAAGTGAACTCAAAAAGTAGTGTATTTTATTCCTGTATAACCAACCCATATAACTATGGGCTACTTTATCAATTAATACTATAAAGACCACTTTTATAAGGGCATCAGCAACGTATAAGACCCAAGTTAGCCTTATGGTGGGTCCCACTAAAATATATAGTAGTGTCCACATTGTATATGGCAGGGAGGGTAGGCCCCACTTTTTAATAAATTATTTACCATCCCAACTACCTCTGCCCCTGTAATTTTTTCTCTCGCTGCTCCCCCCGTGATTTTTTCTCTCGCGCATACGGCGGCGACGACACAGGGCGGAGCAGGCAGGCGGATCCGATGAGGGCGGAGCTAGCTAGCGCATTCGGCGAGGGCGGATCCGGCGAGGATGGCCTCTCGCCCGACTGGATCGCGGATCCGTTGACGGTGACCTCGTAGGTGCCCTTTCGATTGCTCTTTGCCTTCTTCCTCATTCCCATAGTGTTCTTCTTCTTTCCCATGGTGGCAGCAAGCGACTGTATTTGGAGAGAGAGAATCAAGAATGTGTGAGAGAAGTTAAGATAGATTTTTTATTTGCTATGGCCCGTCTTTATGCTTGTGGACTGTGCATAACTAGATGTCACTATAATGCCTTCTTCACAATGTATAAGGTCCACTTTGAAGGCTTAAGACCCCCTCCTATTTCTACATTGTGGATGCCCTAACGTATATAAGCAGTTCATATGGATGCATTTATTACATAATGACTATTTTTTAACACATTGTGGGTGCCCTAACTATGTTTGAGCTGCCAACATGTTGGGGAAAGAAGCAGAGAACTGGCACGTCTCTGAGTAATGCTAAAAAAACTGTGACTACGAATAAGTGAATGACAGTAACAAACCGCAACCTCTGCATAGTAAATGCGGCAAAATGGAACCCGTAAGTTGCATCATTACGGCAGGATACAAGTAGAAAGATGTTCTCAGAAAAGCATACAATCAACAAGAAGTATTTCAGCTAAGACATTGGCATTACTTTACATTAAATAGTGGAACAAGGATCAGTTGGAGGGAATTTCAGCATTCACTTCATGATGTTCTTTTTCGACATAAAATTTTTTCAACGTTTTTCAGGAAGGTGTTCTACCCAAGAGGTATATTAATCCAATACAACTCTATGTAGAGAACGTGAAGCCCCATTCTGCTAACAAACATGCGTTATGTTCCACTGATCACACTGGGAACACAGAAGGCATAACCGAACCTTACAGCCTCCAGGAGCTTTGCTAGGATTTAGCTCGGATCAGTTCGCAAGAAGAATGGTTATCATATATGCTTTGGCTACAGAAACTAACAGCATTCCTTTTAAGCACGCTTCACCGGCCTCTGAACATAAGATTTGTTCGGATCCTCAGTCTTAAGCTTTGGGGGCTTGATCTCACCTTTCCGTGCCTGTAAAAGGGGTCAGTAAGTTACAAATAATGCATAACAAGATAACTAGCTCAAGTGCACTTTCCAACCTTCTTTCCTGTCTTCATGAAATCCCTCCAGCTAGAGACCTACAGGCCATAAATAAATGATATTAAGCAGTACCCATGGCACATAATCAAACCTGGAGAAAAACAAACATCTAAAGAGCCATTTCTTACATTGTAAAATAGACACGATCAGAGAATATTGTACTGGATTTTGGTGATATGGAATTTAGGGCAGATCGATAAACTTATCACTATGGATGCAGAAAAATCAGTAATGCAACTCATAAATGCAGCCTCATGCTTTCATACATTTAAGCCAAGAGAAAAACCTATCCATGGTATCCTGTGTGCACCGTATCAAATGGTATAAAGAGTTCACCCTTTGATCAACTCCCTGAATGCATCCTAAAGTTTCAAGTGGATCTCATGGTTGAGCCAATTATGCGGCAGCAGTAGGGATTTACGCCAGCAGCAAGAGGCACAACACATTAATACAGCAGTGGGGGAACGGCATTGTGAGACTAGAAGGATGAACTGGTGCCACGGCAGGCCTAAAATGCACAGCAGCTGTGGCAAGCAGGAGACAGTCATCTGATGTGGGTGGCCTGTAGGCTAGCACGCAGATGGATGGCCATGGACACGCACATTGACATCTGTCTGCGAGGCCGAGCATGACCATGGGCAGAGATTTACAACCAGCTAGCATGGATGGCAAGGCTATTGATAAGCTGAGTTTCCCCCTTTTGTGAAACTCAATTGGATTTTGAATCTTTTTATGGAACTTGACTGAATTTTTTTCAGGCACTCATTTTCTATCTTTTGGAACAGAATTGGAACCTCCATTTTGTAACTCAAGTTCTATATTAGAAATTAACTGAAGCACTAAATTTCAAAGTATCATACGGCTGCAAACAAGAATATCAAATTAAACAAAGAATTGTAAACATACTCGTTGGTCTCTGGTCTCTTCCCACTTCTCTTCATGCTCTCGCTTCCTCTTCCACATTTCTTTTGTTTCCTCCTCATCCTTCTTCAGTCTTCCTTCTTCCTCTGATATCTGTCAGAGCACATGGGCATAGCTCATGATAACTGTCGAAATCGATGATATTTGAAAATTTTAAAGCACTTTACTTACCCTCATCTGCATTTTCCTGCGACGCCACTCTTTGTCTGTCAAAATTTCACGAACTTTAATTATTAGCTGCTTCTGAAATTCTTCTGATCGTTCATACTGCTCTTCATACTTTCCCTACTCATAGGCAAACCAACAACTGGAAGTTCTCAATTTTTCAACATGAATGAAGTTCAATACGATGTTACAAGTGACGTGCAAAACAGTCACTTTGTCAACATAGAATCACAATTGACACACATGTTGTGTTCAAAAGAAAAAATCTGATATCCAAGCTAGTACATTGCTGTTGAAATTCCAGCAGATGGCTCTTTCATGACAAATAGAAAGGTTTTTGTTCTTTATAGATCTAAAGTCCATTCATAAGCATGCAATGACTCCTAAAAGAATCTATTACTGAACGTGGTCAACAGGCATGAAGCATGAAACTACTAAGTTGTTGAAATTTCAGGAAACGACTTTTTTTGCCTGGGTGTGAATAGAAGCTTCTTTTCTTTCAGGAATTTTTATCCATATAAAGTAAGAATGAAGTCATGGACAACCAAGCTCATATTAATAAACTTCAGCAGGAACGCCAACAAGCAGCCAGCAACCACCTGCCAGGTTGACCATTGCTGACTGCCGGTTAAGGAAATCCCTGCAGAGACTTGGATTTTAAACCTCAGATAGTTGAGAGTTGGCCAAAACAGAATATTATTCCAAATTACACCAATTCAGGTTTAGTATATTATTTTTCGCATTTATATTCGTTCGAAACATGACAAAGTAATGCTGTGCAAACTCATCCCCACCTGACCTACTATAGTATTAGACTCAGTAAGAAGCTTTCAAAACACCACTACTATATTTAATATGCCCCGCCAGACCAAGAGTGAGGAGCTTGACTGAACCTCTGAGCAAGCTATTAGTCTTCCTGAAGAGTAGGGATGCAAGTGGGGTAGGCAAGCGGGTATTTGTTGCCCGCTTATCACAATTGTAGTTCATTTTTTGTTCCAAGTTTTATACTAGCAAGTAGGAATGAACTATGAAGCAGATTTTTATGCGGGTAGCGGGATTGCCCACTTGCATCCCTACTGAAGAGTAGTAGCCTAAAAATTTACAATTAAAGTTCACACCACCTTGCATTAGATTGTCTTACCTCATCTACTTGGGACTTTATCTTTGATGCACTGTCTTTCTTCAGCTCCTTTTTCCTCTTTGCCCTCAGCTCTTCTGAAATTTTCAACACATAAGATCATCAAATTTTGCTGCATCATGCCCTTTATATTTCATTGAACAAATTACGAAGCTCAATAGAAATTACATTGTTAGTGTAACACAAGAGGAATATAAAGAAGATCAAATCGCACCTTTTGCAGCAATAACTTGATCAAGAATATATCCTCTCTCCTGTGGATCAAGTAGGAGCTGCTGTGCTTTCGCCAAAGCTGTTCATAAGTAGGTACCATCAATTAAACCACTGAGCAAGTGAGAGAAGCAAAAACGTGACACTGAAAGTCGCATGAAGTGGGTTAAGAGCAATAAAAAAAATGGCTAAGTTTAGTGGTAGAACTAGCTACAGGAGTCAAACTCCTACAATAAGAGATAATGTACCCATTGCATTTCATTGATCCTTTTCAAAAATATCTCTTATATATTTGACCTTCAGTTACTGGCAAAGCCAACAAAAAAAATGTAGTCATTGCCAGCAACAAAATAAAATCCTTCAAAGAGTTATTAGATTTGACATGCAATGATGACACTCCCAATCTTGATATGTAGAGTTACCAAATAATTTTGTTTATTGACGGTTAAATTATTCTATGAATACTGTTTCAATATGAGACCCAAATCTTGGCCTATAGCAACACAGTGCAATGCTTCCTCGATACCTGTTAACACGTGCTATTATCATTGCATATGCTACACAGCTACACTACTGTTGTTAATGGATAGTTTGCGTACCTGCAAAAGCTTCTTGTGCCTTTGGATGCTTGCATTTATCAGGATGGACCAACAAGGACAACTACAGATGGTACGGAAAAAACAACAATTAGATCTACAAAAAAGGGGATCGGAACAGAAGAATCCTTTTAGGTAAATGTTTCATTACCTTCCTATATTGCTTCTTCACCTCATCTGTTGATGAATCGAAAGACAACTTAAGATGTTCAAAAGGGTTTAACTTGAAGCAACCAAGAATCCTGATAAGTTTTGTATATGTTAGTAAGGGCAGGCAGATATAATTAAAAAAACTGAAAGTCTGGAAATTCAAATTCATACATTTTTTTCCTGAATATCAACGAGAAAACGTATTCATCAGAACACGAACCGTCATAGTCGTTACCACAGACGTAAAAGTGCAGCTTTTTTTTATTTTTGCAAACCACTGATTTCCATAAAGGGAAACATGAAGTCCCAGCTACAATCGACATCCATGAGACACAGAGGTCATAGTTCGAGCGAAGGATGCATACAACTGATTATGGGTGCGCCAACCGTACAATTCTAACCTAGGGTTCAAGCGGAACCAATTGGATCCCCCAACCCCCACGGAAATTCAGCACCAAGCTGCTTCTACATCTACTGCATCACACGCTGGAAAATTTTGGAGCGATCGGGGTGGCACGGCTGGGGATCTGAAACTACGCGATGCGAAAAGGGGTCGAATAGGGATGGAAACCGTTCGGGAGACGATACAGAGTAGGGGGGAGGGGGGGGGGGTACCGGAGCACTTCGTTGTCGCGTTCGGCCTCGCTGACCTCCGCGAGGAAGCTCTTGAGGAGCTGGTCCTCGTCGGCATCCGTCGACGCCATGGAGGGAGGACGAGCGGCGGTCGCAGCTCGGCTCTGGCCTCTGGGAGGACGACGAGAGCGCGTTGCGTCGCGTGGAGACTGGAGAGAGACGGAGAGCCGGAGAGGGGAGGGAGAGACGGGAGTCCGTGATGGAACGGACGGTCCAGATTTCTTGTGCACGGAAGATGCCAGAGTGCCGGGCCACCTGCCCACATGTACAGTCCAGCCCAGATTTTCCTTTTTTTGGAGAAAACAGTCCAGAATTTTTACTGTTACTAATTTAATTTTTTTTTAAATTTACAAAACTAATTTTCGATTGGGATCAATTGCAAAACTACCCTCTTGCCGCCCTGGGCCACGGCGGGATTTAAAAACCGCCGTGGCCCAGGGCGGCGAATGGCATCCCCGTCGCCCGGGCTAACGGCGCCGTCCGCCGTTAGCCCCGGGGAGGCCACGTGGATTCGCCGCCCTGCGGGACGGCGGCGAATGCCCCCAGGGGGCCGAATGCAAAATTACATTCGCCGCCGTCCCCCAGGGCGGGTTATAGCCATTCGCCGCCCTGGGGGAGGGCGGTTTTTTGCCGGCCCCTATAAAATCCCTTCCTGCAGTCGCCGCGCGTCATTTCTCCCTTCCGCCTCCAGCGTTCGTCCAATAGAGCCGAGGGAAAGGAGGAGAAGTACAGCGGCGAAGCCCTCGCAGATTTTTTAGCCGAATCCAGGTATTTTTTTGATCTCCCTCTGTTATGTAGTCAATTTTTTAAATAAATGTTAATTATTAGTAGACTTGTAGTGTAATATCCGATATAGTATGAAAATATTAGCGGTTTGGCATAACCATCGTTAGTGTTAAATTTATTTGGCCGTACTAGAAAAACATAGCGGAGAAGTAGTAAATTGTAGTTATTTTAAAAATAAATATGCTCCGCCATGGCCATCGTTGGTATACGTCATTTTGACACGTTAGATAAACCTAGCGTATAACTTTATTAGCGCCGCTGGGTCAGTTTGTAAAATATAGAAACGGTAATGGTTTGACTCATACGTATAGCCTTTTTATGGAACGAATATTGATTAGTACAGATTAATAAAATCTTTTTTGTGAACAGAAATGGCAAATAGAGTTGTATTCGTGATATATCACGGTGAAGGAAATGTCAGACAAGGACAATATGGGGTAGATTTATCGGAGTTCAACGTAGCACAAAAGGGAATTATAGCTCCAGCTGAGAGAAGTTTTCCTGGAGTTTACAATTGGTTAATGAGGGGATTCGGAGTAGATCCTCAAGTAAATGCAATTACGGTGTACGCACTGGTTAGCTGGGCTGTGGAAGGTTTTTGGTGGGAATTGATGCCAGTAGATTCAACGGCCAGCTGGGTATTTTTTGTGGAGAGTGCACTGCAGCGAGGATGGGCACCGAGCATCCTAGTGGTAGTGCATGACGTGGTCAGCATTGATCAGGCTGGTCCGAGTACAGCGGAAGGGCCCGATGAAACAGGGGAGCAAAATGAGGCAGAAGACGAGGGTGCCGGAGAGGAAGGAGGCCAAGAAGACATGGGACCGGGGGGTTTGCAGATGAAGGGAGAGACACCCAGGTCTAGTACAGGAGATGGAAATTGAAGACTCAGAACCTGAGCATATGGAGGATGATGATTCTTCGGAGGACGATGTACACCCGGCAGAATGGGACAACGAGGACTTCTCCGGACTCGTTGTCTCAGAGGGGCACACCGTGGCATGGGAGTATCGGCAGAATGAAGTGGTGCAAGGCGCTAGATACGCCGAAAAAGCACAGTTGACAGAGGCTGTGAAGATGTGGGCCGTGTCACTTGGGAGGGAGTTCTGGGTATCAAAGTCCACAAGATCAGTGTACGAAGTGAAATGTGCAAGTTCAAGCGATGGATGTCCATGGAGGATGTACGCATCCAGGAAGAAATATGACGACTGTTGGTCCGTGTCAATCGTGACGGAGCACAACTGCCATCTTCCGGGTGTTCAGAAGTACCACAAGAACATATCATCTGCATTCATCGCTTCAGAGCTGTATTATGCTGTTGTGGAGAACCTCCGGTTCGAGCCCAAGTCAATTATCAGCCGCATCGAGGAGAAGTACAAGTACACCATTACATATGCCAAGGCATGGAGGGCCAAACAGAAGATAATTGAAATGAGATTCGGTAGTTTTGAAGCTTCGTACAATAATTTGCCTCGTCTACTGCAAACCATCTGTGCGAGGAATCCTGGCAGCTACTCCGAAATCAAAAGTTTCCCATCGTTATCAAGTCCTGGCAGAGCGTCCTTCAGCGGGCCTTCCTCTCTCTGCAGGCGTGCATGTTTGCATTTGTTCATTGCAGGCCCATTCTCTGCATCGACGGCACATTCCTAACTGGAAAATACAGAGGGCAAATGTTGACGGCAATCGGAGTAGACGGGAACAACCAAGTGTTGCCAGTGGCCTTTGCCTTCGTCGAGGGCGAGAACACAGAGAGTTGGTACTGGTTTCTGAAGCTGGTTAAGGAAAAGGTGGTGGGGATGAGGCCAGATGTATGTCTCATACATGACCGTCATCCAGAGATGCTGCGTGCAATTCAGGAGCTGCGAAACGGCTGCGCAGACAAGGGATACCCTGCGGTGTGGGAAGATGTGAAGAGCAGATGGTGCATGCGTCACATGGGCGCAAACTTTTATAAGCAGTTCAGAAACAAGGAGCTGATGGCCATGTTCAAACGTTTGTGCGCCCAGAATCAACAGAAGAAGTTCAATGAGCTGTGGAGGAGACTTGATGAGCTGACAGCCAAATATAGACGCGAGAGTTCTGCAAGACCCCCAGCTAGAGGTGTTGACGGCCCTGAAGCTCTAGATGCACTTCCCACCGATGACGGTACATTCAGAAGGAGGCCCGGTTCCTCGGTTAGCAGATTTTCGCAGTGGATCGAGCACGAGCCGAAGGAGAAATGGGCATTGCTGTACGATGAAGGTGGAGCAAGGTACGGCATAATGACCACGAACCTTGCAGAGGTGTACAACTGGGTCATGCGTGGTGTTCGGCAACTCCCCCTTGTTGCCATCGTGGAGTTCATCCTACATAAAACACAGACGTACTTCCACGACAGGTGCAGACAGAATGGCCCATCTATGGCCGATGGAAACCTTTGGTTCGGCACCAAAATGACACAGTACCTTGAGGACAAATGCAAGAAGGCAAGAGAGCACCGAGTCCGAGTGCAGGGCACACGAGAGCGTAGATTTGAGATATTGTGTGCCGACAGGTCCAGGCGTGGCATATTCGCAAGGAAACCTATACAAGAGTGTGTCCTAAAGGAAGATGGGACATGTACGTGCTCCTGCCGGAAACCAAGCTTATACCACAAGCCCTGTTCTCATGTCATTGCCGCTTGCGGGGAGTGCGGCATTGATGAACGCCAATATGTGTCTCCGTACTTCAAAAAGGAAGCAATCATGCATACATGGAGTACCGAGATCTTTGGTTTCGGCATCGTCGGCACTTTCACTGAAGACACAAGTCCAGTTTATTACATCCCTGACCCGACGAAGGCAAGGAACAATAAAGGCCGACGTCGGACACGGAGGATACGCAATGATATGGACGAATCCGAGGCCGGCGTTAGCGCTCAACATTGCAGTAGGTGTGGAGAGGACGGACATACCTACAAGAAGTGCACGAAAGACGCCGAGGCCCCAAGTGCAGCGGAAGTTCCTATGGAGGGATCAGGCGCCGACGGAAGGCGGCCAACTGGGGAAGGCACCACTGATAGGCAGCGTCGTCGCAGGCGTCCTCGTGCACCTTCGGGTTATGTTGTCTAGTATAGCCACTCGTTGATGATGTAATCTCCCTATAATGTGTTAATTTTCTGTTAATTTTCTGACTATAATGCACTATGTTTAAATGAGCTAATCCGTTCCGCTTCTTTTTCCTTACAGGTATGGACTACCAGACGCCTCAGCTGCTAGATCACGCCACCGATCAGTCCCACCGGTCGTTTCTCTCGGCGGTGCAGAACCTCAAGCTCGGTACCTTACGTCCTCGACCTTCCAGGCGACTACTTCCCGTGGACGACAGGTTCACGACTAGGTACGTACGAACGTTGTACTGTGAATCTGTATATGTCAACTTACTAACTTGCTTTGTTTTGATTGTCAGGTTGCGGGAGGCAGGCCTTCTGCCGCTGTGTAGGCTGGTAGCAGCCGCGGTGGAGCCGAATGACCCGACGAAGAAGTGGGGTATCGACCGGTCACTCCTCACAGCTCTTGTGGACCGGTGGAGACCGGAGACGCACACCTTCCACCTCCCGTGCGGTGAGATGGCCCCCACGCTGCAGGACGTCAGCTTCCTCCTTGGGCTGCCTCTAGCAGGCGATGCGGTGGGGCCAGTTGACGGGCTCCAGGCGTGGCGAGAGGAGATCCTACAGCGGTTCGCCCCGGTTCACCGTGCTCCAGGGCTTCCCCTCGTCGGCGACATCTCCCCGTACACGCATGCGGGCCCCCCTCAGGCTTGGGTATTGAGCTACACGGTAAGAATGCTTTATTGTTGTTTTATGTTCGTCCTTCAGTTCGTACTAGAATTACAGTGTCAACTTCGTTATATGTTAACGCAGCCTGATCAGCTAGCACCGGAGGCCGACGCGTACTCACTGCAGAGGAGCCTGGAGGCGTACCTGTTGTGGGTGTTCGGGTGGGTGATGTTCACCAACTCGCACGGCCACGCAGTCGACAAGGGCTTGATCCCTTACGCGAGGGAGATAGCCGACGCCGAGGACGGTGCTGTTCCCCAGTACAGTTGGGGATCGGCAGTCCTTGCCGCCACGTACAGGGGTCTGTGCGACGGCTGCAGGAAGACCGAGCCAGAAGCGGTCTTCACGGGTTGTCCACTCCTCCTACAGCTCTGGGCGGCAGAGCGGTTCGCGATCGGCCGCCCCGTTGTGGACCACAGTCCGTACGAGGCGAGCCTGTACGTGGGTGTCCTACCGGAGGACTATCCGACGATGGGTACGGTGTGGTGTCGTCGTGAGGTACGTTCGGTGTTAGAACGGTAATGGTTTTTATGTTACTTGGACTAACGAGAACTCTTTTCCTGTTGTGTAGCGTCGGTACGCTCACGTGCAGACGCAGAAGTCGTACCCAGACTTCGTATGGAGTTCGACAGGATCACGGACGACGACGTTGTCTGGGAGCCGACAGCGCCGAGGCGAGGCACGCGCGTGCGCCGCACGGGCTGTCGTCCCTCTGCACCAGGGACCAGGCGTACTGGCTGACGATGACGCCGATGCTGTTCGACATTTCTGTCGAGCCGCACTGCCCGCAGAGTGTGATGCGGCAGTTCGGTATGCGACAGACCTTCGGCCATCAACAACGCAGGGCGTACCGCAACACGTTCACAGGTATATGTGGAAATGAATATTCCGTATTGTTATGCATTGTGTCACCGGTTGTGCTCTGCAGGTTAAGTCGGCGTGGCCAGGCCGCCGGTAGGCTGTGGAGACCCACCGTCGTCGACTACATCAACGACTGGCTCATAGCCACGGAGGACGTCATCACGGAGCTGCACCCCTACACAGCCGCCAGGTACGAGCAGTACCTTTCCTGGTACCAGGCCCGTACCAGACTACGGGTGACGTACACTCCCGAGGCTCCACAGGCGCACGTCGCGGGGGTGCGAGACGCATACCCGACGCACCGCGACCAGGACTACTTCCGCGCGGTGAGTCAATGGTTTTCATACTATTTTCAATGGTAGGTGCCACGCGCAACTAACCACGCATATCCTGCTGAACAGGCGGACGATGCTAGGCAGGTCCACACGGAGCTGGACCTACTGCGGCAGCGCCTACAGGCTGGCATCCCTCTTACGCAGCAGGAGCAGACGATCACGTTCGACCGGATGTGCAACACGATGCGCTCGGTCGTCCGTGCTCTGAGTTGTCGCCGTCCCGATGCAGTCCCACCGATGCAGATACCTATGCGAGGTCCCCATGGTGAAGGGACATCGGCAGGAGCGGCGGGTTCTGTAGGGGCCAGTACGTCGTGGGAGCAGGTCCTTCTGGTACCGCCGGAGGATCGAGGTCGGCAGCCTCCACGATCGGCGAGGATTGTCAGGTACGTCAGGATTGAACCTATTCTACATAACTAATTGCACTTTTATGCGGCTAACGCGAGATTTTCTTTACCAGACCCACGCACCGGATCTCACCTCCACCTGGGGGATACTGGGCGGATCTGCCCGAGCACCTCTGCTTGGATCTCTACCGAGGACGACCTCCTTCCGGAGCAGGACGTGATCGGGTCGTCACAGCTCGGAGGTGCACCGCACACACAGCCGCACGACGCCGGTGCTTCCCCTGCTGCTCAGGCGGTCCGAGCTACCCGTGGGTACCGGCGGACCGCCTGACGTACTCGCGCGGGCACGTGCGAGCGCAGCCTAGGAGGACGAGGAGGCGTATGACCTAGGGGCTATTGTTGTATTTATTTATTTATAGGTCTCGCATTGCTTGTTTAAATTTGTCATGTCCATATTCACCTCATGTAGACTCGATCCCATCCTTCAGATACATTGTACTGCTAACAATGTAGTCTCGCTTGTTGTATTTCGTACTATGGGTGTCGCATTCATCATGACGCAATGTGAATGGCTCGCATCTACCTATTATCATGTCATTAAAACGGACCGGCCTATTACCATGTCATTAATTAAGTTTTACCAAAAATAAACTTGAAAAAATGATCAGCACGATTTTACAAACCAACGCCCACCATCGTCGGATTATAAAAAAAACAGTCAAAAACATACCCTAAACCACGATTAAAACTAAATTTTGTTAAGCGTGTAGGCGAAAGACGGGGAGGAGTGGATTGCGAGTGCCAATCCAGACATACGAGGACTGGAATGCAAGTGGCGATCCGGGAATACCCTCAGTTTGACAAGTTCTTTTCACGACGTGAACAGTATATGATATTGGTTTTTTTAAACATCGACTCAATAAATGCAATGGCGCAATAAATAGAATTTAAGAATTTAATTTTGACAAATAAATTTTCAATAATTTGGGTGAAAAATTAGCAACAAAATTTTCAAATTTGGTAATTTGCAAATGGCTCCAGGGGCCGAGGCCTGGGCTGGGCAATGGTCCCGATCGGGAGGAACGGTTTGATCGGACGGTCCGATATCTAATCGGACGGTCCGATCCCTGTGCGAACGGACCGTCCGATTGCTGGGCGGACGGTCCAGTGATTTACCGCCCTGGGGGACGGCGGCGAATGCCCCCAGGGGCCGGAATGCAAAATTACATTCGCCGCCGTCCCCCAGGGCGGCGAATGTAATTTTGCATTCGGCCCCCTGGGGGCATTCGCCGCCGTCCCCCAGGGCGGCGAATCCACGTGGCCTCCCCGGGGCTAACGGCGGACGGCGCCGTTAGCCCGGGCGACGGGGATGCCATTCGCCGCCCTGGGCCACGGGCGGCAAGAGGGTAGTTTTGCAATTGATCCCAATCGAAAATTAGTTTTGTAAATTTAAAAAAAAATTAAATTAGTAACAGTAAAAATTCAAGCAGTCCAGCCTAGATCGGTGAAGAGGTGCACCCACATGAGCTTTTTTGTTGGCCCAAGTTCGTGTAAGAAGAAAGAGGCCCAAATCCTTTGCCAAAAAGATCGAAGAAAACAGTAAGGTTTGCTATTTTGCGGATATCCACCAGATCAATGATCCTTCAGCGGCGGAGCCAAGCTCACGGGCTGGTTGGGCAGCCGCCGGGCCTCTGCCACTGATATCTCCATTGCTAATTATCGTTAAGTTTTTCTCTTTTTTATAAGCATGTTTTCTAAACTGTTAAATGATATGTTTTAAAAAAATTTCTATATAAAAGTTGCTTTAAAAATCATATTAATCTATTTTTCAAGTTTAAAATAATTAATACTCAATTAATCATGTGTTAATGGCTCACCTCATTTTACGTGAACATCTTTCTGTCTCCTCTTCCCTTATTTCCGAACTAGGCCTTAGTCTCTAAAAAATGCTATTAGTTATCTGGGCTCCGCGATGACATTGTCTCTGCCGCTAATCCTTGGACATTGTATATGGCGCTCATAATATCAAATGGTAGTCGGAACTCATAACACCTTACACTATAATTGATGAAGTTGAACCCAATTATCCTGGTTGCGATATTTGTCATTCTTAGCTTTGAATATTCGTTGATTTAGTTGAGCACTATATTAAAAGGTCAAAATTTTGACTATAAATCCATCCAATCCTGTTGAAGTCGAAGTCAATAGAACGTTCCGATTTTCGTGTCGTTAAAAAAAACTATTTTGGTAAAAACCCTAATTTCAAAAATTTTGGCTTTTTGTGTGTGCTTAAGTACTAAGTGCCATAGATCTCAGACCCAAGCCCCCTTTGAAATCCTAAATCCTCGTTCCCAAATTCTCTCCAATTCCGAGACTCGAATTTTATAATTCGACTGTCTCTCTTTCCTCAGAAAAACTCAAAATCAAATACCTTCCAAAAATTCTCTTTACATGGGTTCGAATTTTGCAATTCGAACCCCTCCAATAAAACTCTTCGAAAGTCGTCCTTGAAACCTTTCAGCAAAATCTCCTGATTTTGTTCCTCTCGAAAAACCCTAAATTTTATCGAGAACTTCCTTCCCGAAATGGCCAAATTTATATTCTTGAAATCCTCAAATCCCAAGAATTAAATCGAGTTCTAATATTCCCTCGAGGTCCTCTCATTTCTAATCCTTTGCAAAATTCCCAAAACATTCCTTGAGAATCAAGTCCCAGTTTTAAATCAAAGTCGTCTGTTGAATGTCCTCTTTTCTTCCCCAAATACCATCTAGAAATCAATCCATAAATAATTATGCTCAAATCCAAGCCATAGAAACTCCCCTTAGAAATTCCCAAAAGTCCCAGAAGTCCAAATATCAAATCTGAAACTAAACCTCCAAATTGTCCTTTCAAAAACTCTCTCTATACATCCCTTCAAAAATATATATGCATATATGTGTGTGTGTATATATATATATATATCAGAGTCCCTTTTGCAAAAACCCTCCCTTGATTTAATTCCCAAGAAATCAAACCAGATTCCAAAATTCATACCCTTTCGAGTCCTCCAAAAATTCCCTAAAAATTTCCAAGTCGCAATCCCAGACTTTGAATAAAAGTCCGAAGCCCTTGGAATTCCCTCCCTTCCTTCCTTCCCTTCTCAAAAATCCTTTATAAAAATTTATCCAAATAAATACACATTCAATTCCTAGCCAGAAGATACCCCATATAAAAATCTCCAGAATTTTGTGGTCCAAAATATAAAATGTTGGTTTAAATCCCTTTCCAAATTCCCCAATTATCTTTTGAAAACAATCTCTGGAAAAATCCTAAGCAGCACTGTTCATGTTAGGCCGTCTCTCTCCCCCTCGGCCCGACCGGCTCGGCTTCCTCTCTTTCTCTCTTTTCTCTCCACCCCGCGCCGGCCCACGACCGTGCCGGCCCACTCGGCCTCATCTCCCTCCCGCGCCAACATCTAGGCCCCACCGGCCAGGAGCACCGCTCGCCTCCTCACGTAAATTCCCGTGCGCGCGACACGCGCCCCGGCCTCGAGCCCCGCCCAACAACGCCCTATCCACGGACACCATCGCCCGACCAGTGGACCCCAGAGGTCAGTGACGTCGTCTTCCTTGCGTTGTCTTCTTCTTCCGTGGCCTCTCTCCATTCTCCGTCTCTCTGTTTCTCTCTCCCTCTCTCAATTCTTCCCGGTTCCCCAACGCAGGACGCCGTGCCCATACCTCCATGCCTCCCGGAAAGCTTCAAGGTCGGAGCCACAGCCCCGTGCAGTCCCGTCGCCGTCCCCCTATCCCTCTCCCCTCTCTCTCGCGGCCGCCTGAGGAAGCTCGATGACGTCGGCCATAGCTGTGCCGCAACGCCATGTCCTGTCACCTCGCCACGGCCCTCCTCTTCTCTTTCCCACCGCACTCACGCTCCGCCTCTCCATCCCGTCCCATCGTCTCTGCCGCGCCGCGCTCACCTCGGCTGGCGTAGCCGTCCCGCTGTCCCGAGCCCCGCGCCACTGCCATAGCCTTACCCCGAGAGCTCCACGCCTCTGTCCGTCGTCGCCTAGCGCCATGCCTGCGCCTATAAAATCCCAGCCGCGCCGCGCCATCGCCCAAGCTCGAACTCTCTCTCTCTTCTCTCTCCGTCGCCGCCATTGCCAATCTGGTCCGCCCAAATACAGCCACCCCCAAGCCCAATCGTCCAAGCCACCACCACCACTGGACTCCCCGGAGTCCCAAGACCTCCCCAAACCCCTCACCTGTGCCCGAGAGCCACGGAGGCCGAAACGCCCAATTTGGCCTTCGCCGCCCCGCCATTTCCGCCACCTCGGAGCTCGCTGCCGCCCAAGGTAGGAGCTTGATTTCCCCCACCCCTATTTCCTCCCTCCAATCAAGCCGCGTCCAAACCTGGAGCTCCCGACCTCTCTTCGCCACTCCCCGGTTGCTGGCGACGGCCGTCCGCCGTGCTACCGCGCCGCCGCCCTCTTGTCACCATCGCCCGCCACCATCGGCCACCATCCAAGAAATCCGAGCCGTTCACCATCTTCACTGTCACCCCCCTCATCCCATTTCTGTAGTCCGCCACCCCTCCCTCGCCGCCGTTCGCCGGCGTCCTCTCCGGCCGCTGTCCGCCGTCGATCATCTCTGTCAGCCCGACTCCTGTTTCCCGTTCGGCACACCCCATCCCTCTTCCTCAGTCTCTGACGAGTGGGCCTCTCAGTTAAATTCCCCCCAAGCCACCGACCTGTGGGCCCCTCGGTTAATTGTATGACATGTGGACCCAGCTTCCTATTCCCTCACTCCCATTGACATGTGGGCCCTTCCAATTATCCCTCTCATTTCCTTGACATGTGGGCCCTGCTCCTTTCTCTCTCCTCTGCCACTTACACCTGGACCCCACCTTCCAGCCACTGTTCACAAACTAATTCTTTTTCCAAAAATCCAAATAATCATTTTCTTTTCCAGAAAAATCCCCAAAACTTCCAAAATCCATATCTTTTCAACCGTAACTCCGATTGACCCCGTTCAAGTCTCTAAATTTTTCTAAAAATGAGATCTACCTCATGGCACTATTAGTTATTAATAATAGTATATTATTTCTAGGTTTTTTTGTGTTTTCTCTTGTTTCGCGCGTAGTCGACGCTTTGGAAATTCGTCGGACGTCGAATCTTCGTGAAGAATTGAAGACGAAGACTGAGGCAAGTCACTCCTTGACCATATTGCTCCTAAATTTAAAAATGTTTGGTTTGCAAAATTGCATGGCTAGTGTGCACGTTAAATTGATTGGCCTCGGTTTGCGTGTCAAACTAATGGACCTACCCGATAGTTACATAAACCCTGTAGGTCTTTGATACCCTATTCCTTGTCGCTCCACCTCGTGGTACCTCGGTAACCGTGCTCTCTGAGCATTGATTCCGATGGTTCTATCCACAACACAATTGTTTGCCGATTGGGAAATTTGGGTTTCCAAAAGATTTTAAAAACCCGACATGCGTTATCGGCGAGTTTGCGAAACAAAATTTATTTGCGAAAATTCCACGGTGCAAAGTGATCACCTATGTGGTGCCACTTCGTATTCGCATATAAGGACCGATTCCTTGGGGAATTTCATCCAAGCATCTCACAGTGTGACCACACGGGTGAAATGAGACACCCCTGGCTGAGTAATTAGTGTTCCTAGGATGGTTTTCGGTTGCCAATAAATGTGGGAGCGGTTGGGTGCCGAGAGGGCGATATACCCCCATCCTTGAGTACAGGAAGTGAGTTCCTGGTACTTGGTTGAGAGTGAGCACCCATTTATAGGGCAGCGTGCTATCCTAGGAAGGCTTTGGAAAGACCTTGTCACGAACCTCCCCGCTTGGCCAGTGTGGAAGTAAGCTCGCGTCGTGTGGGTAAAGCATACACCCTTTGCAAAGGTCCATAAACTGTTCGAACAGCCGCGCCCACGGTTACGAGCAATGTGTGGTGATTCCTCTAGCGTACATTTGTTTTCCAGTGGTTGAGAAAGTGGCTTTGTGGTTTGGGAATCGTTACTAGAATCGGCCTTAGTGGCTGATGGATGACCTGAGTGGTCTGAAACGGAGCTGTGTGACCCGGGATATCGAATGACATCATAGTTAGGCTTTCCGAGTGGAAGCAGTTGGTTTATGAGTTGAGATGAGGTTGTAAATGGCTCGAGGAGCCACTGAGATGAGTTATGAACGGCTCGAGGAGCCGCTGAGATGAGTATGAGATGATGTCCTGGATAGGACGAAAGTGAAAAATGAGAATACGTCCTGGTATGGATGAAATTGAAAATAAAGTAATAGATGTTGATACAGTGGAAAGCTGTTTGGGGGCATATCCACTGAACCGCTGTCGTGATCCGACAGGCCGCATAAGAATACCTAAAATAAATTAAAATCTGTTTTGTCCGCTCGAGTTGTTAAAAAGCAATTCGCGGACAAGATCGAGACAAGAGCCTCCTTCCAGTCACTTTGAGACAACCCACACTTAGGTTTTCGAAAGTGTCTTCAAATTGAAATGGTTTGCGAAATAAACCCTAGCCTATCTTTGATAGCCTGCATACTCACATTTTTCGTGACTTACTGGGTACGTAAGTACTCAATCCATTCCTTTTCTCCCATCCTTCAGGAAGAGTGAAGTTGAAGTGAAGATTAGGGTTTCTTTCCTATCCCAAGCCGTTGCTTGTGGATGGGTTCTCGCTGCGCTGTCGTTTCGCTGCTATTGTTCTGTCTGCAGGTTGCTTCTCAGGGCTTGCCTGAGGTCGCAACTTATAAAGGTATAATATATATTTATTTACTTAGCTATATGCTGTGGTACATCTCTGTTGGCCGCGGGTACCAGCAAGGTTTCCTGGGACTGGTACCGGCATCGCGGTTCCGTGGGAGAGTGGTTCACGCCAATCTCCTGCAGCGCTTTCTCTCTGGTATCACTGTAGGTGGTGCCAGGGGTGGGAGGCGTTACAGTCAATTAGAGTGTGGGTCTAATACGCGAGTGGGCACGTGCCACTAGGGGCGCACGAAAGTATCACAACCGGGATTTATAAAGCCAATAAAATCAATCCAGTTTTGAGGAAAACCGGACTTCTCGGACCAGCTCGATAACATAAACCACTCGTGTTTTCATTCAAGTTCAAAAAAATTCAAACTGAATTTAAATTTTTGATAAAATCTAACCGGATTTTACCGGGAGTTAACGGTTTTCGTGAAAACCCAAAAAACCACTGACCCCGGTTTTTGCGTTAGTAACAGTTTAGTAAACCCTGCTCGCAAAAAAAAAGCCCAGCCTTTTTTCCTTATCTTGTTTTGAAGGCCGAGCCCATATGAGTGCAAGCGGACGTGTTTTTTGCCCACATACGACATCGCGTGCACGGCCCATTTACATGCATGTATTCAGCCCACCTTATAAAAATTGAAAACTTTATACACAGAACACATTCGATATAGAAACTTTATACATATAAAGTATTCGGTACAAAAACTTTATACACATAAAACATTCGGTACAAAAACGTTATACACAGAAACATCCGGTGTAAAACTTGATGCATAGAAATATTTGAAATTAAAAAAAAAACAAACGCTCGTTTGGACCGCAAGTGTCCAACTCAAAAATCGGATTCAGACTGCCATGTGAGAAGGCCCATGTTGCCAATAAAGGAAAGGGCTAGGCTGAATCGGAAACAAACCGAGCCTAAAATGGAAAGGCCAACCGATTCGCAAGGGCGAGAGCGCACAAATATTCACCCAATAGTCTTTCTAGACTTAAATTATGTATTAGGCTTAGTTTACATACCTAACATCTTTTTAGATGAAGCAACATTGTATTCCCACGTTTAGACGCATGTACGATCGAAACTTGGACTTTTTCTAGTTGGAAGGCAGATGTGAAGGGGCGGTGAGGTGATTGTGCTTTACAAAGAAAGCTTCGCCGACAACTAAACTGATGAACGACCGCAAGATAGTGATTTCCTTCACCTCTACTTTGCTCACCGCAGCTGATTAGTGATTAGCCCATTGTGGACGAAACCCCACAATAGGCCATTGTGCACAGATCATGTCCTGAAATTATACACGAATAATCAGGACGTGCCGAAAAATACTAGTAGCACGTACTTAACTTCACTGCAAAAATGGTGAAACTAACAAGACTGTCTACCAATAATCAACCATGTTCCATTTAATAATTTTTTTTTGGTACTAACATGTTCTGTCTCATTGCCTAACAGAGCAATGCTACTCGTAGCCAATGGCCAATGCCAATACTATGCCCGCACCAACCGAGGTCCAATCCCTAGGCCTACGAATCACAGGTGGTCCAACTGCGCGCGCATGCCGCGTTGCGTTGCGTTGCCGCACCGCCACGCCACGGCCACCGGTGGACGCCGCCGCGCGGTTTTATTACCCCTAGCATCTCTGTATCACACTATCGCTGATTCACTGTACCGTCTGTACGTGCGTACGAATGTGGCTATTGGCCATCGTCGCGCTTGTGGAGGATCTTGCCGGCGAACACGGCCGTCTCGATGACCCCCCTGATGACGGACGCCGTCTGGCCGACGTTGCACTTGTTCCCCGGGAACGTCGGCCCACTCACCCGGTCGATGCAGCTCAGCAGGTTCTCGTTGCACATCGTGTTCAGGTAGTCATCTGCGAAAAAACAAAACCAGAGAGTGAGCAGCACTCGATGGACGACGAGCCATGGCCATGACAAGTGCACAACAAAATCACCACATGTACACTAGTTGGGGCCTTCGGGGCCGGGGTGCAGCTTAGTGCGCGCGCACGAACGAGTGCGAGGAAGGCGCCGCGCTACGCAATCATGGACGCGCGCACGACGACGTACGGCGCGTGCTGGCGGTGCAGACACACGGCAGAAAAGGAATTAACGCATGCGACGAGCGCGCAGTGAGATAGGGGCGCGCGGGGCGCGCGTACGTGGTCGGCGGCGGCTCATCTCATGGTTGAGCAATATGTGGCTAGATTTGCAGCGCCGGCGCCGTTGGCCAAACAACCGAACAGAAGGACACCCTGCAAGGCTGCCACTCGTGTAACCCGTGCGCCTGCAATAATCCAATCTCTGGTACTAACACAGCTGGTTTTGAGATGATTTGATTTGTTAGGTGCCGCGTCATCTCGCCTGCACCTGGCATGAGGTTGAGGCCTCAGAGTCAAGGGAGACCTTTTGTTCCCCCTGCTGGTGGTGAAAACGTCCGGATGAAGCAAATATCTCGTCTCGATCGGAAGATAGTTCATAGTTCCGAGCTCAGAGTGGAGAGAGATGATACCGTTGTGGGTGTCGACGCAGTGGTCGTGCACCATGCAACAGGCGTCGAGCGTGTCGCAGGGCCTCTCGCCGGGGCAGCCGCTGTAGAGGATCCCGCAGTACTTCCCGTACCTCAGCAGCGGTGCAACTTTTGGAGGTCGGTTGCATCACGGACACCACCAAAAAAGGCAAAATGCGTGTCAGCTCCCTTTGCCGGCCGGAACACCACTCAAGAATGCAGATCATGTTCGGCCAAATTAACGAAGGATTCATAGATAAGAAGAAACACGTTAATAAATCCGCTACTGATGCCTCGACTAGCATCGACTGCTCTGTTTTCCCATTTCAGTAGCAGGGGAAGAGAAGCCCCAGATTTCTCTGCTCTTTTCGCAGTGTCAGTCTGTCAGAATACTAGTAAGAGCAGTGGCATACGTACTTGTGCAAAACTGGGACTCGCACGTCCGGCTACATCCCTGATCCTTCTGCGAAAACCAATAAAGCCAAGACGCAAATCGATCAACTGATCCATGAGTAACTGCAAAAATTCAGACTTGGTTAGCTAGCTCCACGCTGGTTCTCACCGCCGGTGAGCTGCCAAGCAGGTCGCCGATGTTAAGACCCCACGATGCCGTCATCAGCAAGAGGAGAAGCAGCAAGGAGCACCGATAAGAGAGCTTGAGCAAGAACCTCATCGCGGGTTCGCCTCGGCGCCCTCTGTGTTTCTCACTCTCACACACTCTCTCTCTCTGTGTGTGCGTGCGAGCGAGCGCGTGTTGGGTAGGCGGAGAAACGGGTGGAGAGGGGCAGAGCGCAAAGTGATGACCTGCATCCGGAACAGGCACCGCCTGAGCTGATTATTTATAAGCTAGCTAGCTAGCTACGACGAGTGATGAGTAGTACATGCAATCGGTGAAGCGATATTATATTTGTGTTGGTGACAGCTGAAAACTTGAGGTGAAGAAGCTTCGGTTATGCCTGTCCTACCAAGGCATGCAGACAAGAACTCCCTGATCAGATCACTGAGCCGTTTCCTATCCCTTCGGTGTGGTGGTTGGCTGGTTGTAGTTGCACTTGATACTATAGTATCTTAAAGAAAAGGGAGCAGTGCAATTTATGCAAACTGAAAAATTGCAGGTGTAATGCTTGTTTCAGGGGAGAGAGAGACAGAGACTATGCAGTGTCCCAATTAACCGAGACTAATCCTGAGTAGTAATATACTAGTATAGCAATAGTTGGTGGCCGTGATAGCTATACTCTAATCTCACTGAGCCAATATTATTATTGCAGTCATATGACAAGGCCATTACTTGCATATGCAGTTCAAGAGTTGCCGTCACAGGAGGACACCAGACAAGTGGGAAGTGGCTGCAATTTTTGTAACCTCTGGCCTACGTCTCTTTGGCATGCAAATGTCAATACGATCAGAGCTCAGGATCTTATCTTTTTGCCATGTAAGGGCACACCAAACTACAGATAGAAAATTGCGACACATTTCATTGTTTGACCACATGCATGGAAGCCCATGGCCCAGCACCAGTCTTGGTTACTTAAATGTTTTAAGAAGCGAGATCAAACTGCGGCTGTTTAAGCGTCTCTCTGAAGAAATGACCTGGTAACCGCAGAGCCCATCCAACCACTGCACATTTCAAATTGTCTGGGCCTAGAGTACATGCTCCTCCAGAACGAATGGAACATTTCACCCAGCCAACCAATATCAATACGAGTTGAAAGCAAGTTTACGAGCTTAGTTCAGGTGGAGACCGGAGATGCTTCGGCCCAACGCTGTTTCGTGTAAATCCCGTTTCATGTTTCGTTTGATCTCTATCTACCAGCCAGACTTAAACTATGTATTAGTACAACTTTTACAGTGATTATATATGCTCTTGTGGTGTTGGCTATAATAATCTGACACACATGTGGGTATACGCACGAGTTGGAACATACGTAGAGCTAATAGCATATGCATTTTGTAAAGTTCCTTTACGATATATCATATCCTATACTAATATGTCTTACTACTAATCTAACGGTTCAGATTTACTTTATACTAGTAAAATTCATACTTATAATATATGTAATATATATACCACTAGTACGATCAATATAAAGGTATTATGAAAAAAACATGATATATATATATAAATTTGTTTGGTACACTTAAAATATGCAAATACTCATATGATTATTACAGACGTGGATTTTCGGACGTGCTAAGTCACGGCGTGACACAATCAGAAGGTTGTGCAGCCGCCTGTGATGTCCACTTCTTTCTTGATGAGACAGATCATGAACACAAACAACGAGCAAATAATATCGGCAACAAGAAGATTGTCGTGGCCGCATATAACCTGCGATCATGCCCGGCAGGCGGCAACGCCAGCAAGATCAGATCACTGATCTCGATCGATAGGAGTGAGCAGGGGGCTGACTAGCTTAGTGCTTGGGAAGAAGATGACGTTTGCGTGGATCTGTATCCGATTATTACGGTAGATCCCGTTTTTCCATGAAAGGGCTGATCAACAAACTGTGCAGATGGAATAGCGATGGCGAGGGAATAGCGATCGGAACAGGTTCACACGAACAAAGAAGCGGCGTGCACAGGGCGTCGCCGCGAGGTGAGCGACGGGAGGGATGGGTGGCGGCGCCAGGTGCGCTCGGTGTTGGTCACAGCCATGGGAAGACACAATAAAAAAAGAAACTATTACATCTAGACTATGTTAGTCTCTATAGTATTGGTCGGTTATTTTTTAAATTATCATGCCATTTAAAAAATCTATATAGATAAACGGCTGATTTTATCTATACTTAGTGTCTGAGTATCATAAAGACATCTCTTTTTTTAGAAAATAAGATAAACCCAACCTCTACGTGTATTAGATCTGATATCTAGACATCATGCTCATACCGTTCTAACGATATATATTTTTTTAAGTATTTCTGTATAACTTATAACAAGTTATTCTAGTGGTTTGGTGGTTTGGTGACTTCTTGTGTTTCTTAACTTAATGTGTTTAAGTCTAAGTTATTAAATGGTTTGGTGGTTTAGTGACTTGCCACGTTCTTCGGTATGGCAGAAGTCATCAACACGAACCCTGACATTTAAGATGTTGGTCCTCAGTGTCTTGGGGCTTACGATAAGGCAGGAGTTATTTTTTATATAGTTTTTATCAAGATCTATTTATGAAATAAATTTATAAGAAGGTCATATAGTGTCAAAATTTCAGGCACAACTCCAACAAAGTGGAGGAAGCTTACGCAGGCATCTCCGTACTTCTGCGCGGCATTGGATGGCTGGGCACGTACAACTTGGCGTCTGCAACGTCCAAACACTGTGCGGTGCAGGTTGCAGACCTGCAGTAGCCAGTGGCACAGTGCATTCTTTAGTTTCAGAAATCAGAAACAGAACAAATTAAAAACCACCGGAGGAACGCATCATGACAATACTCCGCTACATTTATTCTTCCCTTCCACGAACTGTCCTGTCTTCGAGATAGATATAGTATCTCCTCAAGATTGTATGCATGCTTCTTCAGTTCATTTTTCTTTTTTCTTCAGACCACGGTGCACCGGCTCATCTGTTCGGCTAAGGGTCCGTTCGATGGTGAAGATTGGGATAAAAACTTATTCTTTTTAGCACATTTTTTAAATTACTAAATAGTGTGTTTTTTAAAAAATTTATATCTAAAAGTTGCTTTAAAAAATCATATTAACTCATTTATTAAGTTTGCAATAGCTAATACTTAATTAATTATTCACTAATGAGATATCTCGTTTTACATGATCATTTTTATCATCTTCTTTCATTATCTTCAAACTCACCCAAAGCCCATCCTTTCAGAAGAAAATGCATACACTTAATTACCTTCTGCCCCACTCCCTTTTCTACTTGCTAAAGATTGAGAAAGCCCCGAATGCAAATTCTGGTGTGAAAACGGCAAATACTAGTAGAACTGATCTTCATACCGATTTGGTTCTTGGCCATCACAACTTGTTATACAGTTCTACTAGCTCGATCAAATTGGGCATACAATTTGTCCGCACATAATCTATCATTAATTAGACCCATTTGATGCATATAATTTCCCTTTTTCTCCCTGCCAGTGTGTGAATCTCTACCCTATATAGTGTGTGTGGCTATTTCTTCTAATATCACTCTACTTGTACCATGCCCATGTATTACAATTTACGGGGTTTATTTATGGAAATACCGGTTTTTTTGGTAGGTGGTTTTTTGGAGAGTGGTTAAGATTTTTTTGGGTGAGGTGGTTTTTTTTATATGAGGGAGTATTAGTTGTTGGAGAGGAGGAGAAGAACGATTATGCTTTTATAGTAGTAGAGAAATAACTACTCCCTATGTCCCAAAATATAGAATATGTCCCATCTGATACTAGTTTTTTATATTTTGGGGCACAGGGAGTAATAGTAATAATGGCAATAGTTTCAGAATTGAATAAGCATGGAATGGTCTATTAATTATGCTTTAATTTCTTCATACTCCTCCTTTTGATGTAGTCTTTTGTGATGTACTCTAGTTTTTTATGTTGACGTGTTGACTTTTAGATATAAATTTGATCCTTCGTTTTATTAAAAAATTTTATACAAGTATATAAAAACACAAGTCATGCTTAAAGTACTTTTAATGATAAAACAAATAACAACAAAATAAATGATAATTACATATCTTTCATAAATAAGATAAATAGTTAAACAAATATTTTTAAAAGTTAATGCTGTTAAACACTAAAACCAAAGGAAGAAGTAGGACATCTAAAGCTTGTGTAAATATAGAGCTATATCAACAGTGAAACCGTCACTGTACTTGCTATTCGAACGGTACACTTTAATAATCTATAACAGCAAATAATTAATCTTTTTTGCGATGTACTAGTAAATGTGAACATATAGCCTAGCCCTTTAATTATGACCAATAGAGATCATAGCTCATTCTGACACCACCCCTTTTAGTAATGTATTGATTCTTTTGTACTAATCATGCATATATACTGCCATTGGTTGAAACCAATTGGTGATGCATGGCTTTTCTCCAACGCTCAAGGCTCGTGGAGGAATTTCGCGCCATTTATTCTTCCGTCTATGACAGAAATCACCGACAAAATCTCAGTCTAAATTCGTCCCAATGTACTCGTTTATTTTATCAGAGTAGAAGTGAGAATATGTACCGTACTAGCACAGAATCCTTAACTAGTACCGCTTTATAACCCCATACGTAGGTACCGGTTCCATAGCCAGCATCCTAAAAGCGGTATTGATGAGCCATACTTATTAGTGAAAGTCCGTTGATATTGTCTAGAGGAAGGTGAATAAGCGTTCCTGAAAAATTCTCTAAATGCAGCGGTAAAATACTGGTAAGAACCTCCGACCAAAATGATAAGAGGCTCCGACCGGCTCTCTCGGGCTGACCGAGAGGGCTAGTCGGAGGTTCCGGCCAAGAACGCGGAGGTTCCGACCCTAATATTCTGACTCTACCAAGACACTTTAATAACCGATAGATTGACAGAGATCAAGTATAGGCAAAGAATAGGGTAGGAGATAAATGGAGCCAAGTGTAGAGACAAATTAATGCAATAACGAGCAAGCACAATTGAGACAAAGATTTTTCCCCAAGTTCAGATCACAAAAATTCTACGTCTCCGTTGAGGAACTCTAAAGAGTCGGGTCTTGATTGACCCCTTGCCTCACCAAACGACCACGAAAATCAACTTGGTATCCACTAGAATTTACCTCTTTTCCTTGCGGAGGCGAGGTTAACCTTCACAAACTTTCTCGGGATAATCCACAACTCGAGGAAGCTCGCGGGAGACGCCTAACCGTCTAGGAGGTTTCTCTCCAAGAGAAATAAGCTCCAAGCAGCCAATCCGCGTCCTCCTCAAGTGCACAAGATCCTCCTAGCCTTCTTTCAACAACACTCACTCAATTTCCCACTAGATCCTCACAAGAATCACAAAGGATGCACTAGAACTAGTTGAAAGAGCTCAAAGAACCTTAGGAGAGGCTAGGAGTAAGTGGAAATGAAGTGGAATGGCCAACCAACGGCTAGAAACCAAGTTTGGGCTTTATAGACATTGGCATATGTCGGAGGGTGAAACCTCGACTGCGGGAAGTCCGAAGACCCCCCTTTGAGATTCGGCCAGGGGAGTAGTTCTCAGGCGAATGCGGCGTCCGGTGGATCAGCGGAACGATGGATGGATTATCGATGGATCGGCGCACAGGAAAGACAGGAGGATTTAGACAGGTTTGGGCCGCTCGGAGGCGTAATACCCTACTCCTGTGTGTTTGCTTATGTGGAGATGAAATGATTTTGAGTTGTTACTACAGTGTGTTCTTCCTAGGCAGCTCGGGCCCTGGGAAGCTCTCTCTTGGAAGCTATCTGAGTTGTGCAAGGCCGGAGCCAGAACTGCCTGAGTGGTCTAATGCCGGAGCTGAACCTCTTGAGTCTGGGGCGCGGATCCTCCTTTTATAAGTCAAGGGGAGTCCACAGTGCCAGTACACGGAGAGAGAGATTTTCTGGTGAGTTCTCCTGTTGCCACGTCCGCCTGCGACGCCCACGCCGGAGTTGAAGGAAAGTCCAGTCGCTCACGCCCGCCTGCTGTGCCCATGCCGGAGTAGGTCTGCTGCAGGCGGCCGAGTCATCGAGACGTGAGGATGTGACGGGATGTGACGGCGCACGCTGCCGCTACTAAAGTCAAAAGGTCCTGACAGCGTGGTCGTGTGTCCACGGGGGGCCGTCGGGAGACGCCCACGCGTGGCTGTGCGGACGACAGGGGCGACGTGCCCCGTCGCTTCGTCATTAATGCTATTAGTTGGAGAGCCGATGCCATCCGCTGAGAGGCCGATCACCGAAGAGGCCGATCAGCTCGGAGGAGCCGATGAGCCGATCACTGAAGAGGCTGATCAGCTCGGAGGAGCCGATGAGCCGATCACCGAAGAGGCCGAGGATCACCGGGAGGAGCCGATCCATCGGGTAACGTGAGTCCCGGGCCCGGGGAGCGGCGCCCGGGACCAGGAGCTTGTCCGCAATGTGCCCCGGGGACGTCACCCGGGGCTGGAGCCGTGGAATCCGGGACCGGGCACCGGGGTCCGGGCAAGGGACGGTCCTCGGGACTCGGGGTCCGAGGAGGTGGCTCCCGGGACCGAGCACCGGGGAGGTGGCTCCCGGGACCGAGCGCCGGGAGCCGTTGTTGCGACTTGCTCGGGGAAACCGCACCCGGGCCGACGTAGAGCTCGCACCTGGGTGCTTAGCAGGGAAGCCGGCCTTCTGCGGCGCGGGATGTGGCCCCGGGGGAACTGACGTAGCCGAAGACCCACGCGTCCCCGGCGACTGTGGGGACCCCCAGTCCCATTTCGCCGACAGCATACGTCACTTATCCGTTACTCACAGATTTTGGCCAGAAGGTTCCGACCCCAGGGGTAGGAACCTCCGGCCAACACTTAGTCTCTGGCCGAGAGAGCTGGTCGGAGCCTCCGACCCCAAGGGTAGGAACCTCCGATCTTGACACTGAAACTAGTCTATCCCAAGTGTATGTGTTGTGCCAAAATGATGAACTCTCAGCTATTTGGATTTTAAGCATTTGAGTGGTCTTGGAACACTGTTTGTAACCCCTCTTGATAGTACGGTTTTTTCTCGACTCAAAAGAAAATTCAAAATAATTTAAAATAAACTCCGAGTCGCTTCGCCGTTTTGCGTCATGTCTTTGTGGGGGTCTCCATGCACCATACCAAGCAACCTAGGACTAATTCTCTGCACAATTCTCGATAAACTCATTAGTCCCTTAACCGTTTTATCATTAATCCACCAAAACCCATTTAGGGGTTAGATGCACTTTCAATCTCCCCCTTTTTGGTGATTGATGACAACACGGTTAAAGCTTACAACAGAATAAATATATAAACTTGATTTTGAATGAAAGAAGATGAATTTGGCTCTCCTTAGAAATATGCATATATTAATGAGAGTGAAGTATATATGCATATTGAGTATTTGAGAAACATGGAAAGCCTCATTCATCTATTTTCATCCGTGGGGTGCAAAGTGTGACATGATAATGCATATGACATGGCAAACTCATAAAACATGAGAAATAAACATTACATCTCATTGCATGGCATCACAAGAATAGATTTAAATGCTGAAATTAACCTAGAGTCATAATTAAGCATTCATTACATCACAAGATATGGTCAATACATGTCCAATGGCCGAAAAGAAGTCTAGGAAATCTAAAGATAGGAGGGGGGTCGGAACCTCCGGCCTAATGGTCGGAGGTTCCGGCTACACTGCAGAGCAGCCAACAAAAGTATGAGAGGAGGTCCCTTCATTCTGAATTTTCTCCTCCTTTGGCATCAAGGCATCCAAAAGAGAGGAAAACCAGGGAAAGAAAGGACTCAGTCAACGTCGGAGGGGATGATCTCAGTGTCGCCGGACGCTGTACTGCCTACAGTGCCGGTCTCATCATCTAGGGGCAATAATCTCGGTATTACCACTGGCGGCATCATCATCCCTCTCAATAATGGGAGTGTAACGACCCGCTTTCATTTTCCCTGTTGTAACTGGTTTTCTGGATCTTAATCTTTTCCTATCCTGTCAGCTGTGCCTCCGTTTTCCCTCTCCCCGGCCAGCCGACTACCTTCTCCCTTGTGCCGAGTAGAGTTGCTACTCAGTCCTTGTATCCTGCCCTTATCCTTGTCTTACTCGGACCTCTTTGCTGCCGAGTGAGCACGGTGATGTGGCCGACTACCTTGTTGAGACCCGTTGCTTCTTTGTCCCCCGAGTTGCACCCGCCCGTTGGACGCCGACTACCATGGTAGTGAAGAATCAGTCTTCACCTACCCGCAGCACCGCCTGGACCAGTGGTCAGTCCGAAGCCCGGTCAGTGAGATTTCTCCAACCTGTCCTAGCCTTGACCTTAATGTCTCATCGCAGCTACAGTGCTTGCCAACTCCTCTGACCAGTTGGACTCCAAAGTCACTCCCTGTCATATCCCTGTCAGTTCATCTTGACTTTTTCTCCCTACCCGTTGCCCAGCTCCTCCGTGCCTCACTCTTGCACGCCGGCTATATATATTGAGCCATCCATGCTCCTTCTTCTTTTGTTTTGCAAACCGGCCAGCTCCAGCTCTGCTGAGTTCTTGTTCTTCTCTCTAGCTTTGGAGCTCTGTCGCCTGGTTCGCAAGCCTGGTTCAGCCGACTGCCACCTTTTCTGCAGCCGACTACTTCTTGATCTTTTTCTTGGTGTTTTAACCCTCCTGCTTATCAGTGTTTCTTTCTGCTTGTTCAGAGCCTGAACCGGTGGACGATCCAGAAGCCGCCTTCGCCGAAGAAGACCCCTCCTTGGAACAAGGCAAGCCTCTTTGAACATATTGTTTCCCATATATGCAAAACTATGTTGTTTGGAAAATATATGTATGCTTAGTTTACACCTTTTTAAACTGTTGGCCTCGGTTTTGCAAGCGCAACCGATGGACCTACCCAGTAGTAGCACTCATTTGGTAGGATGTTGGTATATTTCTCCCTTGAGAGCCCCACAAATGGCACGCTAGCATCCTATCTGAGGATACGATGCCGAGTAGAATGGCTTAGCTCTGCAACGTTGTTTGTCGTGGGGAAAAACACTGGGTTTTACTAAACTGATTGAAAAACCCGGAACTCTGTGTATTGGCGTGTTGCGAAATAAATAAAGTTGCGAAAATCTTGGTATACAGAGGCAGTGCCTGTGTGGCTTGGCTATGTATTATCATTAAGGACCGTTTCCTTTGGGGATTCCATCCGAGCATCTTACAGTGCGACCAGACGGGTATTATGGGATGCCCCTGGCCGAGTAAATAGTAGGTTTAGGGGAGTTCAGTGCCGACCACTGAATCCTGTGTGGATCTTTCGGCTGGCATTGGATGACTCTAGACTGGCTTTGGAAATGGCCTTGTCACGAATTTCTGGGTACAGGCCAGTACTCGGTGTAATTTTCGTGTCGGATGGGTAAAGCGCACACCCTCTGCAGAGTTTAGCAGAACTGTTCGAACAGCCGTGCCCACGGTTAAGGGCGATGTAAGGTGATCCCCATAGCGTAGATTTGTTTGCCAGTGATTTGTGAAAGGTGTTTGATGGAAAGGGAACCGTGACCAGAGTTTGCCGAGTGAGCAAACGGAAGGCCTGTGTGGCCAGAAACGGATCTGTGTGATCCGGGGTGTTAAGCACCATAAACAAGTGTATGAAAAGTAAACAGGATGAAGATCATGCTCCCGGGTTGTAGCCAGGGCAGCGAACTTAAGCCCCCGGGTTGTAGCCAGGGTGGCAGTTGTACCAATGTCTTCGGGTTGTAGCCAGAAGACGGTGATGAGCACGCTCCCGGGTTGTAGCCAGGGCAGCAGTGTTTTAGCTAGCTGGTTGTAGCCAGCCTATCGGGCATTTAGTGCCATGATCATGCTCCCGGGTTGTAGCCAGGGCAGCAATGATGAGCCCCCGGGTTGTAGCCAGGGCGGCCGACTAGCTAGCTGGTTGTAGCCAGTGTAGCGGGCATCAAGTGCCACAGCTGAGATTTTGGTTGTAGCCGAGTCTCAGGGTCAACGAGTGGTTGTAGCTACTCGGGAGATACAGGACCAACAAATGAAAAGTAAAAGAGGATACGAATATATGTGCTTGATTTCATTAAGTGGCGAGTTGTTGAAAAGCAACTTGCGGAATGGATAGAGGCGTGAGCCTCTGTCCGACAACTAAAATTTGGAACTCACCAGTGTTGCAAAGAAAAGAGTTTATAAAGGCAAATTTCTGCAAATGAAACCCTTAGCCTTTCTGTCTGACCGACATGGCATCACTTCCGGCTTGCTGAGTACGAAAGTACTCACCTTGTTTATATATATATGTATAGTAGGTTTTGGAGATGAAGACGAAGATCCGACTGCTGCCGAGTTCCTCCAAGACCAGGCCGACTACGAAGACCTCTGAAGGTTTCGAGCCTAGTTCCCAACCGAGCCTGTGGAGTGGTTTTTGTCCAGCTTCCGCCCTGTTCTGCTGTTTCGCTAGTTTACCAGTTGATTATTTTTGCCCATCCCGGGTCTGTCCTGGATGGATCTCCTTGTACGTATATGTAAGTACTCTGTTATGTATTTATTGTAACTCTGAGTTGTATCATTGTTGTGCGTACCCGACTACTGATCCTGGGATCGGGTGCCTTATGCACACGGTGGCCTTTCACCTAGTCGGGAGGCGCCACAGGGAGGAAGTTAGGGCTGAGAGGGGATGAAATGAGAAGAGAGAAGAGCTCCCAGCCGCCCACAGGGGGTAAAAACCGACGGTGGGCCGGAATCTCCAGGCTCAGGAGCCGGAGCTTCCGGCCAAATTTTTGGTCAGGAATATTGGGTCGGAGCCTCCGGTAAGTAGGTCGGAACCTCCGATTGGACTTTTCTGGAAAGAGAAAAACAAGGTATTTTGGCCCAAAGGAAGTGGATATAATTTTCCATTGACCCATATATGACCAGCAGCAATCAATAAGTATATAACAATGGTCACAAATGAAGATCAACAATGAAAAGAACCAAATTTTCACAATATAAAACTATCACACAAGGATTTTCGCAATATTTTGAGAAAATGAGTTTGGAAATATTGGAGCTCCGTTCTTAGTGTTAAGACCATTTTCTACACAAGAAAAGGCCTCAAAAACACAGAAGCTCACTTTGATTGACATCTTTTTGACCCATTTTTGACTATTGATTAGCGAAGCACGTAGTCATGCAATGTTTCGAGAATCTAAGATATTGAGCTCACTCCTAAGCTCGCAAAACCTCTTCTCATCTAAGGGCTTGGTGAAGATATCGGCAAGTTGGTGTTCGGTTCTCACATGAGTAATAGCGATATCTCCTTTGGCTTCGTGGTCTCTCAAGAAGTGGTGGCGTATGTCAATATGTTTGGTTCTTGAGTGTTGGACGGGATTATTGGCTATTTTGATGGCGCTCTCATTATCACAAAGGAGTGGGAATTTGGTCATTTTGTACCCATAGTCTTGAAGAGTTTGTTTCATCCAAAGAAGTTGAGCACAACACGAGCTGGCGGCTATGTACTCCACCTCGGCGGTGGATAGGGCAATGGAGTTTTGCTTCTTGGAGGCCCAAGAAACTATAGACCGTCAAAGGTATTGACAAGTCCCCGTTATGCTCTTGCGGTCAACCTTACACTCGACATAATCGGAATCAGAATATCCAATTAGCTCAAAATCACAACCCTTAGGGTACCAGAGACCGAAATTAGGAGTGTGCACCAAATATCTTAGAATTCTCTTTACGGCAATAAGACGACATTCTTTAGGTGCCGCTTGAAAACGAGCGCACATGCATACACTAAGCATAATATCCGGTCTAGATGCACAAAGATAAAGAAGAGATCCAATTATAGAGTGATATACCTTTTGATCCACCGGTTTGCTGTAGTCGTCGAGGTCGAGATGCTCATTTGTTGGCATTGGAATCTTGATAGGCTTGGCTCCCTCCATCTCGAATTTCTTGAGAATATCCTTGACATATTTGGATTGCGAGATGAAGGTTCCACCTTTTGTTGGTTGACTTGAAGCTCGAGGAAGAAAGTGAGCTCCCCCATCATCGACATCTCGAACCTCCTAGTCATGATCTTGCTAAACTCTTCACTAAAAGAGGGATTAGTAAAACCAAAAATTATGTCATCGACATAAATTTGGCACACAAATAAATCATTCTTGAATTTCTTAGTGAAGAGAGTAGTGTCGGTTTTGCCTATTTCAAAGCCATTTTTTAGTAGAAAGTCGCAAAGACATTCATACCAAGCTCTAGGGGCTTGCTTGAGCCCGTAGAGCGCCTTGTGGAGCTTGTAGACATAATTTGGATGTTTAGGATCTTCAAACCCGGGCGGTTGCTCCACATATACCAACTCGGAGATTGGTCCATTGAGAAACGCACTCTTGACGTCCATTTAATGAAGCTTGAAATCATGGTTAGCGGCATAAGCTAATAGAATTCGAATGGACTCGAGGCGAGCAATCGGCGCAAAGGTTTCACCGAAGTCGAGGCCCTCGACTTCAGTGAACCCTTGAGCCACTAACCGTGCTTTATTGCGTGTAACTACTCCATTTTCGTCTTGCTTGTTGCGGAAAACCCACTTGGTGCCGATGATGTTTTGTTTGGGTCTCTCCACTAATGACCACACTTGATTGCGGGTGAAGTTGTTTAACTTTTCTTGCATGACCATCACCCAATCCGGATCACCAAGTGCGTCCTCTACCCTAATTGGCTCCAAAGACGAGACAAAGGAGTAATTCTCACAAAAGTTAGCGACCCGAGAGCGAGTGGTTACCCCTCTTTGGATATCACCAAGAATGTTGTCGACGGGATGATCTCTTTGCACGGTGTGGTGAATTCTTGGATGGTGCACCGAGGGGACTTGAGCTCGCACGGTGTCTCTTGGCTCACTAGTGCCCTCGGCATCGATCCCATCCACTCGTGCTAGATCGTTCTCTTGATCAACTCCTGTGCTTAAAGGCGTTGCTTGAGTGGAAGGAGCTTGTTTGGTCCCTCTTTGCTCCTCCGGCTCTTCTAGCGGCCTTACCTCTCCAATTGCCTTTTTCTTGATGTCGTGTCCCGTGACTCCTACACCTAGCATCTCAAGCTCAACTTGCTCCACTTAGGAGCCATTAGCTTCATCAAATATCACATTTCTCATGGTTTCAACAATTCCGGAGACTTTGTTGAAAACACGATAGGCATGAGCATTTGACTCATATCCGAGTAGAAATCCTTCATCCACTTTTAGAGCAAACTTGGATGAGCGATGTCTCTTACTCAAAATAAAACATTTGCAACCAAAAACACGAAAATAGGAGACATTGGGTTTGTTACCGGTGAGGAGTTCATATGCCGTCTTTTTGAGAAGTTTGTGGAGGTAGAGGCGATTTAGCGTGTGACACGCGGTGTTCACCGCCTCCGCCCAAAAGATGTTCGGGGTCTTGTATTCATCTAGCATAGTTTTTGCCATCTCGATAAGAGACCAGTTCTTCCTCTCCACCACTCCATTTTGATGTGGATCATATGGAGCGGAGAACTCATGCTTAATCCCCTCATCATCAAGGAATTCCTCCACTTGAGTATTCTTGAACTCCCCCCATTGTCGCTCCTAACTTTCTTGATTTTGAGCTCGAACTCGTTTTGGGCTTGCTTTGCGAATTTCTTGAAAATTACTTGGGTTTCACTCTTATCTTGCAAAAAAAACACCCAAATGAAGCGAGAAAAATCATCAACAATTACGAGCCTATATTTGTTACCTCCGATGCTTAGGTAGGCCACGGGACCGAAAAGATCCATGTGAAGTAGTTCCAATAGCGTTGAGGTAGTGATGATGTTTTTCACGGGGTGTGGGTTCCCAACTTGCTTTCCGGCTTGGCAAGCGCTATACACACGGTCTTTCTCAAATGTGACGTTAGATAGCCCGAGGATGTGTTCCCCCTTTAGAAGATTCGATAAGTTTCTCATCCCCGCATGAGCTAGCCTTCGATGCTAAAGTCACCCCATTGAAGATTTTGCAATCAAGCAAGCCTCCGGGTTCACTTTATCTAGGTCAAAGTCCACTAGATAAAGATCTCCCTTCAACCTTCCCTTAAATGCGACGGAATTATCATCTCTTCTAAAGACGGTAATATCCTCGTCGGTAAACAAGCAATTATAGCCTAATTTACACAATTGAGACACCGATAACAAATTGTAGCTCAAGGACTTGACGAGAAAAACATTAGAGAGAGATAGATTGTTGGAGATGGCAATTTTACCTAGACCCATTACCTTACCCTTACCATCATCTCCAAAGACAATATTGCCGTGATCTCCTCCATTCTCGTCAAGAGTTGCAAACATACTCCTCTCTCCCGTCATGTGGTTGGTGCATCCGCTGTCAACAACCTAACTCGATCCACCGGAGGACTATGCCTACAAAAAGGAATCAAGCTTGGGATTTAGGTACCCAAACTTGTCTAAGTTTGGTTCCTTTAGCATTAGTCACAAGCACCTTGGGCACCCACACACAAGCCATGTATTCCTCATAGCAATCACCAATGAAATGAGCAATCACTTTACCGCGGTGATCCTCGGTAATCTCATATGACTCATAATACAGTTTCCTAGTCGGAGTCTCCTACCATTTGGGTCGGAGCCTCCTACCAGAACTCTCTGTCTGTCTGGGTTGACTGGTCGGAACCTCCTACCGTCTTGGTCGGAGCCTCCTACCAGGCCTCTCGGTCTAGCTGAGAAAGCTGGCTGGAACCTCCGACCCATTGGGTCGGAACCTCCGAACGGCCTTCTCGGCTTGGCCGAGAGGCTTGGTCGGAACCTCCGGCCTCTACGGTCGGAGCTTCCGGCCCCCAGACTGACCGAGAAACTTTTTACCTCCTCGGCTTGCGACGAACCTCCTTCTTTCATAAACTTCAGGCATTGCTTCCTATTGACCATGGTCCTTCTAGATGGTCTACTTTCATGAGGAGAGAAGTCAATACCATAGCCATTCTTGTTGGAGTGGGTAGTGAGGGTTTTGTAGAGGGCATCTTTGGATTGGAATGTTTTCAAACATCCAAACTTAACCAAAGTACCTAACCGCTCATTCTCTTTTTTAAGCATCTCCAAAGTTTCAGGGTTAGTAGTATATGCATCCAAATCATAATTATAGCATTTTGCACAACCGTTGCTTATGGAGGCATTGAAGATCTTGGTGGCCTCATTGGAGATTGAGACACTATTCCAAAGAGTGTCAAATTGCACTTCAAGAGCCTTGTGATTTTGGTCCAATTTCACAAGGTTCTCTTGGAGTGTTTCATTCACACTCTTTAGATTAGCCATTGAGTTATTGACCAAAGAGAGCTCTTTGGTCAATTCCCCAATCCTCTCCTTCTCCTTAGCCAAGTTCTCTTCTAGGGCAAGGTTTCTCTCCTTCTCAAGAATGAGCAAGTCCTCTTGCCTTTTGAGAGACTTTTCTTTACCCTCCAATGCTTTCATAAGCTTTGTCAATTATAACATGGCCGGCTTGCTAAAACCCTTAAGCATCTCAACCATATCATCCTCACTTTCATCATCACTAACATCATCATCATCAATTTGAGGAGATTTGGATAGGGAGGTTACCTTTCGCCCTTGTGCTATGAGGCAAGTGGGCTCATAGTGGTTGTCGTCGCTCAAGTTGTCGAAAAGACGCTCCTCAAACTCCGACGATGACTTATAGCAATTGTGGCAACCCCTTCTTCATCACCTTCTTCCTTGTCATCGTCCTCATCATTGGAAAACCACTTCTCTCTAATATGAGCATGCCCGGTCTTCTTCTTGACTACCTTGGACTTGCCACCCTTGTTCTTGAGCTTGGGGCAATCGGCGATGAAATGCCCGTACTCCTTGCATTCGTAGCACGCCCGGTTGGATTGCCTCCTTCCTTTGTCATCCTCCTTCTTGTCCTTGCCGAAACCGCCTCGCCAAAGAAAATGCTTGAACTTCCTCACCATAAGAGCGAAGTCTTCATCTTCACTCTCGGAGTCACTTGAGGCTTGCTCCTTCTTGGCCTTCAAAGCGACTTCCTTGTTCTTGGCGATTGCGGCGTTCTTCGCAAGTTGCTTCACCTCCTTGGCTTCCTCTTCTAGTAGCTCATGTGAGATAATCCTCGAGAGAACATCGCTTGGGGTAAAGTTCTTCATCTCCCAGATGAGGGTCACCAAGGTGGGATTCCTTGGGGCGATCGCGCGAAGAAGTCTCTTAGCAACCACATGATCGGTCATGTCATCACTACCAAGACCATGGATCTTGTTGACAATGACCATCATGCGATCGTACATCTCTTGCGGCGCCTCATTGTCTTCCATCACGAACTGTCCAAGTTGCCCCTCAAGCAACTCAATCTTGGACTCTCGCACGCCGGGGGATCCTTCATGCGCCAATTGAAGCGTATCCCAAATCTTCTTGGCCTCCTCAAGTTGGTCCACCTTGTTAAATTCCTCGGGACTCAAGAAGTTGAGGATGACGCTTGCGGCTTGAGCATTGCGGTGGATGAGAGCCTCTTGAGCCGGTGTAGGTTCCTCTCCTTCCTCCGGAGCGTCCGTCACACCTGTGCACACAATGTTCCAAACACTTGGATGCAACGAGTTTAGATACAATTTCATCTTGTGCTTCCACGCGCTATAGAAGGTTCCGTCAAAATGGGGAGTGCGTCCGGAAGGCACGGAGATGAATTGCTGAGGAGGAGGGATAAATTTGTTGAAATCAAGATCAAAAGTAGCTCCCTTTCTTCCACCCGACTTGCTTGTCAAACCATCTCCGTCTTCTTTAACCCCGGTAGAATCAATTACCTTCTCAGTCGATATCCTCGGAACAACTCCAAGCGGTTAAGCTTCTTAGGAGTTTAGGCTCTGATACCAATTGAAAGCCCGTTGATGTCGCCTAGAGGGGGGTGAATAGGCGTTCCTGAAAAATTCTCCAAATGCAGCGGTAAAATACTGGTAGGAACCTCCGACCAAAATGGTAGGAGGCTTCGACCGGCTCTCTCGGGCTGACCGAGAGGGCTGGTCAGAGGTTCCGGCCAAGAACGCCGGAGGTTCCGACCCTAATGTTCTGACTCTACCAAGACACTTTAATAACCGATAGATTGACAGAGATCAAGTGTAGGCAAAGAATAGAGTAGGAGATAAATGGAGCCAAGTGTAGAGACAAATTAATACAATAACGAACAAGCACAATTAAGACAGATTTTTCCCAAAGTTCGGATCACAAAGATTCTACGTTTCCGTTGAGGAGCTCCAAAGAGCCGAGTCTTGATTGACCCCTTGCCTCACCAAGTGACCACGAAGATCAACTTGGTATCCACTAGAATTTACCTCTTTTCCTTGCGGAGGCGAGGTTAACCTTCACAAACTTTCCCGGGACAATCCACAATTCGAGGAAGCTCACAGGAGACGCCTAATCGTCTAGGAGGTTTCCCTCCAAGAGAAATAAGCTCCAAGCAGCCAATCCGCGTCTTCCTCAAGTGCACAAGATCCTCCTAGCCTTCTTTCAACAACACTTACTCAATTTCCCACTAGATCCTTACAAGAATCACAAAGGATGCACTAGAACTAGTTGGGAGAGCTCAAAGAATCTTAGGAGAGGCTAGGAGTCAGTGAAAATAAAGTGGAATGGCCAACCAACGGCTAGAAACCAAGTTTGGGCTTTATAGGCATTGGCATACGTCACTTAGCCATTACTCACAGATTTTGGCCAGGAGGTTCCGACCCCAGGGGTAGGAACCTCCGGCCAATACTTAGTCTCTGGCCGAGAGAGCTGGTCAGAGCCTCCGACCCCAGAAGTAGGAACCTCCGGCCAACACTTAGTCTCTGGCCGAGAGAGCTGGTCGGAGCCTCCGACCCCAGGGGTAGGAACCTCCGACCCTAACATTGAAACTAGCCCATCCCAAGTGTATGTGTTGTGCCAAAATGGTGGACTCTCAGCTATTTGGATCTTAAGCACTTGAGTGGTCTTGGAACACTGTTTGCAACCCCTCTTGATAGTACGGTTTTTCCTCGACTTAAAAGAAAATTCAAAAGAATTTAAAATAAACTCCGAGTCGCTTCGCCGTTTTGCGTCATGACTTTGTGGGGGTCTCTATGCACCACACCAAGCAACATGGGACTAATTCTCTACACAATTCTCGATAAACTCATTAATCCCTTAACCATTTTGTCATTAACCCACCAAAACCCACTTAGGGGTTAAAGGCACTTTCAATTAGTACCGATTATAGAACCAGCACATATAAGAACTACCATGAGTAAAAAGAAAATGAAAGACGACATCGATGTATCCATATTTAATGTTTCAAACCGATGCTTCGAGCCCCCCCATTCCCCACCTACCCTTAAGATCCACATCGATATCCAAGAGATGGTCAAGAACATCACACATCAAGAACAAGTCACATCCACAAAATAAAGAACAGATCAACATCAACAGAACGAAGAACATATTAAGATTCATCACAAAACTGTATTCCTGCCGCCGAGAGCGGTTAATTGAGGAACCAACCATCGATTGACTTGCTGTTGCCATCTCTAGGTTTTACAGGAGCAGTACGCCAGCATGATCCATTTGGATTCACCGCTCTCATTGTGGTTGCTCGCCATAGGTGGAGAAGTTTAGTCCGCTTGCTCGTCCACCACTGTTGAGCGGGCCCCCTGTCACACCCTAAAAATTACCCATTTAAATAATACATGTGGAAATACAATTTTTAGAAATTATTTAAAAGCTTAAAGAAGAGGTTTAATACAATTTTTTAACAAATTTCAATATAAAAATAGGCTAGATAAAATTTTATTAAATATTTCATTGGCTCTTTTAGTCTCTAGAATTTTCTAGGAATTAATTGAGATAGGAAAGTATTTTTAATAAATGGAAAACCATTTTAGTGAATTAATAAAAAGAAAAAGGTTTTAAAAACCCCTCGGCCACTGGGCTGAATTTGGCCCAGCGCCATCCCCCTCTCTCTCTCCCGCGCCGAAGCCTAGCCAGCCCACCTCTCGGTTTCTCTCTTTCTTTTTTTCTCTCCCGCTAACAGGTGGACCCCACCTATCAGGGCCTTCGTCTAGCTTGGGCCGAAGGCCGAGCTGCGCCACCGCCGTGTCGGGCGAAATCCGGCCGTCTTGCTAGGGATCTTCCTGAATTGAGGTGGTTTTTTCCCCTTCTTATCCTCCGCCTATCCCTTACAAACCCGGAGCAAAACGACCCCGAATCGGGCCCAAATGCATGAGCAATTCGGAGCTTTGCCGCTGCCCTAGCCGCCGTATCTGCCTCAGACTTGCCCAACCCGTGGCCCTATAAGTATCCCCGTCCTCCCCTCTACGCACCGCCACTTTTGCCCTAGCCTGCTGCCTCCTGAAGAGCCCTAAGCCTAGGCAGATCAAATCGCCGCCGCCGCCGTCGTTGACTTCAGCTGCACCACACCACCTCTCGGGTCGTCGTCATCCCTCGCCGTCGCTTCGGTCATGATCGCCCGGAGGTGCTGCTCCTTGTTCGTTGGTACGCGACTGCCATTCATCGCTAGAACGCCGTCGTTGCCGAAGACCCGAAGGCCTCCACCGCTCTTTCTCATCGCCGGTGACCATCCGTTGCCATTCGCTGCCGTGTGACCTCGGGGTAGATTCGCCTCGTCGCGCTCTACGTTTTGGTGTAGCCTGCAGCCGCCGTAGTGCTCTAGATCGCCGGCGAGCTCCGCCATCCGAGCCATCGCCGTCGCTGGTCGTCCACCTCAGCTGCCCCATCACCGCCCCGTCCCCCATGGCTGCCAGCTGGGCGCCATATGTCGCCAATCTGGGTGCCCGAGATCGGGATCCATCCGGGCCGTCCGATCTCGATCCCTTGAATCCTAACCGTCGGCTTTCGTAGACCGCTTCGGTGAACTCGGTCTACGGTGAACCAGACTTCGATGACGCAATAAAGCCCCTTTTCTCTTTCAAAATTAATTCATTATTGTGTCATTATGGCTTTATTAGTTTATGTATATGGTTTTAATCGGCTTAAACTTCTAAAAATCATAACTAATTCATACGAACTTGGATTGAGGTCATTCAAGTCTCTAAATTCTTTAAAAATCAAAATCTATCCATTAAAAATATCCACGTGTGCTGTTACTTTGTGCTTATGTACTGTTTTTGCTTGTTTTTTATTTGCCTTTAGATTCCGACGTTTCGGAGGAGTCCGTTTACGTTGAAGAAGGTTCGGAAGACTTTGCAGAGTAGGAAAACAAGTCACACAGATCCAAAACCCTTTGAGCATATTGATTCGATGATTTAAATTCTTTTTTATTCAAACGTGCATTTATTTTATAATGTCATCGGAAGGGAAAACCCTGACCTTAGTTTATAGCCCTATTGCTTTGATTACTTGTCATTGTATCTATGGGATTAATGTGACTAGCTAGCTTAAATTATTGGTTCGCTAGAATAATTCTAGAACTTTGCTTAGCCATGCTTAGAAATTATAGAATAATTTATGGACTGTTATTCAAATGTTGTTTTACATGAAATAATGGTTCCGTTCACGGCTGAGGTCGTGTAAGTTTAATTGTAATGGGCAACTAAAACTTGACTAAATGGTGGGTTGTGAGTACATGGAATGATGATGATGTTAGTAGTGCTCTTGATGATTAAGGACCGGTTCACGAGCTACTGCTGTGAAGCATTCACCGTACTAACCACAAGCCAACATGGGCAACGGCTGGATTTGTAGTGTAGCATGTCCCAGCAGAAGACACCATGGTGTATCTAGTTGATAGGTGGTAGTGTCAATAAATCCACAGTGACAGTGCCAATAGGTCCATGTTTGGGAGCCAAGAGTTCTCTAACCTGGAGGTTGGGCCACCTCTACTGGGGACTTGGCCGGTGGTCATTTTGTTTGGGCGTGTTATGCGAAGAGTCCTGTCACAACTCCTTTCCGAGATATCATGGTGGTATCAAGGCGTATGGTAATGTGTTGTGGGGTTGTGTCTTGTGGGTAAAGTTGTATACATCTGGCTAGAGTAAAACTGTTCAAATAACCGTGCCCGTGGTTATGGGCAAACCTAATGATGTTTTTGTGATTAGTCTCATTTATAATTTAATGGTTAATAATGTGATATGATGGTTATGCCAACTCCAGGTTTGGGGTGGTTTGGGCCTGTGTAGCCAGAAAGATTGTACAGTGTTGGATTAATATTAAGGTTGTACAGTGTTGGATTAATATTACTTAATTGTTCAACTGTTTTATTACTCACTTAAATGTTTATTTAAATGCTATTTATGCAATTTAGCCATATATGCCATCCTTGGTTATCCTGTGCACTTGTATATTTGCTGTGTGGCTTGTTGAGTATTTCATGTACTCACCTTGCAATATCAAATCATCAGAAGATGAGTTCTACAATGATGATGGAGATCTAGAGGACTAGGCAAGGTTCGGGTCAAGTTGCCTATGGAAATTGGAGTCGTCACCTTCGCTAGTTATATTTTCGTTGCTTAGAACTTATTTGGTTGAGAGGTTCCATCTGCCTTTGTAATAATTATAGATTCGTCAATTTATTAGTTAAAGACTTGTACTTTGTTATCAACGTTGTTATTGTGTGCCTCGGCTGATTTCTGGACGAGGGTTAAATACACATGTAAGCGTTTGGAATTTTGGATGAAAATTCCGGGCATGACACCCCCGCACATGGATCTGGCCGTACCCGAGCTCGTGGTGGGTGGATCTAGTGGGGACTTGCCTAGGGACTCCACCGCTTGTTGCTCGATCTGCGTGGCACGGGTGAAGAGTTAGAGCGGTTGAGGGGACAAGAAGGTGACAGGAGGGGAGCAAAGGGGGAAGGACACTTGCTTGGTAGAGGAAGGTCTCGGCGGGAGGGAGCTGCCACCGCTGCGCACATGCTGTTGTTGTCATTGCAGGAGGGTCTCGACGAGACAAGGTCATTGAGGAAGCCGTCGACAGTGTCGCTGTCACTGAGCTCCTAGGCCTCGCCTTGCGCCGTCCGCCTTTGAGGTGGGAGAGAAGGGAGATGGGGGGGGGGGGGGGGAGGGGAGAGATAGCGAGAGATGGAGAGAACGGGTGGAGAGACTTAAAGGGTGATGCTTGGGTCATTTTTTTGTGCCGATTCACCTAAAAACCGGCACTAATATTAGTTTTTTCTGTGTTGGTTTATCTACAAAACCAATTTTTGTTATGAATGGCACATATGAGTTGTCATATGTGTTGGTTCTATATTTGAGGCCCGTGCAGTTGTTCAGGTGGATGGGAGATGTCTCATTTGTACTAATGGTAGTAACATATTTGGTGTAACATATGAGGTGTAACATATCCGGTGTTATGTACTATTGGTAGTAATTACCTGGCTAGATCAACATGTGTAATCACAACAAAAAAACATGTGCAATATGTGATGCAAATGCAGCTTTCCCTAAATAGAAAAACAATATGCAAAAAACACATAATATAACAATAATACATACAGAGGAAAAAGGTTTTGACATTGAACAACTTGCACACAACCCCTTAAGAAGTTGTGAAAATTTTATTTGTTAATTAAGGTACAGGTAGAAGTTGCAACATGTATATACCGGTATTTATAGTTGTATCATATCTCTTCTGGAACAACCATAAAATAGTATCATCTGATATATGGGAAGTCTTTTTTTCCCTCGAGAAGATGTCCCGTCATTTTTACATGTCACTCAAAAAAAATATAAAAAATGATTAGACAGACTAATGTGTGATATATTAGTCCACAAACATGTAAGTTTATTTTTTACAAGTTTTTTTTAAAAAAAATATAATGTGACTATGAATAATGAGGGGACCTTCCTTCGAGGGACAAAAAAAAATCACTTCCTCTGATATATTGTTTCTACCCTATACGTGAGCACAAAACTTTGTAGAATAAAAATTCTACCATGCATGGACATTCCTCCCCGGCCCTCTTCCTGCCTCTCGGGTGCACCAGGGCATCGTGTCTACATTGTTAGTTATATGCATGTATGGATGTGGATATATAATAGTAGCAAATTAAAGGCAATACGATTGCTTTGTATGAAGTTAAGTCGTTATATAACAGTCTCTGAGATGAAAATAAAAACTAAAGGCAGATTTCAACAAGAACATATGCATATATATACTATACCAACCGGCAACTATATATAGTACTATATGCCAATACAAATTAATTGGAGAAATTGTATATGTCATGCCTTTGATAGATGAGAGCATAGCATTATGAAACGAAAACTGCATACTAATTAATTAAATAAAATGTTATACTAGTTTCAGAGAAATTTTATGGTGCTTAATTTGGAGGTACCAACGGTTGGGATGTTTTACATATATGCTTGAAAGGGAACCGTATCCTCTAACATTGCACACTAATGTTACGGCGTAACATTTCTTGTATCCACACCATCCATTCTGAATCAACGGCCATAGATTAATTGGCTTGTAATTGATCAAACTGATTAGCAGACTATGTAGGTAAATAGTTTGATCAGTTACATGCCAATTAATCTATGGCCGTTGATTTAGAATGGATGTTGATTCAGAATGGATGGTGTGGATACAAGGAATGTCACACCGTGACATTGCTGTACAATGTCAGAGGATACGGTTCCGCACGAAAGGTTCTAGAGGTAACTACACTTAAAAATTAAACGCTATGGGTTGATACACCCTGGTAGAAAATATTTGACGTTTAACACAAGATTTGGCTATACTTTAAAACTTTGGCCATTTATTTTACATTAGAACAAGTCTACAAAATCTAACAATTCTACATTGGAATAAGTTTATAAAAATATGACCAGATTATGAAAATATGATAATACTTTCAACGCAAATATATGCATACCATTTTTTTAACTAAACATTTGAGAAATTACTAATGATCAAAGTTTTAAAAGTTTAATCAAATCCGGTGCTAAACCTTAAATATTTTTTTTATCAGACCAGGGATATTTTAGAAGTGAAGGCATCTCTAGTACCTAGCTAGCTTCCATGCAAGCACTGTAAAACATCATGTATTATTTAACGTTGTACGTCAAAGTACTACAGGTAATACACTTCTAGCTACTCTTTTGCATGCTCCATGGTATGAGTACATGAAAACCACCCCCTCACAATGCTAACAACAGTTTTAGGGATTTCTTTAAAAAAGTTATGCCAGGCCAGATGAACAAAGAGTGCCCCTTGTATTGATTGCTGAGATGCCATGCAGATATAATACACCAAGATTCTTTAAACACGCGCACACACACAAGTAGTACTAGTATAAAATCAATGGGAGAAAACTAAAATTAAAGAAATGAAAAACGGTTGTACTTGGGAAACATGTGATCCAGAACTAGCTAGCTAGCTGCATGGTATTATGATCAGCTATGAGATATTGTGGTGTGGTGTACGATTGTTTTTACTGTTTTTTTTTCGTTTCGTTTTGCACATCTCATCATGTGTGGATGCTAGCTTAGATAGACCTGTTCTCTAGGATCGCCGAGAGGCTCGTGGTGCGCTGCCGCTTGAGTCCACCGCCGGCGCCCGACCCCCCGGACTCCTCGGTAGCCGACGCCGTCCGCTCCATGACGGCGCGCAGCGCGTCCTGGATGGACGCGACAGTGTGCTGCGGCGACATGGGCGCATGCATCGCCTCCTCCTGCTGCTGCTCGGCGTCCCCATCCGTCCCCGCGCAGGTGGCGGCTGCGCTGTCGTCCCCGGTCACGACGAGCACGTTCTTGACGCGGCCGCCCAGGGTGGTGATCTCGGCCTTGAGCGCGCGCAGCCGGAGCGCCTTGAGCGCGCGGATGAGGTCCGGCAGGAGGTCGGTGCGGTCGTCGCAGCAGAGCGACGCGCGCACGACGAGGCGCCCGTCCTCGTCGCTCGACGCATCGACGGTGAGCTCGTCCGACTCGGTGGGAAGCGGGCAAGCCTCCTCCGTGATCTCCGACGTCTGCCGCTTCAGCTCCTTGACGTGCTGGATCACCTCCGCGAGCAGCGACGCCTTGTCCGTCTGCACCCACCCACGCACGGACACCACATCAAACCAACAACACATAAGCACATTGATGAGTAAATCGCAAGGAAGAAAACGCACGGCGAGCTCAGCTGAGCAGCAGCTGCATGCACACTGCTGCGCGCAGCAGTAGTTAAATTAGTTAACCTGCTGTCTACCGCATGCTAATGGGGGTGGGCGAATGGGGGGAATGATGAGAGGCAACCGATGGGGCGTACGCATGCAGGGTGCAAAAGGGGAGGGGGCCGGCGCGCGGTGCGTGCCGTGGCATGCATGCCTCCTCCGAACCAAGCGTGGGACTCACTACTCTCTGTGCCAACTAGGAGCACAAACAGCGGGTAATCAATTGCCAAATGCTAGTGCGTGCATGGCCTCGCGCTAGCTTAGCTAGCATGCTGTTGGTGGTGCTCGCACGCACGCGCGCTTCCACAAGCGAGCCGTGTTCTTCCTTTTGGTGTTAAGTGGGGCATCTAACCATCACCACTCCGCATTGTTTATACTTCTTCCGTTGTCACGCCAACATGCGGTCGTCAAATCTGCCGTCCGCCCTCTTGCCGAGTACTATTGGTAATCTGGAAATAATCTATGTACAGTGCACTCAGTAGGCTAGCCATATGAAAATCCATAACGAGCCTATAGATCGAACAGCGTTTTTTCAGGTAAAACAACAGAAAAAAAAGAGTAAAGCTTCATAGGTGCAAAAAGGGAGCAACAGTATATAGTTTCCCTCGATAACGATGATGTAACTGTTTAGTAATTAGCACAAGGCAGGCGGGGAATTAAGCTGAGTGGCATAGGATAACGTGTGTGGTTAGGAGTATTCTCGCAGAGGATATCTGGGCTGGGATCTTTGGGAGCAGGGAGGTATACATACTAGCAAGCACTCAAGCATGATCTCTCGAGATGGCCGGCTTTCTTTTTATCTTTGCCGCTTCTGCTGCCTGCTGCTTGCTCTCTGTGTGTCTGACACGAGCTCTCGCGTTTGTCTCTCCTCGGAGAGGCCAGCAAGAACTCCTGCGCGCATCGCAAGCTTTTCGTGTCCTTCCTGGTCTCTCTTTTGCGCGTCAACTAGGCGGCTCCCCCCTCCCTCTCCTTGTCTCCTAGCTCTGCCCTATTTACTAGCAGCGGTATCGGATGGAGAGCCCAGCCATGGAGTTCGCGCGCGCGGGGGGCATACTGTACATGCATGCTTGGGTGTACTGCAGTTGCACTATGCAGATATGCATTGCATGCATGAATTTATGACGTGGGTATGCACCTTGGTTGTGTTGGGGAGGAGGCTGCGGAGGCGGGCGAGGTGCGCGTTGATGCGCTCGCGGCGGCGGCGCTCGGCCTCGCTGTGGCTCTTGGACGCGGCGAGAGCCTTGGCGTCCATGATCTCCTGCGCGGTCATCCGGCCGAGGTCGCCGAACGGCGACGGAGCGAAGGGTGGCGGCATCATCATCCCGGCGACGTGGGAGCCGTGGTGCCCCATGTAGAGCCCGCCGAGGCCGAGAGGGTCCGACGACGACGACGCGCCGCCGCCAGAGTGGTCGTACGCGTACTGGAGCGCCCGCCGCGCATAGAAGTCGGCGAAGAACGGTGGCGGCGGTGGCGGCTGCGGGGGCAGGGGCGGCAGCAGGGGGAAGAACGAGCTCTGCTGGCCACCGCCGCCGCCTAGGTTGTGGTGGTGGTGGATTGCACCGTGGACAGGCTGCGCCGGCGGTGGCCAGCACATGATCGGGGGGGGGCCCATGGTGGCGCTCACGCTCCCCACGCTACTGGTTGCTTCGAACACCATGCCCGCAGCATCTTGGCACACTCCTCCACCGTCTCCCCCCACCTCTTGCTCCACCACGCCGCTCGTCGGGCCACCGCAAGCCTGCTCGATCTCTTCTTCCTCCTCCTCGTCGACGAGCACCCCAGCTTCTTGGTGGTGGTGGTGGCGGTGATCTCCATGAACACCCATCTACCAATCGATCTGGAAGAACGCAGCTCGCCTCGCTCGAAACCAAGCCGCGGATCAATCGAACGCCGGCAGCGGAGTAGGCGGGCTTGCGTGTGGGAGGGAGATGGATGCTTCTGCAGGGTGTGTCTAGGGCTACCTTTTGTATAGGGTGTGGCATGTGGCAGCATGATGCGCCTTTCGGCCTTTTTGTCTTTCGCTTATGATCTCGCCGGGCGCTCGCAAGAATTATGGCGGCCTCCCCCCTGATTACATACACACACCAAAAGGCCTCGCCTTTTCTCGCTTCATTCGCCCCCGGCCGGCGGAGGGTATAGAGCCTGGCCTGACCGGCCCTGACCTGGTAGCTACTAGTGTTACTTGGCTGCCACGCCTTTCGATGGCCTTGTGGGGGCAAAGGCTAGTAGGGTAATATAATTACTAGGCTGGAGTAATGGAGACAAGAGGAGAAAGGGGTGTGGAAATGGAGCTGGTCGATCAGGCCTGGAAGAGGGCAAAAGGGCTAGCTGGGAAAGAGAGACCGGGCTGAGGGAAAAGGCAAAAGATTTTGCATGGAAGGAGAGAGGGAGAGGGACGAGAGAGAGAGGAGTCATACTGAGCGCGAGTACGTACAGTGCGCAGTAGCAGCGTGTGTGTTTGTGTGTGGATGGACGCCTGAACGGCTCGGTCAAGGCCCATGTTCTGCAGCACCCCGCGCGCTCCGCTTTACCAATCCACGCCTCCCCGAGAGACACAATCATTGTGTCTTGGAATACACTCCTCGCCTGTGGCTGTGGTGTGGTGCATGCAGCCAGCGTACGCTTAATTAACAAACTGGTTTTACCCCCAGACCAGCTGCGTGGGCGGCAGGATTGAGCGAAATACAAACAGGATCCACGCAAACAGCGGGCTAATGGCACCACTCATGCACCATCGATCGACGACGGCATGGTTATCGAGTTCAAATCTTAGCCCATGATTAAGCTAGCTAGAACGTACTACTGGCTCCGGGCGGGCAAGCCAAACGGAATGCGATCCCCGTCCGGGCCGGCCGGCGCCATGATGCCCGCCAGGCCCCCGCCGCGACGACACGATCATGCCGCCGGGCTGGCCGTGTCAATTTTAGCGCGGGACGAGGCAAGGGGACAAGTGGAGCAGCTTCCTACAGTTCCCACCCCCTGATACCGCATCCGCATCCCTCTCCCTCGTACGCCGCGCAGGCGCTCGCGCGGCCGCGCTCGCGTTACGTGCTCCGCATCGTCACCGTGCCTGGCTAGCTTGCCACAGGCGGGCGTAATCGTACGTAACGACGCTCGAGCGCCCGTAGGACGACGACCAGACACAGGCACGAGGCATGCAACGCAAGCCCGGGCAGTTCATGGTCAAGGACCATGTGTATGCATGCGTCATGCAACGTGATATCGATGGATCGAGCAGTGCGAGCGCGCTAGCTTGCTAGCTGCAGTTTTTGTTCAGAGCTGGCTGGGGAAACGTACGCATGGGAGAGAGGAGGCCCGAGAGATGGATCGAGGCAAAACGACGGGAGAGTGCTCATCATGGTGTGGCTCCGCCGCATTCACTCCTCCCTAGCTAGATCGTTTGAGCGTGCATGTCTCGCTTCTGTGTTCTTCGTTGGCTAGCTATATACTGGCACTGCAGTACTGCGCTGCTGTGCCTGTATTTATTTTTCTCGAGTGTATCCTCACGGAAATGATCCACCAGGCCGGACCACTGCGTAGTTCCTTTTGCCGCCTCTGTGGTTTCCTTTGCAGAAATGGAAGTGTATGTGTCAAGACCAAAACGGAGTTCCAGATCTCCGTTGGATCGAGCTCCACAGTTCCTTTTGCTGGTTTCGTCTAAAAAAGGTTCTTTTTGTAGGCAGAACAAATTAATGAAGAGGATAGTTCGCTAACTTAGCATATATATGCTACCATGCATGATCCTAGCCTTAACTACAAAAATATCCCCGTTAGGGGTGAAATCGGGTCGGGTATGATGAAATCACGTCATTCTCATATCCTAGCTATCCCGTGACCAGAACTGGTATTATATCGGATATATAACATGTCACTTATCCCATATTTATTCTCAGAATTGGATTTGGTGGCGAATATCTATTTATATATGTAATCCATAGATATTAAATAAAGAGAGATGAAATTAGTGTTAAAAAACTATTCAATGATATATCAAGAAAAAAAATGCAATATTACTTTTGAGCTCATAAAATGGTGATTAATCAATAATTAGACTCATAATAGTTTTAGTTATATGTTTGATAATATGGGACATTCGGGAGAATACAACTTCTCCCTTATCGTATCCTATATTTTTTTCCGGATTCAAATTCGGACGCGGACAATACCAGGTATACATTTTTCTCTCACGTATCATTCCTCTAAACCTCGGGTCGGGCGGGTGATTGTGAAATACTAGTAGGGACTAAAAAAGTAAAAAGTGAAGGTGATAGTTCTTGACCTAGTCATACATTCCTTTTTAAGCCCTGTTCTTTTCAGATTATTCACCAGAATACTGAAATGGATTATTTGCTCTACACTTAAAAAATACTTTTTCTTAAAAACACTTGCTTTAATTGCATTGCTTAAACCATTTATTTTAAACTATTTATTAATTTTATTTTTAAAAACATTTAATTTATTTATATAATTAATTAGATAATCTATATAAATAATTCGTTCAATAATCTGTTTCGAACAGGGCCTTAGATAGAGTTCAGGAGAGAAGCTTCCGTTGCATTGGCCCTTATGAGCTGTACCGTATGAGGTAACTACCCCGCTGGCCCATGGACTATAGCCCGTACGCGGCATGAAGACTGGGATCTGCCTGGGGTATGCTTTTCCGTTGATCCCTAGCTGATGGACGCCACCAAAAGATTCGGCCCAAGTATTTTTTTTGCCCGACCCGTCCCTGATGTGCATCGATCGTGTCGGTCTGGCCCATGTAACACTAGGATAAGCTGGGCTTCATATATGATGTATCTATCCGCGTTTTTGCTGCTGGACAGGCCGATCCCGGCATCAGCGATTCAGCGGACGGAGCGTAGGATGGCCGGCCGGCTGTAGCAGTAGCACACGACGCCATCCGGCAAATGTCGAGCTGCACTGTCGACGCCAAACCGGTGTTGTATTCCGCTGATGCTACTATTACGGCTTGCGCTAAGTTACCGGTTGCAGTGTTTAGACCATGCCGCGCTCGCGCGCGTTTGACCGGAGGAAGAGCCAACCTGCAGCCTAAAAATGGCGACGGGCAGGAAAAACCCACGTACCCACGGGCACCCGACCCGGCGGGCGCGGATACGGGTGCGAACCTATGCCTGCGGGCACGGGCGCGGGCATAGAGTTGTGTCCAACGGGCATTTGTATACGGGTAAGAAAAGAGTATGCCCGTACCCGTAAACCCGCCAAACCCGCACTGACATGTGGGACCACGGCAGAAGAAGTATATAACCTCAGATTCTAGGGTTTTACTCCACTCATCCCAAACTCATCCCAATCCCACCAGCAGCCGCCGTCAGGCCCGTCACCCTCACCCACACCACGAGACCCCGCGCGCGGCGCGTCCCCACATCGCGCTTCGCAGTCGCGGCGTCGCAGCTCCAGCCTCCCCACTCGTGGTCACGGTCGCGCCTCTGGCCTCCGGCCGTCCGGTGAGCGCGGCTCCTCCAGACCTCCACTCGCGGGCTCGCGGCGCACGCCTTCCCCAGACCCCACTCGCGGCTCCCAGACGCCGGCCGCCGGCTTCCCCGTCCCCGCTTCGACGCCGAACACCGGCCTCCCCGCAGGCCGCACCGTCTTCCCCTGTCTTCCCCGCTCCGACGCCGCCGTCTCCGCCCCGTAGGCCGCCGCCGTCTTCCCCGCCGGTTCAAAGGCAAGTGCACTTGTTATTGATGCCTCCCAGCAGATCTTGTGCTTTTTAGTGCTTGTGTTCATATTGCAGTTGCAGATCTGCCTAGTCTCTATCTACTCGAGTAACAAATCGAGTGACAATTTGATGCATATTGTGATGTGCAGCTACAATGGCGACCCCTGGTAGCTCCCAAGTGCAAACCTCCCATGCAACTGCTGCAGTTGGTACTGAGGAGGACAAAGCCGTGGATGTTGTGAATGTATCAGAGGGGGAGGAGAAGGAGAACTCAGATGATGGTGGGCGGCCTTCAAAGAGAAATCTCACCTCTGTAGTCTGGAATAACTTTGAAAAAGTGCGTGTTGATGGAGTTTGGAAGGCCAAGTGCAATCACTGCAACAAGAAGCTTTCAGCCACATCAAGAAATGGTACAACTCACTTGAAAACTCATTTGAAAACTTGTCCCTACAATAACAAGAAGGCAGGAACAAAAGTTCAAACTAATTTGAGGTTTGGAACCACTGAAAAGGGGGCAGTAGCTGTAGAAAACTATGTGTTTGATCAAGATGTGGCTAGAAAAGCTCTTCATTCCATGATTATATTGCATGAGTACCCGTTGTCCATTGTTGATCACCATGGCTTTCGTAAATTTGTTAGTGCATTACAACCTTTGTTCAAAATGGCAACTAGAAACACTATTAGAAGGGACATTGTGAGTTTCTATGAGGGAGAGAAAAGGAAAGCTAGGATATTTTTGCAAAGGACAAATTGTCGTGTTGCTATCACAACTGACCTTTGGACAGCTGAAAATAAAAAAAGAGGCTATATGGCAGTGACTGGACATTTTATTGATGACTCATGGATGCTTAGAAGCTGTATATTGAGGTCAATATCTTAATTCTGCTTGCTGTCCAGAACTCCAGATTGTATAATTATGTTAATTATGTCCAGCTGAATTATTGCTTGCTGTCCAGGACATTTTATGAACTGTCCAGCTGAATTATTGCATTGTTTGATGTAGGTTTATATATGTGCCATGCCCCCATACAGGAGAGGTTATTTGTGATGCATTGCATAAATGTCTCCAGAGTTGGGATCTTGATCGGAGGGTATCAATTGTGACTCTTGATAATTGCAGTGCCAATGATAACATGATTGGCTTGATGGACACAAGGCTTGGGGCAGCTAATATGCTATTGAAAGTAAAATGGCTGCACATGCGGTGTTGTGCACATATTCTCAACCTCATTGTGAAAGATGGCATGGCAGTAATTGGAACTGCTGTTGCGCACATCCGAGAAAGTGTTGCTTATTGGATTGCTACCCCAAAAAGGTATGAAAAGTTTGAGAAAACTGCTCTAGATGAAAATGTTGAATTGGATAAGAAGTTGCAGTTAGACTGCAAAACTAGATGGAACTCAACCTACATCATGCTTAGCATTGCTATACCTTATAGGAATGTTTTTGAACGTTTGGGTGAGCTCGATAGGAACTATGATTATCCAGCAGCAGATGATTGGACATTTGCTACTAATGTTTGTGAGAAATTAGGGTTATTCTATGAGCTTACTGAGCTATTTTCTGGGACAAAATATGTTACAGCTGACCTGTTCTTCCCTAAAGTATGTGAGATTAAACTTAAACTCAACTCTTGGGGTCATGATAAAAATGAAACTATTAGGAACATGTCTGCTGCAATGATAGAAAAGTATGATAAGTATTGGGCTGACATCCATGGTCTTATGGCTGTTGCTGTTATTCTTGATCCACGTCTAAAGATGACAATGTTACATGCTTGTTATATTGCCCTTTTTGGAGAAGAGGCTGCTGGAAAATATGTTACAGAGGCCCATGAATTGTTTACTGGTTTGATGAAACATTATAATGTGAAAGACCAAGACTTTGTGGCTACATCCTCTGGTGGTGCCCCTTCTGTAGTTAGTGCAGCAGTTGTGTTGTCCATATTTAAAACCCTTGCTGCAAATAAGAGGACTACAAGCTTTGTTAGAAGTAAGAATGAGCTTGATCGCTACTTGGAAGAGGAAACTCTTCCTCATGATGAGAATGATTATTTTGATATCCTTGGCTGGTGGAAGTTGGAGGGAGCTCGTTATCCTACCTTGAGGCTAATTGCTCGTGATATTTTAGCTATTCCAATCACCACAGTAGTTTCTGAATCGGCTTTCAGTACTAGTGGGAGGGTTTTAAGTGAGCATCGCAGTCGTCTTACTTCTAAAATGTTGGAAGCTTTGATGTGCAGCCAAAGTTGGCTTCGTCACAATCTCAAAGGTATAAAAATGTGCATCTACAATGAATTCTTTTCATTAATACATGAACTGCTGCAGCTACTAATGTTTGAACTTGAATGTAGATGACGATGATGGAAGGTTCAATAGCTTTTGGTCATGCCTTGAAGACAATGAAGAATCTGAAAGATGAATCTTGCATCACTAGAGCGGATTCCGACTAATTAACTTGTTCATGTCTTATTTATTTGCATCACTTGGAAGACTTTGCCGTTGAACAATGTGTTCTTCTATGGTCGGCCTGTACTGTATTGTTGAATGTGCTATGTGTGGTGAACTAGAACTACTGAACTACTGAGATTGTGTATTTGAGTATGTGTGGTGAACTACTGAACTGAGATGTGAGATATGTGATCTGTAATGAATTGAGACTTATATGTGAATGTGTGATCTATTTATACTCCTGTCATTCTGTGTATATATTTTGACATATATGTATGTGTTAGCTGTCACATACTTCTGTTAATTGTGATCTATTTATATTTCTAGCGGGTATACGGGCATGCTCGCGGGCATGTTTTGCCCGCGGATAGCGGGCGCGGGCGGATATTGCTACCCGTGGCGGGTAGCGGGCACGGGCACAAAAATAATCTCGCGGGTGCGGATTTGCGATATATGTATCCGCGCGGATTTTACATGTTGCCATCTTTACTGCAGCCGAATCGATCGTGCTGCGCTGGTCTCATGTGACCTCCCCCCGTCTGACCCGCCGGCATCAGAAACTTCTCCTCGATTAATCAAAACCTCGTTGATGCCCCGTTCGGTTCAGCTTATTAACTGATTAGCCGATAGTAAATTACAAAGGTAAAGCTTAAACAATACTGATACTGAGGCTTTTGGAGAAATCGCACTTTTATAGGCTTAGCGCGAATAATCCTTTTTTAGATGAGCTATGCGCGCTGACATTTTGTGACGTTTGCCTACAATCGTACACGTACCTGCCAAGCTTTTCGTTTATACTGGCGTAGTACTGCGTACGTAGGCACATTAGTATACTGGTGCGTGATTTGAGTGGCCCTGCAGCCGGGCCAACCGGAGTACCGGACCCCGGAACTAAGTACTAGTACCTGTAGGCTAGCTGAATACTAACTGATGCTTTACTACAGGAGGTGATGCAGAGTACTCCATTAAAGCTAGCTGGCTTACTTTGCTTGTATCAACACAGAAGAGAGAGTAGGAAGTACGAATGGAACAGTATGCATGTCGTTTATGTCCTCGAATTCAGCGCATACAGCAGGTAGGACGACGATGTCATGAATGACTCATTAGTTGTTCGGTTATCTCACCTGTACAAACTAAATTTTGTGCGCCCAAGGCATATCTGTTGGTAAACAGTATTTTAGCGTGATTAAAGATCTAGCTGATGCCAAAATTTGAGGCGGAGATATATAACTGGACAAGGACTAAAAGAGTTCACCTTTACTATTCCTCGGGTGATTGAAACTGAGAGATATTGCAGTCATCTAGCTCTGCTCATTTGATCACAATCTAATGGCCCCAAGGCGTCTTTAACTGAGACGAAAAGACAGGAGAGAGGAAGAGAGATGATGTGGACTCATCGGCGACCGTGATACTCAAACACCGAAATGCTTTACCTGAATGGGTTTTTGGGGTTGTAGGTGGTGGGAGGGGTAGGGAGATGGTGAGATCAGCTTTAGAGGGATGGCGGGGTGGTGTAAGATAGGTGGTGGGTGTTAAAGATATATGTTGATATAAACTTTGGTGTTAGTTCCTAATGGTACTGAAGCCTGTGCTACGTACGATAATATACATATGATAATAGAAGATATAGATAGTTTGTTTGCTTCTTGCTGTTCGATGTAATCCGATGGAATCCATTTCTGCAGATAATAATCTCACCTATATTGCCACGGTAGGGGCTGTTCCTACCCTATATTAACATGTATGCAGGCATGGAGGAAGGGCTACTGCTTCATGCACACTCACATGGTATCAGAGCATTGATCCACAAACTAGATCACATCGTCCTAACGATGAACATCATGGCGGCATCATCGTCGTCTACCACAATAGGAGCTATCAATCCTCTCCAACGTCATCCAGTCTCAGAGAAGCTTGGAAAGGCCAATCATGCACTTTGGAAGGCCCAGATCAGTGCTGCGATTCGTAGCGCTCGACTGCAAGGACATCTCACCGGCGTGGACAAAGCACTAGACGTCGAGATTGTCTCCATTGCTAATGAGAAGATGGTGAAAAAGCCAAACCTGGCTTATGAAGACAGGGAGGCTGCAGATCAACAAGTGTTAGGCTATCTCCTCTCTTTGACGAGGGATGTGCTCACATAGGTCGCGACGTGTGCAACAGCGGCCGAAGCGTGGGGTGTCATCAAATAGATGTAATCCTCTCACACGCGAGCGAGATCAATAAACACTCGCATCACTCTCACCACAACTAAGAAGGGAAACATGTCAATCATGGAGTACTTTGCGAAGATGAAGGCCCTTGGGGATGAGATGGTAGCCGGTGGACGGCTAATGGATGACGAGGATCTGGTCTAGTACATCATCACTGGATTGGATGAAGACTTCAACCCACTGGTGTCAGCAGTTTGCGCCAGGGTTGAACTGATCTCTGTTGGAGAACTATACTCACAACTCCTCAATTTTGAGACACGTCTAGCCCTTTACCGTGGCGCTCAAGCAGGCACGATTAATCTCGCCAATTGCAGAGCCAACAGTGCACGTGGAGGAGGCACGTTCAGCAGTGGCGCCGATGGCCGTGGTATGCAGCAGGCTCACGGTCATGGGCGTGGCGGCGGTAGTGGCCGTGGCCATGGGCGCACGCTAGGAGGACTAGAGAAAAGGGCAACATGTTAGGTTTGCTTCAAGCGAGGACACACTGTCGCCGATTGTTGGCACAAGTATGATGAGGACTATGTTCCGGATGGTAAATTTGTTGCAGCAGCAAGTTCATCCTATGGTGTCGATACCAACTGGTATATCTACACTGGCGCCAGCGACCACATCATAGGGGAACTGGAGAAGCTGACCACAAAAGACAAGTACAATGGGAACGATCAGATCCACACAACCAATGGAGCAGGTATGGATATAAGTCACATTGGTCATGTTATTGTTCGTACCCCTACCGGTCGAAATATTCATCTTAGAAATGTCTTATATATTCCACAAGCAAAGAAAAGTCTTATCTCTGCTTATCGATTAGCCGCTGACAATGCTTATCGATTAGAAGTAATACCCTACTTCTAGCTGTTGTATATTGCCTTTGAGGTTTCTCTCGTGAGATTGCGCTATCGCCCTCAGGGGGCGCCCTGCCTCCCCTTATATACCAAAGGACAGGGTTACAGATGAGGACAGCAACACTATCGATACATCCACACCTCCACAAGTACAGATTACTGGTCCAATTACTCGTGCTCATGCACGTCAACTCAACTATCAGGTGAGTTCATTCTTAGGTTTGTGTCCAACTTATTTAGACCATGGAAACACATGCACTCTTGTTTTGCTTAGGAACGATGGCGAGGATCAACAGGGAAGAGGAGTCGTGCTGGCTGGATTCGGACTGCAGGACAACACCAACTTGTGACGGTCACCACAACTTCATTCGGATTCCGATTCGGGTGTGTAAATACTTTGTGGAAAGCTTATCAAGAATACTTTCAAACGGATCCAGCCTCACATCCATATCTAATCAGAGTCGGCCGCAATTGTCATTTTAATACGGAGACCTATTCTGTCCATGGTGCTACGTCACCCTATTTTGGCCCAATGGGCCGTGTATCAAGTTGAGTCCACTAAGGACGCATCTTAGGGTTACGGTACGACCAACACCCCTGTGGTCATTCTCCCATATATTAATAGGGCTTAGAGCCGCCAGGAACAATTAGGTTTTGTTGATTCGAAGTAAGCCGTCGCTACTTCGAGTTGCAACGTGCGTGTCGATTAGATCGCCCGTTCGCTTGACTTTAGAACCTCACCATGTCGTGTTTATGATCGAAACCTTCATATCAATCTAGCAATTCAGTGCTTGTTTTACTTTTCTTGCTTGTTCTTCAATTGCTTGCAGGATGAGTGCCCTCGTGGCCGGGTTATTTGCGCTACACAAGATCGCGAGCAACCCTTGGAGTCGGTGTATCGGTCGCCAAGGACAGCCTCTTCGGACAGTTGTAGTCGGGTCGTGAACGTCGCCTCCATCCTCAATCGAGTTACATGTCTCCACCGAAAGATCGAGACCAATAATGCTATCAAGTGGTATCAGAGCCCAAGGTTGCTTGGTGAGAATTTCAGTTTACCATAGATTAGATTGTTTTTCCTTACCTAGAGTACACAAAAACAAAAAAAATTAGCAGTGGATCAATCTGTCCGAACCAGTCTTAGCCTCGTAATTTTTCTTTTCAGTACATTGCATTGTTGAACTTTCGGTTGCATCGTCGTGTCCTTTGCTGGTTTTAGTGTCTAGTTCCTCTAGAGTTTCGAGTTCTGTTCACGTTTTGGTCTCACCGTAGCCGTTGGTTTCAAACTGCCACGTCGAGGAAAGCGTCGTGTGTGTGAAAAAAAAGAAAAGAAAAAAGTGTAACTTTTGCATACGACCTCCGATTGAGGCATTTCTTGATCCTTTGGAAAGGAAATAAGAAGATAGAGCAAAAAACGTGGCAACACACACGGCAACTTCGACCCCAAAAAACATCATTTAGGCCCTCAAAACGGGCCTGCAAACCGAGGAAAAATCAAGTCTCTCAGAATTTGCTCAAATTTGACAGGAACCTTTTACGGGTGATTCTAAGGTTCCCCGTGCAGACGGCATCCTTTTTCGAGCCCCTGAACTCAATGTACAACATCATTTAGTTTAGTTCTGCGTGATGTACTCATTTGTGTTCTAGGCTCGCGTCTCTAGTACGGTCTAGCCTAGGACCAGCATTAACCGGCATTGAACGATTTTTCAGCTTGCATTTCCTGAATTGATTATTGCTACTCCTTGCTACCAAACTTGAGCCTTCCCAGCTACACCTACACCGTACAGGCTGAGCTTCACCTGGCAATCGCTCCATCCAATTTTCGCAGATATATTGCCATCGCTGGTTGCCGATCGCCCCTGTTGCTTGGTAAGAATTGGTAAAAATTCGATAGAAGGCTTGAGTGTGAGCGACTTTTGAACCACCATACCCTAGTGCTTGTTAGGGCCATATTCTTTTGTTTTTTTTCTAACAATGGCAGGTTCTAGAGATCAGGATACACCTCATACTCCTCGTATGTGGGGAATCATATAACATTTCATGCGTGAAATGAATCTTCGTACGAAGGGCCTTGAGGAGGATGTCAGAGTCACAAATGAGCGACTTGCTCAACTCGAGGGCGCTCAGATTGAGACAAACGCAACGCTCGCTGTGATGGAGAGTGCACAAAGTATCACTAACACTTCTTTGGCAGATATTATGGCACGCCTTGAGGAGATTGTCCAAGCTTCAGCTGCTGTTCCCCCTGCTGTGACGGTAGAGGGACAAGATGAATTCGACTATGTGGGTGATTCCGAGGCAGATGGCAGGGCTAACCACAACAACGATCGAGCTTATCGACAATTGCGTTTTAACCGACAAGGTATGCAACGAGAACCCCCACGACGTGAGGTACGTGACCACGATGATGTTTTTGCTAAGGTTAAATTCACTTTGCTCCTTTTCAATGGTAAATATAATCCTGATGGTTATCTTGATTGAGAATTAGCTGTTGATCAAAAATTTGCTTGCCACGATTTCCCTGAGAATAGACGAGTTAGGGCTGCTACTAGTGAATTTACCGACTTTGCTTCTATTTGGTGGAAAGAACATTGCCGTCAACAACCAAACAACATACCTCACACTTGGGAGGCTTTAAAATTGCTTATGCACCATCGATTTGTTCCCTCATATTATGCTCGTGATTTGTTAAATAAACTACAACGTTTACAACAAGGTGCAAAATATGTGGAAGAATACTATCAGGAATTACAAATTGGTATGTTGCGCTATGGGTTAGATGAGAATGAGGAGGCATCAATGGCTAGGTTTTTGGGAGGGTTGAATCGAGAAATTCAAGACATCCTTGATTACAAAGATTACAACTCTATTACTAGACTGTTTCATCTTGCTTGCAAAGCTGAACGTGAATTACAGGGACGCCAGACGAGAACGCGATCTAACTCTTCTACAGGTCGCACAAATTCATGGACGCCGCGCACACCTGCTGCCCAACCCACTATGGCGCACCCACCACTTTCCTCCAACAACAAGCAGCACCCTACTACGTCAAATTCAACGTCACGAGTTTCCGAAGCACCCAAATCAACACCACAACTTTCTGCAAAAACTTGCTCTTTGGTTGCTTCGACAGGACAAACAAGGGGCGTTCAATGCCATCGGTGCAAAGGCTACAGACACATGATGCGGGACTGTCCAAGCAAGCGTGTATTAATTATACGCGATGATGGTGGGTATTCCTCTACTAGTGATTTTGATGATGAAACATATGCTATGCTTGCGAATAATCCTATAGGACATGATGATGGAACTGAACATGAGGAAGAACATGTTGGCGCCGAAGATGCCAACAAGTATTTGAGCATTATAGTGCAACACGTGCTAAGTGCTCAAGTGTCTCATGTCAAGCAAAACCAGTGCCATAATTTGTTCCAAATCAAGGGCATTGTCAAGGAATGCTCGATTCGCATAATTGTTGATGGTGGGAGTTGCAACAATTTGGCGAGTATGGATATGGTGGAGAAGCTTGCTTTGCTGACTAAACCTCATCCCCACCCATACCATATTCAATGGTTCAACAACAGTGGTAAGTTAAAGGTAACACGGATGGTGAGAGTACATTTTTCTTTGGGTTCATACCATGCTTATGTTGATTGCGACGTTGTTCCTATGTAAGCTTGCTCATTATTATTAGGAAGACCTTGGCAATATGATACTGAATGCGTACATCATGGTAGGAATAATCAGTACTCTCTCGTGTTCAAGGGAAAGAAAATTGTGCTGCATCCTATGACTCCTGAACAAATTGTTAAAGATGACATTGCTAGAGCTAGTAGAGAGAAGAGTCAGGAGAATACTAAGAGTGAAAATCAGAATGTAGCAAAAGAGATTGAGCAACACAAAAAGAAAGAACCTAAATCTGTCCTTGTAAAGAATAACGAAATTAAATTGAAAGGTGCTTGTTTTCTTACTACCAAATCTGATATGACTGCATTGAATGCTAGTAATATTATTTGCTATGCATTAGTTTGCAAAGAAGCATTGTTTTCATTTGAGGATATACCTTTTTCTTTGCCACCTGCTGTCACTAACCTCTTGCATGAATTTGAGGATGTGTTTCTTGCTGAGATACCCCCAGGGCTGCCACCAACTAGGGGTATTGAACATCAAATTGATTTGATCCCAGGAGCTTCCCTACCCAACCACGTGCCATACTGAACCAACCCGGAGGTGTTAACACCAAAATTTGGTACGGTTCGTCATCATGTTCGGTTGAAGAAATAGGCCATATTAGCCGATGGAAGCTAATCCAGAAGAAGCCGGATTCAGGAAGGAATCGTGAAGACCACGACATGGCAGTCAATTACCTTATCTATTAATTAGGTAGCTTTAATACTTTTTAGATAAACCTGATCTCGTGTCCGATCAGGACTTGTAATCTTCCTTTTCTAGATAGGAAACTCCTGTTTTGTGTTCGATCAGGACTGTAGCAAACTCGGGGTATAAATACATATGCCCGGGGACCTTGTAAATTATCTCACAAATCAATAAACTTCGGCACATCGCCACCCTTTCGACGGGTTCTTGCTTCTCGAGCCGGGCTGCATCGGTTAGGTCCGAACTCCTGCGAGAGGGTAAGACTCGTCACCCCTTACCCGGTGTATCTACTCCGTCTACGGCTGCATCAGTTAGGTTTGAACTCATAGCCTGGGTCGATATACCACATCACGCGTGCGTAGTTTTTATCGGCTTACTGGGTGTAACTTATCGTCAGTTTGTGCTGCATCGGTTGGGTCCGACCTACTAAACTGTCGCGATAAGTTATTCCTGCTAGGTCGATAGATTTTACGCAAGCGTCTTATCGGAATGTATAGCCGATAAGTTATCATATACATCACGATTGCATTAGATCTATCGGCTCATCGAGGTTCTTTTATAATTGGATCTATCGGCTCATCGAGGTTCTTTTATAATTGTTAATCTGTGCTGCATCAGTTAAGTCTAAACTACTAGATTGATAGTGACAGGTTTATCCTTGCTGAGTCGATAGGTTTTTATGCGATGTTTTATCGGAGTGCTTAGCCGATAAGTTATCCTTTATTATATAAAGCCAACTGCATTGTTCAATTGTTTATTTCGCTTACTTGCACTGTTATCGGCTTTCCAGCCGATACACATGTTCTGTCAGCAGTCGGCTAGTTTATGATTTATTTATTTATCATCGGTTTGTCTAGCCGATGTACAAGTATTATCGAAAATCGGATTTATTTACTATCTGTTTATATCATCATCGGCTTCTTAGCCGATGCGCAAGCGCTGTTGGTAGTCGGGCACGCACGAGGCCCCGGGCGCGAGCACGCGCGAGAACCTGGGCACGGAGACAGGCGAGGACCCGGGCACGGGCATGGGCGTGGACTCGGGCACGGGCAGGGGTGAAGACCCGGGCACGGGCACGGGCGTGGACTCAGGCGCGGGCACGGGTGAGGACCTGGGCAAGGGCACGGGCAGTACCTTAGGTGCAACGCTAACAAATTCTATCAGCAATCGGCTGGTAGGATTCTTATCGGCCGATTGGATCACTGATCTAATATTTTCTATCTCCTTGTCAATTGCGGGGTCAAATTGACTGGCACGCCTACGAACCTCAAGATTTTAGGACCTGCACTGGAGTGAAGCAAATCTCCCAGGCCTTCGCGTGTCTCCAAGGCGTCGGACGGCCCCGGCGGTTTTCGGCGTCAACAGAGACTAAGGAGATTGAGCGTCAAGTGCGAGACTTGCTTGACAAAGGAGAGATTGTTCGACTACATGGAGTGCCCAATACCATTATTTTTGATCAAGATGCGAAGTTTTTGAGTCACTTTTGGCGCACATTGTGGGCGTAATTGGGTACCAAGCTGCTGTTTTCTACTACTTGTCACCCCCAAATAGATGGACAAACTGAAGTTGTCAACCGCACGCTATCAACTATGTTGAGGGCTATCTTGAAGAAAAACTTGAAGGTGTGGGAAGAATGTCTACCTCATGTAGAGTTTACTTACAATCGATCACTGCACTCTACCACAAAGATGAGCCATATTTGGGAGAAGAAGATGAACTTGAGTCAAGGACGACTCAAATGCAAGAAGGGGAGGATGATGAGGACATCCCTTCTATGGATACAACTCATCCACAACAAGGACCACTTACTCGAGCTCGTGCTCATCAACTAAATTACCAGGTGAACTCATTCCTAGGTTCATATATTATTGAGAATAGTCCGCTACCTAATGCAAATGATTTAATTGTGATTAGGAATCTGGGAAAGGATGAAGGAAAGGGACCAAGTCAAGCAAGAATTCGAGTTGGACTCGTTCTAGAATCAGATTCGAACTGCTACAATGGAACCAAGTTCAAACGGGCATAACTTCCTCATACGGACTCTGTTTGAGATGTTCTTGTACTTCATGGAAACCTTATGAAGTCTACTTTCCAACGGATCCAACCTCATCTTCAAATTCCATCCGAGCCAGCTACAATCATCAAAACAATCCACATTAGTTCCTGAGTCCGAGTTAAAAGGGTGCCGCGCCATCCCCACTTGGGCCCATGGGCCTTGTAACCCTAGGGAGTGCACGTGGGACGCCCCCTTGGTCATCTCTCTATTTAGGAGCCGCCGCCTCTCTTGCTTGGATTTGGATTTCGTTAAGTTTAGGTTTAGCCATTGTGCAAACTTTTGTCTTCAGTTATGTCGGACGACCACCTGTCAAGCCAGCTTCGGAATCCTAACTTTGTGATTCGCAATACAATTTATGCTTCATTCATATTCACAATATCAGATTGCCTACGTCTTATTCTTACTAGTTCTTCGATTGCTCGTAGGGATTGAACTTCGTGTTCAGGTTGATCGCGTCTGTAGAGAGGTCAATAACATCTCGGAGATTGGTTTAGCGATTGCTAAGGCGCAAGCGATGTTGTGCATTTGTAGTCGGATCGCCAGGGTCAACTCCACTGAAATCGACAGTTATCAGTCTCATCGAATGATCGGGCACCTCGTTTTCATCAGTTACAGAGTAGGAATCCCAGTCGAACTCTGACCAAGGGATTTCCTTCTAGGAATACAATGTTCCTGACTAAGAGTATATCCTTCCCTTGTCGTTCAGGGTTATGTATGCCGAGTCCTATTGTATCCCTAATTACAAGGTTAGGCCTATCCTCTGTCCGAGTGGCCCAAATGCTTCTTATGAGGTACCCGAGGTCCATGGCCTCGACAGTTCTGGAGCACACAAACATACAGATCAGATCAGACCATAGGAGCATAGTAAGGTGGAAGAGGAGATCGATGGCAGCAACCGTGAGGAAGGCTGCGGCCGACGAGGAGGAGGAGCGCGTGATGCCGCCGCTGCCACCACCTGCCTTCTTCCCAATGGCGGCCGCGCGGAGGAAGAGCTCGAAGGCAATGCTTGTCAAGTCGCTAGGGACCAACGGTTTGGAGGCCTCCAGTGCCAGATTCGCCGCTCCTGAGACCCACCAACTTTCTACACGGCAACCAGCCCCCCGCTGTCGTCGCACTGAACTTGTTGAGGGAAAGGGAGCCAATGGATCCAGCGCTCCATGGAGCCAAACATGGTGGATCTGGAGTTGCATGTCGTGGATCTGCAGCTCTTCGCGGGTGGTCACGGCCTCACGGGTGTTGCAGTGGCTCATTAGCAGTGGCAGTAGAGGCGAGGAAGACAAGCGGCACCACGCTTATGATTGTCACAACATGGAGTGAGAGGTAGGGGGTGAAAACAGGACGGGTATTTCCTGCCCGCCCGCTTGACCCGAGGCTCGTGGGCAGGATTTGGGAGAGAAAAATGGACACCCAGTACTACTCGAGTTCGAATCCGAATCCGCTAAAATTAGGGGTTAGGATACATGAAGAATTGTATCCGCCCGTATGTCCCGTATTATTAAACATATAATAAAATTTATTAGAAGTCCACATATAAACATGGTAAACGATTGGTTAACCACTATTTTACGAGCTCACAAGTAACACTATTCATTATTTCCTTGATATATCTTTTTTAACACTCTAATTGCCTCCTTAGTTTTAATATCTATGGATTAGAGATATAAATAAATATCCGTTTCTGAGTTTGATTTCGAGAAAAAAAATATGGGATAGGATACGAGATAAGCGATAGGTTATCTGGTACTATCCGTACCCGACTCCGAATCTAAAGGAAAATATGGGATAGGATATGGGAACAACGTGATCTGACCGTACCCGACCTGATGCTACCCTGTAACGCCCCGCTTTCAGCGAGACGTTAAACTTTATTTTACTAAAATCTACCCGTGAAAATTTCAATCTTTGTGTGATGTGTCGTAAAGTCGTGCTTGGATCTCAGTTCATCTCCTTGTCCCTGATCTCAAAAGCCCATCCTCTCGAAACCCCTGTTTTTAAACCAATCTCTGAGTTCGAATCATCGTACCCGAGTTCGCTCCTAAACCCTAACTGCGAAGTCCCTCAGATCCTCCTTCGAAAAATCCCCGCTTCGATAACTGCCCCGTTGCTTTGAATCGAAACCGTAAAGATACCCCTTTGATCCTCTCTAAAACCCCCTTGTTTTCTCTCTCCCTTTGAATCCCTAAGAAAATCCCGAGTTAAACATACAGCTTGGGCATCCAACCCCTATTCAAAAATCCTTTCCATCAGTATATATATATATATATATATATATATATATATATATATATATATATATATATATATATATATCTACACATGTATCAACCTTCCACCATTTGTTCCTCTGAAATCCCTTGTTTTCTCCTCTGTGTGCAATGCCTACAGTTTTGAATTCAAATATCTCAACTCGTATCTTTTTTCCTCCTCTCTGGATGCCCTTGCAAATACTACCCGGAAGGTGCAAATATAAATTCAACTCTAAAAATACCCAACCAGCTACCTTGGACCCCCTCCCCTGATTTCTCAAAAAAAATTTCCAAGTTCAAATATATTTTTGAATTCAAAATCCCCAAAGCAAAATCGACAAATACCCCTCCAGAATATTCGCTGGAAAAAGAGAAATGCTACTGTTTCTCCTAGGCCACATCCTTTCACTCTCAGCCTAGCTCGCCCTCACCCCAAACCCCTGAGGCGCGCGCTGCCGTCGGATTTCTGCCACGTGCCTTGGATCCCGCTCCGTGCCGTCAATCCTCTTCCTCTATGTGCACCGCGCGGGCTGCCACGCGCCACACGATTCCGCCGTGTGTCCCCACGCGCATGCCAGCTGACCGATCTCCTTTAATTCCCGCGTGGACTGGCGTACGCTCTGGATGCCCGCCATGTGTCCCCGAGCCTGCGCCCCACCATCAATCCCCTCTCACCGCCCGCGCGCCGCTCTGCGACACCGATGCCTGCCGCGTGTCCCCCGAGCGCCACGCAGCCATTGATCCTTCATCCGCACAATGCCTTCGTCTACCTCTGTTCACCGTTTCTCCCTGACCGCGCCCATAACCCGTTCGGAGAAATGTTGTAAGCGGCCGACGACCGTGTCGCCCCACCAGCCAACGTCACGGCGACCCCGCATCGCCTTGTCCCAAATCCTCTGTCAGCCTGTGCTCCACACTCAAAAAAAGAGCCTCGCTCGCCCTCCGATTGACCAACCTTCGCGGCCCTTGCATCTCTGCCGTTGGCCAAAAATTTCCGCCGCGAGATAATCCCTCGCCATGCCGAGCCGTTGCCTCACTCTCTCTCGTCCATAATTGGGCTCAATTATTGGCGATCCCCTCTCCCAAACCGACCCCAAACACCGCCCTACCCCTCTATAAATATCCCCCTTCCAAGAGCTCTTCGCCCTTGTTTGCTTCGGTCTTCTAGAGCATCGCCCTCGCATTGACCCACCGGTGCTGCTGGACTAATCCCGGGCATCCGCCGCCTATCCGAAGCCGGGCTGTCCTTCGCCGTAGCTAGGACGCCTCGGACACCGCCCCCGAGCCGAGGCCATGCAACGTGGACACCGAATTCCCCTGGCCCCGTTTCCATCTCCTCCTCTCCACAAAATCACCGGCACCAAAACAAACACCCCCTCCTTGGTGAGCTCTCTTTCCCGTGCAATCGCGTGTGCTTCCGAGTTCGCTCTAGACGACGTTAGGCTGAACCATCCCCAAGTGATCTTGAGCAAGGAACCTCTGTTTTTCTTTCCTCTGTCGTCGCTGCCACGCGCAGCTGCGCTACGCCGTCGAACCTCACTCCCCCTTTGAATCCCGAGGCCAGAGACCTCATTTCTCCTCTCACCGTGTTCTCTGGAGCTCCACCGCCTTCTCTCGCCCGCCGTGAACAGCCACGGCCGCCGCACCGCCATGGATGCTAAGCCATGCTCTCCTCCTCTCCCCACCACCTCTGCCTCATTGTCGCCAGCCGTCCCCCGCCATCGGCAACTTGATCCGAGCCACACAAACGATTCCCCTATGTCCCCGCTCCTCGCCGGTGTAGGCCCCTCACTACGAAGTGCCGCCATTCGCCGGATCGTTCTCGCTGCCATCAGCCGTTGGATCACATCGGCGGAGTAGCGTTCCTCTCCCTCGTGACCACTGCCATGTGGCCCCCACCGAGCCGAGCCACATCCTACTCCCTCCACGTCCATACACCGATGCACATGAGAAATTAGTGACAGATCTATGGGCCATCTCCCCTTGGGTTCATTGTGCTCCGCACCCATGAGCCCTCGGTTCCACTGACAACTGGACCCCACTGCCGTCAGCTCATCCAAGCCTGTCTCTCTTTGCTGACAACAGGGCCCCACATCCAAACCATCGGTCCACACCCCATCATTCCCTCTCTCCCTACCCACTGACCTGTGGGCCAGGTCTGCCAGAGGCCCCAACTGTCAGTGAGCACCGGCCCATGTTCCCACTCCCTCTCCCTCACTGACTTGCAGGCTGTAACGCCCCGCTTTCAGCGAGACGTTAAACAATATTTTGCTAAAAACTACCTATGAAAATTTCGCCTTTTTGAGTGTTGTATCGTAAGTTGTGCCATGGATCTCAGTTTGTCTCTCTGCCTTGATCTCAAAATCCCTCATCTCGAAAACCTCCATTCTAAAAATAATCTCCAAATTCGACTCACCGTCATCGAATTCCGCTCCTAAAACCCTGATGGCGAATTCCTCGATCTTCTCCTTCAAAAGATTTTGCTTCGATATCCGTTCCGAAGATCCGAGTTGGAACCTTAAACATCTCTTTCTGAATCTTCCCGTAAACCCCCTTGTTTTCTCTCCTCCCTTGAATCCCCAAAGAACCTCGGGTTAAACATATAACTTGGGTTTCGAACCTCTATCCGAACCCTATCCACCAATATGACTATATGTATATATAGATATCCCTGAGTATACACCTACATATATAAACATGGATATACCTGTATCAACCCCATCCCTGCCCCACACTCAAATCCGTCATCAAACCAATACCCATATATACATATACATATACATACATACATACATATACATACATATATATATACACACACACTTATATATCCATACACATGAGAGTATGTATATGTGTCGGTTATCTACCTTTGACCTCCTTGAAAAATTCCCCAACTCCCCTTGAACACCTATAAATTCAAGTTGAAGAATTTGAATCTGAATCATTTCTCTCCTTTGAATCCCCTCAAATAATCCAAAAGGTCCACATACAAAAATGTACCCCAAAAATACCAAACAATAGTTACCCTGGACCCCCTCTTGATTCCTCAAATTTTCTTGAATTCAAAAATAAAATTTTGAATTCAAGTCACAGTTTAAATCTCCTCAAAATCCCCCTTTGCTACCTGTGCTCTGCCTCCCAAAATTTCGCTGAATTCAGAGATCGAATTTGAATTCAAACCTCAGTTCAAACCTTAAAATACCCTCATAACCCATTCAAACAAAATCCTTGAAAAAAAGAAAAAAAATGAAAAGCAGCACGGTTTTTGTGGAGGCCATGGGCCCCGGGTACCTCATCACCTACATATGGGCCACTCGGATAGAGAATGGGCCGAATCATGTAATTAGAGATAAGATAGCACCCGGCAGGTTTTACCTTGTACGATAAGGAATGGCAGTCTTAGTCGGATAAGTTTCTATCTCTAAGAAGGAAATCCCTTGGCCGTATCCGGCTGGGATCCTTATCATGTACCCCTGTCCCCTAGTATATAAAGGGAGGCAGGGCGTCCCATGAGGGCATGAAAGATCATTGATCGACATAACCTCTCGGAGGAATAACACCACAACTGGACGTAGGGTATTACCTCACATCGAGGGCCTGAACCAGTATAAAATCTCTTTGTGTTCCTCTGCAATCCACCGAGTTTCCCCTTACCGAGTAGCCCTATAGTTCTATTGTCGGTGTAAAACATCGACAATTTTCCTTGGGCCACCACCTCCCCTTCCTCAGCCCATCTCTGCGTGAGAGTCGGCGCACCGTGGGATGATCGCCACGTGTCGATGCTCTGCACCGGCAATAAAACTATAGGGCTACTCAACGAAGGTAAATTCGGTGGATTGCAGAGGAACACAGAGAAGATTTATACTGGTTTAGGCCCTCGATGTGAGGTAATACCCTACGTCCAGTTGAGGTGTTATTCCTCTAAGGTGGTTTGTGATCAATGATCTTCCGTGCCCTGAGGGGCACCCTGCCTCCCCTTATATACTGGGGGACCGGGATACATGATAAGGATCCCAGCCGGATACGGCCAAGGGATTTCCTTCTTAGAGATAGAAACCTGTAACGACCCGCTTTCATTTTCCCTGTTGTAACTGGTTTTCTGGATCTTAATCTTTTCCTATCCTGTCAGCTGTGCCTCCGTTTTCCCTCTCCCCGGCCAGCCGACTACCTTCTCCCTTGTGCCGAGTAGAGTTGCTACTCAGTCCTTGTATCCTGCCCTTATCCTTGTCTTACTCGGACCTCTTTGCTGCCGAGTGAGCACGGTGATGTGGCCGACTACCTTGTTGAGACTTGTTGCTTCTTTGTCCCCCGAGTTGCACCCGCCCGTTGGACGCCGACTACCATGGTAGTGAAGAATCAGTCTTCACCTACCCGCAGCACCGCCTGGACCAGTGGTCAGTCCGAAGCCCGGTCAGTGAGATTTCTCCAACCTGTCCTAGCCTTGACCTTAATGTCTCATCGCAGCTACAGTGCCTGCCAACTCCTCTGACCAGTTGGACTCCAAAGTCACTCCCTGTCATATCCCTGTCAGTTCATCTTGACTTCCTTGCTCCACCCGTTGCCCAGCTCCACCGTGCCTCAACCTTGCACGTCGGCTATATATATGGCCAACCGTGCCCCCTTCTCCCTTTGTTTTGCAAACCGGCCAGCTCCAACTCTGCTAAGTTTTCATCCTCTCAAGCTTTGGAGCTCTGTCGCCTGGTTCGCAAGCCTGGTTCAGCCGACTGCCCCCTTTTCTGCAGCCGACTACTTCTTGATCCTTTTTCTTGGTGTTTTACTTCTCCTGCTTATCAGTGTTTCTTTCTGCTTGTTCAGAACCTGAACCGGTGGACGATCCCGAAGCCGCCTTCGCCGAAGAAGACCCCTCCTTGGAACAAGGCAAGCCTCTTTGATCATATTGTTTCCCATATATGCAAAACTATGTTGTTTGGAAAATATATGCATGCTTAGTTTACACCTTTTTAAACTGTTGGCCTCGGTTTTGCAAGCGCAACCGATGGACCTGCCCAGTAATAGCACTTATTTGGTAGGATGTTGTTATATTTCTCCCTTGAAGAGCCCCACAAATGGCACGCTAGCATCCTATCTGAGGATACGATGCCGAGTAAAATGGCTTAGCTCTGCAACGTTGTTTGTCGTTGGGAAAAATGATGGGTTTTACTAAACAGTTTGGAAAACCCGATACCTTGTGTATCGGCGCGTTTTGTGAAATAAAGGAAAGATTTGTGAAAATCTTGATGTACAGAGACAGTGCCTGTGTGGCTTGGCTATGTATTATCATTAAGGATCGATTCCCATAGCGTAGATTTGTTTGCCAGTGATTTGTGAAAAGTGTTTGATGGAAAGGGAACCGTGACCGGAGTTTGCCGAGTAAGCAAACGGAAGGCCTGTGTGGCCAGAAACGGATCTGTGTGGTCCGGGGTGTTAAGCACCATAACCAAGTGTATGAGAAGTAAACAGGATGAAGATCATGCTCCCGGGTTGTAGCCAGGGCAGCAAAGTTTAAGCCCCCGGGTTGTAGCCAGGGCGGCAATTCAGTCTTCGGGTTGTAGCCAGAAGACGGTGATGAGCACGCTCCCGGGTTGTAGCCAGGGCAGCAGTGTTCTAGCTAGCTGGTTGTAGCCAGCCTAGCAGGCATTTAGTGCCATGATCATGCTCCCGGGTTGTAGCCAGGACAGCAATGATGAGCCCCCGGGTTGTAGCCAGGGCGGCCGACTAGCTAGCTGGTTGTAGCCAGTGTAGCGGGCATCAAGTGCCACAGCTGAGATTTGGTTGTAGCCGAGTCTCAGGGTCAACGAGTGGTTGTAGCTACTCGGGAGATAAAGGACCAACAAATGCAAAGTAAAAGATGATAAGAACATGTATGATTATGCTTGATTCATTAAGTGGTGAGTTGTTGAAAAGCAACTTGCGGAATGGATGGAGGCGTGAGCCTCTGTCCGACAACTAAAATTTGGAACTCACTAGTGTTTGCAAAGAAAAGAGTTTATTAAGGCAGTCTTTCGCAAATGAAACCCTTAGCTCTTCTTGTCTAACCAACATGGCATCATTCCCGGCTTGCTGAGTACGAAAGTACTCACCTTGTTCATATATATGTATAGTAGGTTTTGGAGAAGAAGACGAAGACCCGACTGCTGCCGAGTTCCTCCAAGACCAGGCCGACTACGAAGACTTCTGAAGGTTTCGAGCCTAGTTCCCAACCGAGCCTGTGGAGTAGTTTTTGTCCAGCTTCCGCCCTGTTCTGCTGTTTCGCTAGTTTACCAGTTGATTATTTTTGCCCATCCCGGGTCTGTCCTGGATGGATCTCCTTGTACGTATATGTAAGTACTCTGTTATGTATTTATTGTAACTCTAAGTTGTATCATTATTGTGCGTACCCTACTACTGATCCTGGGATCGGGTGCCTTATGCACATGGTGGCCTTCCACCTAGTCGGGAGGCGCCACAAAACCTATCCGACTAAGACTGTTATTCCTCATTGTACAAGGTAAAGCATGCCGGGTGTTATCTTATCTCTAATTACATGGTTCAGCCCATCCTCTATCCGAGGGGCCCATATGCTGGTGGTGAGGTACCCGGGGCCCATGGCCTCCACACCACGTGCCCCGTGCCCTCGCTCAGCCACCGTCCGATCCATCTCACGCGGGAGCCGGCGCCCCCCCGAATGCTCGCCACGCGTCCCGAGCCGGCTGCCTGCTGTCAAATCTCCTTCGCCCGCCAGCACCGCGCGCTCCCCGCCGTACACACCCGATGCGCGCCACGTGCTCCCGTTCCGTTCTAGTGTAGCCGCCCGATCTCCTTCGCTCGAGCACTGCACTGCACGGACCGGCGCACGCTGCTGATGCATGCCACGTGGCCTGAGCCGCACGTGCCACTGCCCGATCTCCCTGGGCGCTGCGCGAGATCGCCCATGCTGTTGGATTCGTGCCACGTGGCCCACGCGCCGTGAAGCCGTTCGATCTCGCTCCACTATTCATCTCCTTCCTCCGTTCCCCGTTCACGCTCCAGAGGTGTTCGGCCAAACGCTGCTGCGGCCGCCCGCCGTCATCATGGCCCCGCTTGGCCCCGCTGTGACGAGCCACTAGCGGCCAAACAGAGGAGTGTTGCCGCTCCCATTCCCGCTCGTCTTTTCCCCTTCCTCGCCTCTCTCTCACCGCGGTCCCGTGGTCAAAAGGGCGTCCACCGCCTACCTCACCCGGCCGCCACCTTGACTGAGTCCAGCCTCAAAAATCCTCCCGCACTCCACCTTCAAACACCGTCCTTGGATACGCCGACCTCTGCCTCCCTCGCGATTGCCGCCGTCCGCAAATTTTTGCTGCCCGGGAGAATCCCGTGCCGCGGCGCCATATCGCCTCTCTCTCTCTCTCATCCATGATTGGACTAAAATAATTGGCGACCTCCTCCCTCAACCCGAGCACAAACGCCGCCCCTATAAATGCTCCCGAGTCTCCTCTCTTCCCCTCACTCGGTTCTGCTACTCGAGCGCCACCACCGCCGAGCAACCGCGTGGGTGTGCCGTCCTCGCCGGCATACCTTGTGGCCTCCCTCAACCCCGAACTCGAGAACCATTGCCCCACATCCTTCTTCGTCCTTCACTCGGTTCCGGAACATCGCCATCCTGAAGCTCCACTGGTGCACCCTACCGGCCGATCTCCCTTCCTCACCATGCCACCACCCCCAAGCCCATATCCCATCGGTGAGCCTCCATCTGAACTAACACGGTTGCGTTGCGTTTATCTGTTCTAGACGATGCCTGGAACGAACAACCCCGCGCGACCACGAGCTAGCTCTCTGTCTTTTTCCCTTGTCGCTACCACGCGCAGCGTGCCTCACCGCCGCACATTCCCTGTGGACCCCGAGAGCAGCCACCGTCGCTGTCGTCGTCTTCCCTTTCTCTCTCTCCCCGGTGCCTCGGCATTACCATCGCCAGCCACCGCCGCCCCTTGAACCCTATATCCGAGCCGTTAAAACCCTTCGCCATGTTTCCCTCTCCCCTGCCGGCGCCGCCGTTTGCCTTCGACTGCCGCCGCTTGCCGGGAACGCCCCCCACGCCATTGGCCATCCGATGCCATCCTCTCCCTCGCCCTATGCGCGTCGGAGAAGAACGACGAGCAGCCAACACGTGGACGCCTCTCCCGCCTCTCCTCCTAAGCGCGTACACGCGGATCTCGAGCTCCGCTCACTGCCATGTGGGCCCATCCCTCTCTGATCCACCATGCTCCGAGCCCATGCGACACCCTCCTGTACCATAGCCAACCGGGCCCCAGTCACCAGGGATATCCTCTCTCCCCACCAACTGACACATGGGCCCCCACATGGATCACCGTGGTCCACTGCCATCTAGTAGCAATTTATCATCCTCACTGATCGATAGGCCCAAGTGGCCAGTGGGCCCCGGCTGTCAGTGGCCGGAGGAGAATCTAGGGAATATTCCCTCCTGGAGATTAATTTAATCCTTTTTCTAGTGAATCAGAAATTCAATTAAACTTCAAAAATTCATATCTTTTTATCCGTGACTCCGAGTGACTCCGTTCCAACTCCAGTAATTTTCTAAAATTGAGATCTATCTAATGGCACTACTATTAGCACTAAATAGGATCGTTTTACTGGTCTTTGTGTAGATTTTGTGTGTTTGTGCATAGTAACGGTGTCGGAAATATCATTTCAGAGCGGATTTCGCGATGATTTCCCGAAGACTCGTGAAGACCTAGAGCAAGGCAAGTCACCTTGATCATCTTGAGCCCATATTTGTGGAACTAAGTACTTTAATTGACAAATTGCATATACTACGTTACACTGTAAAAATTTCTCGGCCGCGGTCGCAAGACGACCGACGGGCCGCCAACCCATTTGCTGCATGACTTCCTTGAGTGATTGTGATTCCCTTACACATCCTTGTCACCTCACTTGACAGATCTCGATACCTGTGCCGACGGGCATGGTACCGGTGATTGCCTATCAAATTTAAAAATGACTACAATGGGTAAAACTTGGGTTTACGAAACTTTGAAAAACCCGACGCCTGGGTCGGTGCCTTGAAAATAAAATGGTTTGCGAAAACCACGGTGTGGGGATCGTGCCAGCTTGACGAGTCTCCCGCACTGTAGCTAAAGATTGATTCCTTTGGAATTTCATCCGAACATATGACAGTAGAACCACATGGGTGATATGGGATAACTCCTGGCTGACTAACTAGCCTCCCAGGGACGCCTTGCATGTCATTGGACTGTGGATCGTGCGGGAGGGCGTCGGGGGTGCCTCCTGGGTTTCTGGCACAGCATGGTCTCGAACCTATCCTGTTGTTGGTCTCGAGGATCCCTCCAGTTGGCATGGGGTAATCTAGGAGGGTTTGGGAAATGCCTTGTTGCAAAAACCTCTACGTCACCAAATCGTACCCAATGCGTGGGAGCTGGTGACTAGAGTAAGTCGCGTCGTATGGGTAAAGTGTACCCCCTCTGCAGAGGTTTAAACTGTTTGAACAGCTGTGCCCACAGCCATGGGCGGATGTGAGGTGATTTCTTAGTGTAGTTTTGTTTGACAACTGTTTGCGAAGGATGTTTGCAGATTGGGAATCCGATTTCGGAAGATATTGTGAAGTTGTCAAGGATAGCAGGGCTATGGGCCCGATGAGGTTGGATTAGCTGGTGGAGCTGGATCCCATAGGCCAACTCTTAAGAGTTGCGCTGATTCAAAGATTGATACAACTCACTCCAATCGGGCGAGACTCACCTCACCTTGATTGTTGAGAAGCACACACTAGCAGATTTTAAAAAGATTTAAATAAAACAGATTACACAGCCTCTCTTTGAAGCTTTCAACAACCACCTAAGTTCCTCTGGCTTGCTGAGTACATAAGAACTCACCCTTACTCTCTATATATATAGTTCTCCGCTGAGAGTTGGGTGCTGGAGTTGCAGTGAAGTGAAGATTAGGGTTTCGTCCTGGTTCCCAGCCGTTGCCTATGTGTTGGGACTTAGTCCGTTGTTCCGCTACTATCGCTGCTTCTGTGTTGTTCGTTGCTGTCTCCGGCTTGCTCCGAAGCTGCAACGTAAGTAAAGGTATAAGTCTATTTAATTATTTATTTATCTAAGATTCTGTAATGATGCATATCTGATTTCTGTGGATACCACCGCTGTGTCCTGGGACTGGTATCGGTATCGCAGTTCCCTCGGGAAGGCAGTTCGTGCTGTTTTCTTGCGGCACGCCCTAACTGGTGTGACACGGGCCCAAGCTGCTAGTAGGCCCCGACCGCTAGTGACACTGTGGGAATATTCTTGAGAATATTCTCCTTTGGAATCAGGATAATCAATAAATCATTTTTCCTTTATTCAAAAATCCAAATAAACTTCGGAAATTCATATCTTCCTATCTGTGACTCCGATTGACTCCATTCTAACTCCAGTAATTTTCTAAAATTGAGATCTATTTAGGCTAATCCCAGTGCACGTTTCAAAGAGGTTTCATGCACATTAAATAGGGTGGCACATCAGCATATATAATAACATGGCAAAGAATTAAAGAGGAGAGAGATGTGATCAGTTTCATCAGGATGAAACTGGTACTCACCGTTTCCAACACAATAGAAATGGTGTGAAACTCCCATTGAGAGGGTCTGTGTTTCATTTTCATATATTTCATTAACTCCCATTGGTCATGTAGGTGCAACATTTAAATGATATGCTAGCATATGAAACCATGAAATGAAATTTTGCATTGAGAAAAGTAGTTTCATCCATCAACTCAAATATCCTTAGATGACATGGCACTATTAGAAACCACGCAATGAAACTTTGCACTGGGAATAGCCTTAATGGCACTATTAGTAATACTAAATAGGATCTTTCTCTTGGTCTTTGTGTAGATTTTAATTGTTTGTGCATAGTAATTGACTGTCGGAATATCGTTTCGGAGTGGATTTCACCGAGATTTCTCGAAGACTCATGAAGACTTAGAGCAAGAAAAGTCACCTTTGATCAATCGAGCCTATAATTGAAATTAAATTATTTTATTTGTGAAACCTGCATCGATAGGCATGCACTGATCTGTGTGGTCTCATCTACGAGTTAGACCGATGGACCTACCCAACCCTGTTGCATTAAAATACTCCCTTGATGATTGCAATACTCTGTTCCCTTGTAACCACCACTGTCACACCTCGATATGCGTGTACTCTTGTGCGTGTGTCGACGGTCTTCCTTCAATCTTAAAATTGAGAAACTTCTTAGGTAAAACTTGGTTTTACGAAATATTTGGAAAACTCGACACCTGGGTCGGTGCCTTGTGAAAGCAAAATGACGATGTTTTGTATCGGCAATAAGAATATGACACTACTCGTGAGACATAAACTTGATGGATTGCAAAGGAATATGGAACAATTTATACTGGTTCGGGCCCTCGAGATGAGGTAATACCTTACGTCCAGTTGTGGTGTATTGTCTTTGAGGTTTCTCTGGTGAGATTTGCACTATGCCCTCAGGGGGCGCCCTGCCTCCCCTTATATACCATGGGACAGGGTTATAGAGTAGGAATCCCAGTCGGACTCCGACCAAGAGATTTTCTTCTAGGAATACAACGTTCCCGACTAGGACTATATCCTAATCTTGTTCTACAAGGTTATGTATGCCGAGTCCTATTGTATCCCTAATTATAAGGTTAGGCCCATCCTCTGTCCAAGTGACCCAATAGCCTCTCATGAGGTACCCGGGGGCCCATGGCCTCCACAGCAGTCCCTGAGACCTTCATAGTTGAGTCACAGCTGATGCCGAGTGCTCATCCTCCACGGTGAAGAATTCCCGAGTGCATTGCTTCCGAGTGTTTTTTGTCAGAGTGCTTCTTCTCCTGAGTCCTACTTCATGTCAGCTAGCAACGAGGCTATGAAGGGCTTCATAGAAAAATATAAATAGTGTGCACTGCATATGCGCACCTATTAGGTGTAACCCTCGACTTTGTGCTTAATTGTGAAACAATTAAACATAAAGTCAAAGATCTTTAACCTTTTAACCTTTTCTGAATAATATACTACTCAGAAATTAGACTCTTCAGCGTTATGTCAGCTGGAAGAATTTTTGCTCAGGGCAATTTCTGGCTAAGCATGTAAGTCGAGTACCACTTTTTGGTTTTTTAACCCAATATGTGGTCAGGTGTACTTGAGAAATACCTGCATCCCCAATTTTGATGGAGACCAGCTGTCGATCCTTATAAGGATGTATCCTCAATACCTGGTAAATAATCAAGATACATGAGTCTATACACCCAGCTGTAGGCTCAGCGTGAAGCGTATCTGATTATTTAATCGGTTCTTGTAAAATAGCACCTGCATCACGATTTTAACACGACCAGCGAGCAACCCAATAGGGCATGCTATTTAAGAACTCATATCTTTGGCCTACTACCGAATAAGCCGGCCTAAACCGACCTACCCAGCGCAGCCCTATAAATTTGGCATCCCTCGCAAGTCAGGATGAGTACTTCAGCGTCGGTAACCGCAATCAGCCAGAAGAATCTTTGTCCGCAAGCCTTTCCGACTTACGTTCTGGATGTAGCATGGTTGCCACAGAAGCCCGAGTAGGTATATTGCAGGATCTGCTTGCCCTCCTCAGGTGTGATGCAGTGCATGAGAACTCCGGATACGCTTCGACGATATAGGTCTTCTCTGACTACGATAAAGGTTTTGCTCCATCGCTTGATTTACTCGGCTTCGTTGTAATCTTTAGGAAGTTCATCTTCCAGTGAAAATCGAACGATTGGAGTCTCCTAGTCTTGAAAAATAATAAGCACCTCCGTAGATTCCGGGTTTAATGCTGCTCCCAACTGAAAGCTCTGGTAGTGGCTTGTTGCTATGTTTTTGCCAGATAGGTACCCGAACGCTGCACTAGCGCAAGATTCAGCTGGCGACCCTCTTGGGGCATACCCAACCTAACAAAATTGTAACCTAATAAGGTACCCGAACCAAGCATTAGCATAGGATTCAGCTGGCGACCCTCATGGGGCGTACCCTACCCAGCCAAGTGGTACCCGAGCACCGATCGGTGTCGGAGGTCGGTTATTAGCCCACATGGAGCATACCAAAGTAAAGGTGACATTCGAGTCCCGACTGGCGCGAGTACTCAGACAATAGCCCTCGTGGAGCATTCCAAGTAATTCTTGAAGTGTCACACTCCAAGTGTTTCATGGCAAACTGGTTCAGCCCCCGAGCGTAGGAGATAGGCTCGTAGCCCTGAGTTCCTGTTACGCGTATCTGGAAGTGGTCCTGCATTATACACATATCGGATGAGTAGGATCTGATGAAGAAAACAATCACCCGAAGAAAATTTATGTATTTTACAATAGATGTAAATATGTGTTCCTCCTCTTATTGATATTAATTTTCCCGAGTAGTTGACCCCTTACGTTTAAACACTCTGCCCGACTTGTCATAGCCCCCTAGCGTCGGAAGTTGACTCATGGCTCTTTCCCAGACACGCCTTTTGAGTGACTTGAGTTCGTCTTTCATAGAGCAAAGTTTCACGGATTGAAATTTATGCTACTCAAGTACTTTTACAATCATTAAGAGCAAAAACAGAAAATGCGCAGAATGTACACCTATTAGGTGTAAGCTGCTACGGCATTGGCGAGGCCGAGTGAGGAATTGACGATCTCATCCCCCTAGATCTAATCCCGACTGGCGCTAAGCCATATCCGAGTCAAACCATAGGGAAGTGAGTTGCCTCCTGGCCCATTTAGATGAGAATATCATATAAAGGAAAAAATATTTATCAGAAAGTGACTTAGCTGTTTCGTATTGTACAAGTTGGGAGTGGGGATGCCATCCTTGCATTTGAGCTTGTGAGCCCCCGAACATGTCACTTGTCGTTCTGATAATCTTCAGTTCTAGGAGGTTGAAGACAATTGTGACCGACTGCCACAACAAAGTCATCCGACTTGCGTTTCCGGTTCCCGGCTTTAGTCAGGGCCGCGTCATCGGTGTCCTTCCGCTCTTTCTGTCGGGGTGCCTTTTTTGTCATCAAGGGCCTTAGCAACAGCATCGGCCGAGTCGGCGTATTTGTTCGCCATATCGAACAAAGCCTTGACCGAGTTGGGAGGCTTCCAAGTGAATTTAGCGATGAACGGGGTGTCTTTGACTCCTTTTTGAAAGACGGCCATGATGACCTCGTTCTTGATCATTGGAATTGAATTCCTCTTCTCAGAAAACCTCTTGATGAAATCACGAAAAGACTCATTCTTCCTTTGATACAACTGATATAGATCATACTCAGAAAATGGCCTCTAGTACATTCCTTGGAAATTGGTGATGAAGCGTTCCCGGAGTTCTCTCCACGAACCAATTGATCTCTTAGGAAGTCCTCTTATCCATGTCCTCGCCGAGTCGGCTAGAGCAACTGGGAGGTAGTTAGCCATGGCCTTGTGATCTCCTCCAGCTACTCGGATCGCTAGAGTGTAAACTGTGAGCCAGGACTCGGGGTTGGTCTTTCCGTCGTATTTTTCAATTTCAGTTGGCTTGAAGCCTGACGGCCAGTCGACTTGTTGCATCTCGTGGGTGAAGGCCGGTACACCTTCATCTGTGTGAGGACTCCGACTCCGACTACGGCAGTGAAACTGCTCATGGTGGAGGCCGAAGCGCTCATTCTCGTTTTTTAGCAGGCAATGCTCATCTTCCTAGTGTTCGTGGCGTCGTGCGTTGATGTCTTGCCGAAGATCACATCATAGTCGGCCTCGGACGTCCTGGTTATCCCGGCGGTCGTCTTGATGTCAGCGTCACCGGTCATTATTGTGGTTGCCGAGTGACGAGAGCCGGCCGTTCGGTGTCACATTGAGACAAATGAGATCGCCGTTGGAGAAGCCTACTTGTTAGTCGATATGAGTGTGTCGCCCAACTATTGACGCTGCTGGCATGCAGTAGCGGTGATCATGGCTTTAATCCTTGCAATCGTCGGGGTGGCCTGGTGATCAGGCCCAAATTGCAGTGTATCCAGTAGTGTTGCAGTGGCCACAACGTTCTGTTGAGGAGTTACGAAAACGTTGTGGTCGCTGACTCAGGCCTGAAGGATATCTTGTTGAGCAGTCTGCCCAGCCTTGTGCAGATCGTCGTTGCAGGCATCATGCTCAGCCTGTAAGCATCTTGCGTCTTCCTCCTATTGTTCTTGTAGTCGGCTGGTTTCCTCCTCTTGTTGTTCTCGTAGTCGGCGTGCCTCTTGAGTGGGAGTTGAACTCTTGGATATCATAAAGACTTCACGTGGCGGAGAGAAGCTTACCGAACTGCTGTCTGACTTAGAGTCAGAGTCCGAATAGTTGAGAGGGGTAATAACGAGCCCAACCTCCCTAGATCCAATCTCAAGCGGCTCTGAACTGTATCCGAATTGAACTCTAGGGGATTGGGTTTGCCACGTCAGATGCTGATTGAAGTTATCCGCGGCATTGCCGAGTCCAAATGGGAGATTAACGATCTCCTCCTCTCTTAGCCTGATCTCGGTCGGCTCAAAACCGAGTCCGAGTCGAACACCGAAAGAAAGAGTTGTCCCTAGACTTGGGCATATTGGAGATCGCCGCAGCATGTCACCGAAGATCACTGCAACGTTACGTAGGCCGACTGGCGCAGAGTCGGCTTGATCCCTGGCCGATCAGATCGAATCCGAGTCGGACAGGGTAAGGTTGCCGAATTCGTCGGCGACGAAGTCAAGGCTCTCAAAGGTGATTGTTTGTCCGGGGAAGAAGTTGATGCTGTCGACTCCGGTGAGTGGATCCATCAGGCTTGTCGAAGATGATCTCGCCGATGCCCCTACCTATCGCGCCAATTGTCGATGTTTTGTATCAGCAATAAGAATATGAGGCTACTCGTGAAACCTAAACTTGATGGATTGCAAAGGAACACAGAACAATTTATAATGGTTCAGGCCCTCGAGATGAGGTAATACCCTACGTCCAGTTGTTGTGTATTGCCTTTGAGGTTTCTCTGGTGAGATTTGCGCTATGCCCTCAGGGGGCGCCCTGCCTCCCCTTATATATCGGGGGACAGGGTTACAGAGTAGGAATCCCAGTCAGACTCCGACCAAGGGATTTTCTTCTAGGAATACAACGTTCCCGACTAGGACTATATCCTAACCTTATTCTACAAGGTTATATATGCCGAGTCCTATTGTATCCCTACTTACAAGGTTAGGCGCATCCTCTGTCCAAGTGACCTAATAGCTTCTCATGAGGTACCCGAGGGCCCATGGCCTCCACACAAAATGAGTTTAAAAATGGAGATTCGCGACACAAGGCCGGTCCGGTGTGTGATGCCTATGTGGTCGCCCTAAGAACGGATTCCTTTGGAATTTCATCCGAACATACGACAATACAACCACATGGGTGAAATGGGAAGCCCCTGGCTATGTAACTAGTCGCCCAGGGACGCCTTGCATGTCATTGGACTGTGGATCGTGCGGGAGGGCATTGGGGATGCCTCCTGGATTCCTGGCACAGTATAGTCTTGGACCTACCCTGTTGTTGGTCTCGGATCCCTCCAGTTGGCATGGAGTAACCTGGGATGGCTTGGGAAATGCCATATCACAAAAACCTCTATGTCACCAAATCGTACCCGATCAGTGTGAGCTGGTGACTAGAGTAAGTCGCATCGTGTGGGTAAAGTGTACCCCCTCTACAGAGGTTTGAACTGTTTGAACAGCCATGCCAACGGTCATGGGCGGATGTGAGGTAATTCTTTAGCGTAGTTTTGTTTTACCCTGTTTGTAAAATGTGTGTGTGATTTGGGAACTGTGGAAAGCAAGTGCCATCAATGATGCACTGTCGTGGACAACAGCACTCGGGAAGTCCAGAGAAATGTTTTGGCTCGGGGAGCCGGTTCGATGTGAATTCTTGAGAATTTCGAAAACTGAAGAAATAAATATTGCTGCATTTTTCACTCCGATCGGGCGAGACTCCACCTCGCCCTGATTGTTGAGAAGCACACACTTAGCAAATTCAAAATTTTTTAAATAAAACTGGTTGCAAAATATCCGGCCTCTCTTTGAAGCCTGCAACAACCACCTAAGTTTCCCCTGACTTGCTGAGTACATAAGTACTCACCCTTGCTCTATATGTATAGTTCTCCATCGGGAGCTGGAGCTGGAGTTGCAGTAAAGTGAAGACTAGGGTTTTGTCCTGGTTCCCAGCTGTTGCCTGTGTGTTAGGACTTAGTCCGCTGTTCTCTTGCTACCGCTGCCTTTGTGCTGTTCGTTGCTGTCTCTGGCTTGCTTCTAAGCTGCAACGTAAGTTAAGGTATATGTTAATTATTTATTTAAGTTTTGCGATGATGCATATCTGATTTTCGTGGATACCAGCGCTGCGTGCTGGAACTGGTATCGGTATCGCGGTTCCGCGAGAAGGCAGTTCGTGTTGTTTTCCTGCGACACACCCTATTTGGTGCCGTTATATGACGGTGCCAAATCAGGGTGTGACACACCCCTAGTGGGAGGGGGAGGAGAGGGGCGCTGGGACTTAACGCCTCGGTGGCCCGACTCAGATTTTTTATATAGTCTCATTGATTGCCGCGTGCGGTTTCGATATGAGATCCGTCTACAAAATAGTGTTATTTTTGCAGGCGGCCGCTAGTAAAATTAATGATTTTCATAGGTGGTCGCTTAAGAGGACCGTCTCCTAAAATAACCTTATTTTTGAAGGCAGGTCGCTTAAGCCATCCGTCTCTATGGACGAGTTTGGTAGGTCCCACCTAATGTTATTTACAGGCGTGTCTTCTTATGAACCATCTGTGGAGACATAGGGGGTGTCAACCAAAATTACTTTTTAATAGTGGAAGTGGAGGGTGGCGACACGTTGGGTTTAGAGAGGGTGGCGACATGTTGGGTTTAGAGAGGGCGCCGAGATGATAGGCAACAATGGTGGTCCGGTCAGATGGAAAAGTGAGGAGAAAAGGTAGGGTTAGGCTTATAAAGGGTTATATGAATCTTAGAGCACTCCTGACCATTAAAAACATGAGTAAAATATAAGAAAAAAAGAGTACAATAGGAAAAAAACAGTTTATTGATGATCCGCACGTAGTACTTAGAGACGTACTGTGTGTTATACATTAGCTAACTTTTCCTCCTGTTTGATCTAACACCGTTGCTACAAGGTCCCGTTGCTACTCGATCCGTTTATATAACGAACTATGATCCGGACTCTAGTAGTACTTGCCACCTACCAAACAGGCGCCGTACCTGCTTGCGGGTCGATCTGATTTGTCCACGTCGCGTCAGATTGCCCGTCTCACCTCGCTACTTTTATACTCCACTAGCCAAGTCCAAACACGGACACCACCTCCATTCCCTCTCCGGCCTTCCCAGCGAATGCGTACTCCTCGCGACAGCCTCCTCCCTCCTCCCAAACGCCAAAGCTACCCTCCATCTGCTATACCAAGCGACAGGCGGCGATCACCTGCGGCGGTGCGAGGCGTACGTACGTGCGGCCACCGACCAGCAGGCAGCATCTGAGATGGTCCTGAGGAGACAGAGGCCGGCAGCGGCGGCCAGTGGGCTGCTCAGGCCGTGGCTCCTCGTCGCCGTTCTTGTATACTCCTCGCTCGTCAGCTCCACCGTCTTCTTGGCAGTCGATGCTGCCCGCACGTCGGCGTTCGTGGACATTGCGCTTCTACCCATGGCGCCCTCGCCGTCTCCGACCGCGGCCGAGCTCGTCGGGGACAGCAAGCGGAAAGTGCCCACTGGTGCAAATCCACTGCACAACAGATGACAAATAGTTGAGCAGAAGGGGTGGTCACCGTCAGTCGGCAGCACGTACATGAGCGGCGAGGAGCAAAGCTAGCTATTTTCGTGGGGAGAGCCATGCAAGAAGAAGCTAGCTACTACTCTTGGTGAGACCGCAAGAGAGCAGCCAAGGGGAAGGGTACTGAACTTGCCCTTGCGGCTGGTGGAGAGATCGGCAATGGCGCCGCCGACCGCCGTAAGCTTTTGATTCTGCTTCTTTTCTCCTCCGCATTTTTTATGTTTCTCTCTCTTGGGTCTGTCGAGCTGTGATCCGAGAGGAGAAAGGAAGCTGAATGAGAAGGGTACTGTGGGTTGCGCATGTTTTTTCAGCATGTCATGCTTGCGAATTGATGCTTCAAGTAAAAACATTCATGTACTCAGTTTTTCTTCTTCTTCTTAATCAGCAATAAAATGCAAATATATGTCTATTCTGTGCGCTCGTTAGGATCGATTAATTTAGAGGCATCTTCCATTTAAAGATACTGTCATATTCGCTCTTAAATACAAGCATACCAATTTGTTGACAAAGCAGGCTGGTCAATGTAAACACCTTCGCCTGCCACTTACAGGCTTACACACCAGCTGACTTCTCTAGCAGCAGAACTGCTGTGTCAATGGTGGCTAGCTATTTTGTCGGCAACCTTGCTGTGGTGCTAGTAGAGTACCATATTGTGCTCCTGCAATACAGACATGTCTTCAGTGTCATTTGTGCGCCTGGGCATCCTTCGTGAAGATCATGAGGAAAAACGCACTGAATATTTGTATGTGTATGCTTGCGAAGGTCGTTGTAGACTTGTACTACGTATACCAGTGTGCCAGTGTGGCCACCGTCCAGGAACAGTCCAAAGTGAGGCCTATGGTGCTACAGAAGCACTAGCTTCGTCGACGTTGCGACCGTGGAATTTGACTTGATCATTTTAATCAGAGATTGTTCAGACACCCAAGGCCAAACGAGATTAAAAAAAACGCATCAGTCATTACGCATACAGTTCCAAATTTCAGTGCAATTCTCAAGGCCGGAAACGGCGACCAATGCCCACATGGCTAGGAATTCAGTACACTTCAGTACACAAATCAATAGTTTTTCAATTGCTGTTTCCAGACTAAGATCACTCGTTATATTCAACTTGGGGTTTAATTTCTTGAAGTTAAAATACTACTCCCTCCGTTCTAAAAAAGTATTGTTTTAACTAGTTAAAAAAAATTAAGTATGATATTAAAAGATTGCTATGCCCTTAAATATAAAGAGAAAACAAGAAGAGAGAAAACGAGGAAGAGAAATTGCTATGGTTGATGGTTAAAACAATAAAATAGTATTAAATATTGGAATTTAATTTTCTATTATTGATCTTGTTGTTCTTCCTTTTCTTCTTCTCTTTCTTTTTTCTGGTTCTGTTGCTAGGGATGCAGGAACACCGGTTTGGTCAACTTGAGATTGCCGCACGAATCCATTTCAGTGCTAGATTGATCGGGCAATTAGGGTTTTAGGGATTTTTCGAAGCACCAGGCGTCACTCTGCCTCTCCTCTCTCCTTTTTATTTGTGCACTGGTGGGGCTCAGGGGCTATCTCCTATTTTATTTCCAATTCGGTTTGTACTGATTACACAAACAAATTTGATCTTTATTTTCTTTCTTGTTAGGGAGGAAAATAGGTGGTGATTTTATCCCTTCTCTAAAATATCGGTAGTAACCGATAAAATCAACTAATATTAAAGAGGTCTAGTAGGCTTAACTCTAAAAAAATATTTTTTTGAAATAAATTGTTAGCCCAAAACAATAATCTTTTACGGATGGAGGGAATATAGTTTATACTAGTAAATTGATCTTTGTTTAGGGCGCACCAATTCCGTCGTTCAAACGGAATCATCTTTCTGGGGTTCAACGTTCATAGGGAAGCTTGGCCTTTTCCTCTTGGAAGTGCACTCGATCGTGCGGGTCTTTGTACGCAGCTAGTGAAGCTGAGCGTGTGCTGTTGTGCAAGTTAACGCACAAGTCGCCGGAGAAGGTGCGCTCATGTCGCTCCAGCTCCATCCCCCGTCTCCCATCTGCACTAACCACGACGCATGCGTTGCGCGCCCTATCTTTCACCGATCAGTGGATCCCAGTCATGATCTATGCGAGCTTAATTGTGTATTAGTTTAATCCAAGGTCAAAATGGACCGGCATGCACATAGGAGTGCGCACACTTCTGTATTTTCACCGCGTCTGCACTCTGCAGCACCAGCACTGCTACTGCATAGGCCTGCAGTTCAGGATGGAGGTAAAAATCTTGACAAGATGGTTCGGAAGAGTAGTAACCTTAGCCACGATGTGATAGCTAGGTTCCTGCAGATCTGTGGCGGCTAAAAATGAATTAGCCCTTTGCTGAAGATGCCTCTCAAGATTTGACTGCAGTAGAATCCCAAGGCAGGGTAATTAGCGCTAGAGCAGTGTATATATTGCCAATATAAATAAGGGTACATTTAAGATTTGCCACCAAATAAAAAAAAGTATTTTAGTAATGGTGATTCATCTTCAATCCAATCGTCAAATCGATCCCATAAGTCTAATCTATCCAGAGCGAGAGACGACCTGTGGCACGGCCGGGACGGGCATCGGCGGCAACATAGTAGGCGGGGAAGCCAGGGACAACGGGAGGCGTGGCCGCTGCGGGCGTGAGAGGCATAGCACGTGCTGCTGCTGGCAGCGAGCAGAGCGCACGCCATGACCATGGCCAAAACCTCGCAGTTGAAGCCATTGCAGCTACAATCTACTTCTTCCTCGATGTGATTTGATAGCCAGCAAGTGATTGTAAGACTTGTTTTTGATCTGTTGCAGCGAGTGCAACGAGTCAATTTGTGGCAATTTATAAGGCTACACGAGTACTGGTTAGATTGGCTCTTAGATTGGTGGTTGGCTAGAGAGGCTCTTTACAATACGCTATACTGATAACAGAAAGAAAGTAGTATGGGTAAAATCTAACCATTTATTTTAATAGATATTTTAGTAAATAACTTGTTAATTATAAAAATTATCTACATTACCACTAAATCTAGGCATGATCGGACGGTAAAAAATCAAAAAAAAATCTTCAAATTTATTTTACATATTCCACCAGCATGAATCTTCGTACGATTAAATGGTAAAAAAATATAAGAATAACCTAAAAATAACTAATAAATTACATCTATGTTTTTTTTATTTTCTCATAATACCTTTATACTAGTTATATTAGTGATGTATAACTATAGGTGTAAATTTTACTATTATAGAATAAACTATTGGATCACTAATATAATCCACTAGTATAGAATAGTATATTCACTTATACAGAATAGTATGTTGTCATATAAAGGTTACGTGTCAAGAACGGTGTGTTATAGGTGCAACAAATTTTTCTTTAATCAACCGTGTTTGGTAATCAGAATGCTTGCTAGGATGTTCATCCCAAAAGGAACAATAAAAAAAGGGAGAAATTTGTGGCCGAGGAAGGAGATTGATCGACCAATGTCTACGAGCTTGGTTTTGTTATTCGTGCAGGGCATCCGCATGCATGGCTCGAAATTTCTCGAAATTAATGTCTTTGTTATTCGCGGTGGCGGTGGCTGGCAACCTAGAATCAGGTGTAGGGATGAAAACGGATCGAAAACTGTCGAAAACTAGCTATATCATATTTGTTTTCATATTTTTTTTGAAATCGGATTCGGAATCGAAAACCTCGGATACAAAAACGGAATCAAATATTACCGGATACGAATCGGAATGAATACGGTAATAAATATTTATTCGAATATAAAAACCCCTTAAACTGAACTTTACAAACCAACGAAGAGAGACAACTTTTTTTTTAAAACAATATATCAATATTTTTAAATTTTTAGCTAAACAACATATACAACAAATTTCAAGCATCCATATCAACAACACATTACTAATTTGATTGTGATTTTGTTTTTAGGCATGGTCTTTTTCATACATTCATATTTTTCTGAATATAAGTGAGCCCTTGGACATCTTTGTAAAAAAAACAAACAAATGCTGTATGCTAGCTACACGTGGCTTTCTTTCTTTCTAACCCACAAAAAGAACAAAGACAAGTGGAGTGGAGTGGTAGGTATCCGTAAAGCAGCGGAGATTAAATTGGAATTGGAATTGGAATTTGGGGAGGACTGGATTGGGGAAGAAGAAGAGAAAGAGGAAGAAGAATTGTGGAGATGTGCAAGTCCAAATCTGACGTATTGCTTGTCTCCTCCATTGCTTCCCAATCCCGCCGCTCCTTCTCGACAGCCGCCGCTGCCGCCGCCACCACCACCACCTCTTCCTCCTCCTCCTCTTTCCGCCCAGGCCCAACCTCATCCTCGCTCTCCGCTAGCACTGCCAGCGCTGCCTCCTCCACCTCCCTCGCCACCGCCCGCACCTTCCTCTCGGATCCTCCTGTGCTCTACCCCTTCCAGGAGCTCACCACCACCACCAACAACTTCCTCGCCAAGCGCGCCCTGGCCTAAGCCTACTGGGCCTGCACACTGCGCGGCCGCCACGCCGCCCTCTTCCAGCTTCGCTCCCCCCGACTGCGTCCCCCCGATTTGAAGCCGCTACTCACCTCCACCGCCAGGTATCACCACACCAGCATCGCGCCCCTGCTTGGCGCCTGCCTCGCCAGCCCCTACCTCTACCTCGCCTACGAGCTATTGGGCTGGGCCACGTAAATACATAGTGGACCATTTAGATTTGATGCGGATATTCGAAAATTTGTCCAGATAGTTTCTGACCGATTCCGGAATCCGCCGGATAATGTTTTTACTGTATTCGTATCCGTATCCAAGAAAAATTGTCCGTTTCTGAATCCGAGATTATCCGAGAATTATCCGACCGATCCTATCCGTATTCAAAATTTCGGACGGTTAGCGGATAATATCCGAACCATTTTCATGCCTAATCGCGTGGCACTGTGTATAGCTGTGGCTCGTGCTACTGAATTTTATAGAATTGTCTACCGTATAATTACATAGAAAAACTAATTTACATTTTTAAAAATTTTATACTACAATCTACTAGCAATATATCCGTACGTTGTAATGGGTGAAGAAAATTCGCTACTATAGAACAACTTAAATATACTGTCTTATCAGTGTCGATTGGATAAAAACAGGTATAGATGGGAGTTTCCCACCCACCCATACGCCAGTGTGCCCTATACGGCCCAGAAACGGCATATATGAGTATCCATCAGTTTTGGTTTGTAATACAAACGAACACTCGTAGGACAGCTGAAATATCAGTACGGGTTGTTGGATTGAACCGATACAAATAAACAGCGAGCTGAATAGCCGATGCTTATAATATTGGTCGAGCCGATCTCTCCCCCCCCCCCCCCCCCCCCCCCCCCCCCCCCCCCCCCCCCCCCCCCCCCCCCCCCACCCACTGGCCACAGCTCTCTCTCTCCCTTATCTACCCACTTTTCTACCTTACGAGCAGCTTCCTAGCAAGCAGCAGGACAGCTCCCCGGTGACCCCGCTCGGGTCCTCCTCTGGCGCCCCCTGCCCCCTGCCCCAGGGTCCTTCTCCAGCACCCCTGGTCCCTATGTCCTCCCCTAGCGCGCTCCCTAGAAGCGCCCCGCACGGGCAGCAGCAATGGCCTTAGGGAGCAACGACAATAGAGCAACAGCCTTGGTCGACGGCAGCAGCGGCCGCGGCGGCATCGGCGACCTCCGGCGAGCAGCATCGGCGTTGGCCTCCGGCGAGCAATGGCAGGGCTGGATTTTGTTCTTATTTTTTTAGGACACAGCAGCGGTGGAGCAGATGCATGTTAAGATTTGTGATTCCAATCCCTTTCTTTTTGATACAGCTCTTGTCTGGGATGTGAATGACTTTTGTGATTCTTGATTTAGTTTCAGTGATAATCCTCTTGTTGGAAGAGTGTCACATCCTGATCTAGTACCATCGAACAACGGCTAAATAGGGCGTGTGGTAGAAACATAGCACAAACTGCTTCTCCGCGGAACCACGATACCGATATTAGTTCTAGACGCATGTTGGTATGCACGAAAATCAGACATATATCATTACAGAACCTTAATTAAATAAATAATTAGCTAGACAAATAGTTTAACTTATGTTGCAGCTTTCGGACCAAGTCGGAGACAGCAATGAACAACACAGAGACAGCGGCGGCAACAGAACAGCAGACTATGTCTCAACACACAAGCAGCAACTGGGAACGAAGACGAAACCCTAATCTTTACTTCACTGCAACTCCAGCATCCAGCTCCCGGCGAAATATATATATATATATATATATATATATATATATATATATATATATATATATATAGAGCAAGGATAAGTACTTACATACTTAGCAAGTCAGAGGAACTTAGGTGGTTGTTGCAAGCTTTAAAGAGAGGCTGGTTATTTTGCAATCTGCTTTATTTAAATCTTTTTAAATCTACTTATGTGTGCTTCTTAATAATCAGGGCGAGATGAGTCTCGCCCGATCGGAATGAGATGTATTAATCTTTAAATCAGCGCAACTCTCAAGAGTTGGCCTCCAGGATCCAGCTCCACCAGCTGATCCAACCTCATCGGGCCCACAACCCTGCTGTCCTTGGCAACTTCATAACATTTTTTGAAATCGGATTCTCAATCCGCAAATATCCTTTCACAAGCAGTAGTCAAACAAAATTACGCTAAGGAATCACCTCACATCCGCACATGACCATGGGCACGGCTGTTCAAACAGTTTAAACCTCTGCAGAAAGGCGTCCCTGGGAGGCTAGTTACTCAGCTAAGAGTTATTTCATATCATCCATGTGGTTGTACTGTCATATGTTTGGATGAAATTCCAAAGGAATTAGTCCTTAGCTACAGTGCGGGAGACTCGTCCTGCTGGCACGATCCCTGCATCGCGGTTTTCGCAAACCATTTTATTTTCAAGGCACCAACCCAGGTGTCGGGTTTTCCAAAGTTTCGTAAATCCAAGTTTTACCCATCGTAGTCATTTTTAAATTTGATAGGCGATCACCGGTACCATGCTCGTCGACATGGGTACCGGGATCTATCAAGGGTGGTGACAAGGATGTGTAATGTCATGCCCCAAACTGACCTTTTGTAAAGGGCGAGTCCGGACCGTACAATTAACCTGCAAACCTGTATCAGTTCCAGGAATATAGTGCTGACACAACAGGCGATGGAATCGTCATGGCACAGCTTGTATTTATTAATAGACATAGCCTTATATCCAAGTTGGAACTGCGGACATACCCTAAGTTCACAACGATACATTAGCAAAAGAGCGGAAGCGGAATCTAGCCCAAAGCCACAAGCACGACTCGGGAACTAAGCCGAAACCCTAAAACTCCTCGAAGCCAGCCTGCTCCTAGAAGAACTCCTCGTCGGTTGGATCCAGCTTGTCTTCCAGTACTTGGGGGGTAGATATATATAGAGCAAGGATGAGTACTAGCGTACTCAACAAGTCATGGGAACTTAAGTGGTTAATGCAAGATTCAAAGAGTGGCTGGTTGTTTTTGGTAAGTCGTTTTATTTAAAGTCCTTTCAGAATAGTCTAAGTGTGTGCTTCTCAACATTCGAGGCGAGGTGCGATCTCGTCCGGATCAGAGTGATTTGTATCAATCTTTGATTTGACGCAACTCACAAGAGTTGGCCTTTGGGATCCAGGTCCACCAGCTGATCCAACATCATCGGACCCACAGCCCTGCTATCCTCGACAGATTCACAACATTTTCCGAAATCAGATTCCCAATCCGCAAACATCCTTCGCAAATAGTAGTCAAATAAAACTATGCTAAGGAATCACCTCACATCCGCCCATGACCGCGGGCACGGCTGTTCAAACAGTTTACCCACACGACGCAACTTACCTTATCACCTAGCTCGCAAATGAACGAAACGACTGGTGACTAGGGGTTTTCGCGACAAGGCATTTCCAGAGTCCACCCAGGTTACCCCATGCCAACTGGAGGGGTCCACAACCAATCACTGGATAGGCCCTTGACCATGCTGTACCAGGAACTCAGGAGACAACCCCAATGCCCTCCCGCACAATCCACAGTCTATTGGCATGCAAGGTGTCCCTAGGCAACTCTTTACTCAGCTAGGAATTATCCCATATCACACATGTGGTTGTTCTGTTATATGTTCAGATGAAATTCCAAAGGAATCAGTCCTTAGCTGCAGTGTGGGAGACTCGTCCCGCTGGCACGATCTCGCATCGCGGTTTTCACAAACCATTTTATTTTCAAGGCACCGACCCAGGTGTCGGGTTTTTCAATGTTTTGCAAACCCAAGTTTTACCCATCGTAGTCATTTTTAAATTTGATAGGTGATCACGGGTACCATGCCCATCGGCACAGGTACTGGGATCTGTCAAGGGAGGTGACAAGGATGTATAAGGGAATCACAATTAATCAAGGAAGTCATGCAGCAAATGGGTTGGCGGCTCGTCGGTCGTCTCGCGACCGTGGCCGAGAAATCATCTTCATGTAGCCTAGTATATGCAACTTGGCAATTAAAGTACTTAGTTCTGCAAATATGGGCTCAAGATGATCAAAGGTGACTTCTCTTGCTCAAGGCCTACAGCTTCGTCTTCGAAATCCATGTCCTGAGGCTCCTCGGACTCCGAAGCTACACGCGTTGCGAAACAACTCAACAAAACGTCTAGAATAATAGTCCTATTAGGGATTTCTAAGTGTGCCAGTAAGGAGATCTCATTTTTAGAAAAATTCAGGAACTGGAACGGAGTCAATTGGATAAACGGAGAGGAAGATATGAATTTTTGAGTATTTGTGGAATTTTCTAGAATATTAGAGAAGCCACAAAACTAATTTCCCCATCCATCTTCCCCTTGGGCCACTAACAGTGGGGCCCAGGAGGCAGAGAGGTCGGCCGAGCACACAGGAGCGACGCGCGCACAGTGGGCCGAGCCCAATACTGTGGCGGCCTCGGGAGAGGGGGCGTGGGCCGAACGGCCTTATGGCCCAGGAGGCCAGTGATAGGGCGCGGACGGCGAGCTGACTAGCGGGCCAGATCCGGAGCATGGGGCCCGCTTGTCGACTCCTTGGTCCATGGGAAAATGAGTTCACCGAAGGATGGCGCACAAGGGACGGTGGACGGGGAGCACTCCGGGATTTGCGGTACACCGATTCAGGACGGGCCCACGCGCAGTCGCACAGATCTCCTGAGCCGCGCGTGCGCGAGTCCGCGGGGAGGCGCTCTCAGCTCACAGCCGCGCGACACAAGGTAGACGAAGAACAGTGAAGCCATCCGACGGCAGGCGATGACGGCACGCGTTCGAGTGATCCAAAGGGGAACAAAGTGCAGCGAGGTGCCAGTGGCGAGGGCGGAGCACGAGGGAGAGGTCCAATGGTTTGGATCCGCCAGGCAACGGTCGACGGCGAAAAAAATCGCGATGGGGCATCGAGGCGGTGATGAATTGGGAACTTCACCGGGGGAGCGTCGTGGTTCGATTCCTTGCCGGTGGAGGTCCCTAGGTGTAACGCCCAAAAATTCAACACCGAAATTCTGAACATTCATATGTATTAAATCCCTGTCCAGGATAGCCAGGGTACACAAACCAAGTTGCCATACAGAGTGTGTCTTACAAATAGAGTAAAATTATATTACATAAATGCAGCGGACAAAGGGAAATATAGTCTATAAACATCGGGCCGAGCAGCAGCTTCCATCCCACAAGCACCTTGACGACGGAGCCAGCCTATTCCTCAGGATGATCCTCGTCAGACGTGTACTCCACCACTGAGAGGGGAAAAAGGGAGCAAGGCTGAGTACCACCCACAGTACTCAACAAATCACACCCACAATTATGCATATGCACGGGAAACAAAGGTAGGCTAGGGTTTGATTTGCGTAAGAGCAATTGCAAACAGTAGTAGTTCGCAAACAGTAAAAGGTTGATTAACTTAACAATATTAATTCTCCACCGATTAACGTTATCCCACGTTAACCAGACCCAACCATCCCTTACTGGTTAACGTTACACCACGTTAACCAGACTCCACTGATGAACGCTAGACCACGTTCACCAGACTCCTCCGATTAACGTTACACCACGTTAACCAAACTCCACTGATTAACGTTACACCATGTTAACCAGTCTCCACTGATCAACGTTACACCACGTTGACCAGTCTTCCCTGATGAACGCTACATCACATTCACTAGGCACTTCCGATTAACATTACACCATGTTAACTGGACTCCACTGATTAACGTTACACCACGTTAACCAGTCTTTACTGATCAACGTTACACCACGTTAACCAGTCTTCCCTGATGAACGCTACACCACGTTCACCAGGCACCTCCGATTAACGCTACACCACGTTAACCGGACTCTAAACCATCCACCTGAACCATACCAGTTTCATAAAGCCAAATTAATTAACTAAAGGTGAGACTAATCACGGTGAGTCTTGACCAACGTGCCCATAACCGCGGGAGCGGCTATTCAAATAGATTTAACTATGATCAGAGGTGTACAACTTTACCCACAAGACACAGCCTCACACACATTTCCGTGCGCCGTTGCATCACCACGATACCCCGTAAAAGGCTGTGACGAGACCGCTCACGCAACCTCTCCCAAACCATCCACACCACACTGAGATTGCACTTGCCAACAGGACACCCCATATTGGCCAGGCTACCCCCCCTTGCGCCACGATGGATTCGGAAGCTGATCAACCCTACCCCGGGCCGACCCAACTCCATCACGCCCACCCTCATCATCGGTGCCTAGGAGAGGCAGAAGAGACACTACAAGTTCAACCGTTACCCACGCTGGCTTGTGGAAAGTACGATTAATTGCCTAAGTGGTTCCCGCTAACCGGTCCTTAATTGCCATGGGTGCGACAAGTAGAACCATATGCCCACAGCCCACCATTTAGGTCCAATTTTAGTAATTTAACATTAGCCTATCCAAGGTTCCATTTTTCCGACATTGAGTCGAATCAAATAAAAAGATAATATTTAATTCCCAGGTGAGCTATGTTGCTAAGCAAGGCTAAGCATCTTAGGAATAGTAATCTAATCATATTACTACATAGGTGACAAGGATTCAGGTTTCAAAACTAAGGCACAGTCCTATCATTATATAGGTTATAACCCATCCACATGAAATATTGAAATAATGTAGTTTATTTAAGTAAACAAAGTATTTTAGCAAAAAATGGGTATAAAATGATCAAGATTACAGTGCGACTTGCCTTGCTCCGGCTCAACGAACTCGGCTACGGCCTCGTAGTACAATGGAGAATCGACGGCGTCGGATTCTATAACAGGCAATACACAAACAATTAAAAATAGTACATATGGGCAAGCAAACATGAGCTGAAAATATTTTTAATGAATTCTTGGCATTTTTCTGGATTTAATGAAATTTGAATGGACTTAATCGGACTTCGTATGAATTAGATATGAATTATTGAAGTTTACTATGTTTTCTAATACAAATTTAATTACTAAACGATTTATTGCGCAATTAATCGCTTTACTGCGTCACTAGACCAGGAAGCCGGCGCCGACAGGTGGGCCCTATCGGTCGGCGGTGCGGAGGAGGGCGGCACACGGTGAACTCGGTCCACCGAGCCAAAAACGAGTGCACCACGTGGCGCGCACGTGGCGCCAACACAGCGGCCACGCGAGCAACCACACGAGCGCCCGACGGGCGGCCCCGATCTGCCACCCGGCGGATCGGACGGTCCCAGGGACGCGCTGGCCTCACGCCGGCCGTCCCGGGCGGGAGGCGACGGCGCACGCGCCCCAATGGTCACCGACGGCAACCACACAGCATGGCGGCGGGCAAACGGAGAGGCAGAAAGGAACGGGGAAACGGCGGGGAGCTCACCGGCGGCGAGCGGTGGCGAGCGACAGCGCGAGGATGACGGCAGTGAGGCGGAAGCGGCGGCGACTTCGAGACGGCGTCGGCAACGGCGCTTTGGCGACGACGGGAGAACAAGGAACGGCAGCCGACGGACCCTAGGAGATGGGGAAGACGATAAGAGAGTTAGGGCGGAGTAAGGAGGCATGGCGCGACGGAATTGGTCGGCCGAGGAGGAGACAGAGGGCCGTAGCTCACCGTGCACGAGGGCGGAGCGTCCTGGCGGGCTGCGGCATCCACGAAACGATGGCCGAGGGACTCCTCGGCACGGCGGAGACGACGGCGATGGCAGCGGTGTTTGGTGACGTCTGGAACGGCAGCGAGCGACAGCTGGAGTTGGTGAAAGGTAGCGAAAGCTCGGGTGCGCGGTGGCGGGGTGTTTGAGGGCACGAGAAGGCTCGGTATGCTGGGGGAAAAGACGGAGGAGGAGGCGAGGAAGCTTTTTATGCACGTGGGCAGGCGAGATCGTGACCGAACGGCTCCAATCGTGCTCTGGATTGAGGGCGGCGGCGACGGGGTCGTGCATGCGATTCCCACGCAGGAGTGGGTGAGGACACCGGAGGAAGTGGGGGAGTGGGGGTGGACTCGGTCCGCCCTCGTTTGAAACAGGAGCGGGGGCGCGCGGAGGCGGGAGGCGGCGCCGATCAGACGGCGGAGGGGATTTTTCCCCTCCACCCGATTCAGACGGAGGAGGAAGAAAAGGCTGACAGGCGGGCCCGGCCTATCAGCGGGGAGACGCGCGGGCGAAACGGCCCAACGAGCGGGCCTCGCAGCGTAGAGAGAAAGCGAGCAGGAGGGACGGCCGACAGGCGGGCGATATATATATATGTATGTATATATGTATATATATATATATATGTATGTATGTATGTATGTGTATTGGTGGGAAGGTTTGTCGTGTAGGGAGGCGATTCTCAGTTTGACTCAGAGTTCAAGGAAGGGGTAACAAGGGGATTTACAGAGGGGAAACAAAGGAATATCTTTCGAACAACAAGACAGATATCGAGGCAGAGGTTTCTCAAGGGAGAAACCGAGGGGATTTGACGTCAGGGTTTTGGAGCGAAGTTTGGATATGGCGATTCGGACGCGGAGATTATTTTAGAACAGGGGTTTTTGAGAGGAGGGATTACGAGATCAAGGGCAAGGAGACAAACTGAGATCCAAACACGACATACAACACAGCACACAAGAATCGAAATTTTCACTAGTAGTTTTTAGCAAAATAGTGTTTAACGTCTCACTGAAAGCGGGGCGTTACAAAGAGCTGCCTCAAATTGAGCCGGCTCGGTGCTCTTTTTTTTTTGCCTCATGGACCTTATCAGTGCTTGTTCTGACATCCGGCACTGATAAGGGGGGCTGATTAGTGCCCAAAGTTTAGTGCCGGTTGAGGAACCGACACAAATGATTGTTCCCAACCGGCACTAAACATAATTTTTGTAGTAGTGATTAAAAAACTGAACAAAATTACTCCATCCGGTCATATACATATTTCACGTTTAGCAGCAGTGTGCATAACTTCAATGTGACAGCATTCTGCGGCGCAGCAGGGACGATGGCATGCGCAGACCCATGAACGTACTGTCGTGGGAGAAGGGGTGCACTTCAGGGAGGCGGCCAATAGGCGCATTGTTTGCGTTGTGCTGAACAGTGGGACGCCGCTGACGCTGTTGACATCGATGACATGACCGGCGGTAGGGCGAAGGGTGGTCGTAATAGGATCAGGTGCTAACCGAGGCGTATGTGGTTGGCTAGCTTTTATGTGGATGACCGGTCGAACGTCGTAGGCCCAAGGATGAGCAAGGCTCCGTCTCGCGTACACGTTGTGTCTCTGCACACCTTGCAGGCGTTGGAACCGAACAACGATCTGGAGAGTACATCAGAACAAAATCGGATTGGTTGCACGTGATCCACTTGGACTTGTACGAAGCGCGCGAATAAAAGTAGTAGCAGAGATATCTACGCTAATTTTCTTTCTGCTTTTCTTTCAGGAAATTTTTCTTTTTAGCTAATTAAATTAAATACAACCGTGTGAATGATGTTAAATTTTCCTAAACTTTGGATATTTTTCCAAAAATTGTTTGAAAACCCGGTGCTTAAAAAACCCCAGAGTTATCTCAATGGTTCTAAAAAGTACAATGTTCAGACATATTTGCATATGGGTCTAGCCCGTGTCTCTAGCTTTGCACGCAACGTATTTGCGGCTGTATTGATTGCACAAAGTTGAGGTCACTACTATAACGATGAAGCGATCCAAAATCAAGTGGGACTGCATGCTCGTGCTGCACGCGGACATCGTGGTCATTGTCGTGCTCGTGCGTGACTCGGGATGATGAAAAAAATTAGAGGACAATGGAAGCACTACAGACCACAAGTACAACATATGTGCAAGTGGGCTGGTTGGAAAAGTATCCGCGATGACTGCGAACGAACATTCACGTAGAGTTTTGCTCGGATTGAGGCTAATGTGGCGTAAGCGCGCGTGGTGACGAACAAAAGACAAAAACAATCCTATTTTATAATAGGTAAAGATATTTTTAATCGTATCGGAGTCAGACGACGTACCAAAATATTAGCGAAAACAACTTTAATTTTTATAATAGGTAAAAGAAGTTAAGTAGGTAGACGGATTAATCTACAATATCCGATCATTTATATTGATAGTATATGTTGCCAAAATATTGTGCTGTAAATGTTCTGGATTAACAAAAAGCTACGCTTGCATTGGTTAGGAATAGATTGACAAAGTAGTCAAGGTTGCCTCAGGTGAACGCAATGTTTTTGTAGTCATCAGGTAGCTTATGTGCAAAAGAAGAACATACATACTCCCATGGTTTACTCCGGTCATACACACGTAACCTGCCCATGGAAGCGTGAGGTGGAAATAAATGTCATAGAAGTGCGGTCTCTTGCGCACCTTAATTATGCCAGGGCTTGAAAAACCATTTTGGTCACGCAGCTCAAGGGATTCCAAGCCAGCGTCCATGCAAGCATGCATGGATGGTGCATGGCCCGCGCGCGTTGGGCGGGAGCGAGAGGAGCCCAGCGGCGAGCGCCGACCAGTGTGGCTGGGTCGCCACGGTTTCCTGGGCTTTTGTTTATCGCTTCGAAGGCGTTGAATGTTTGCTGCCGCCATTAATGAGCTCACGTGAGGAGGTGCAACCAGCCAACCCCGGAAACGCATTGGCTGCCTTCCCTGCCAGCTGTCCTGATGGATGGATCGATCAATCCATCGGTCAGCTGCTACCGCGAGAGGATTGATCTCTCGCTGTTGGATCTGTAGTTGCTGCTGGCCTTGGTGTTCTTCTCGAGGGATCTTTTCTTTTTCTTCCTATAGGGCGTAGGGTAACACACTGGCCAGAATTTTTTATTTTTATATTTTTTAAAAAAATATTTATAAAAGTATATTTTTTAAAAAAATTTATAAAAATATACCTCTAATGCCCTTAGGAGGGTGTTTTTTTTTATAAAATCGTCTTCTCAAAAGGCGATTTGATGATGTGGCTGACGGCCTCAATACTTTTGCAGGCGGTCCTTTGACCACCCAAAAACCGTTCTCTCTATGAGGGCGACAAGGGAGCCGCCTGCAAAAAGCCAGCCACGGGGCTGGCCATTTTACAGGCGACCCCATTGCCGTCCTCCTAGAGGGCTGTTTTTAGGCGGCCAGGGGGCCGCCTGCAAAATGATCACTTCTTTTGTTCCTTTTTTTGCTCTTTTTTGTTTTTTTGGCACCTTTTGTTTTTTTTGCAACTAGAAATTCAAGAACAGCAAAATCTTAGGAAGGTGCAGCTCAAAACGATATAAGATGTGGCCTGTAGAAATTTATGAGCGTGCTTTAAAACCCATGCTGAAACTTCGGATCTCGAAAACTCAATCTTTCCGGCTGAATTTCGCAAAATATTTTCGGACAAACCTGGGGAAGCTAGTGAGAACTTTCTAGGAAATTTTTTGTAGATGTCCACAGAGTACTTATTTGCCCGATTCCGAGATCGTATGCGAAAGTTATGCCTGTTTTAAGGTAGATAGCGCGCGTTAGAGTTCTCCCACTCGGACTTTTGTAAATTTCCTAGACCAATTTAAAACAGGCATAACTTTTACATACGGTCTTAAAATCGGGCAAATAAGTACTCTGCGGACATCTACAGAAAATTTTTCAGAAGGTTCTTCCTAGCTTTCCCAGGTTTGTCCAAAAATATTTTGCGGAATTTGGCCGGGAAGATTGAGTTTTCGAGATCCGAAGTTTCAGCACGGGTTTTAAAGTATGCTCATAAATTTCTACATGCCACATCTTACATCGGTTTGAGCTGCACCTTACTAAGGTTTTGCTGTTCTTAAATTCCTAGTTATAAAAAAACATAAAAGGTGCCAAAAAACAAAAAAGAACGAAAAAAAAGAAACAAAAGAAGTGGCCATTTTGCAGGCGGCCCCCTGGCCGCCCAAAAACCGCCCTCTCGGCCATTTTACAGGTGGCCCCCTTGCCACCTTCTTATAGGACGGTTTTTGGATAGCCGGGGAGCTGCCTATAAAAATGCTAACGGCCGTCAGCCATGTTATCAAATCGCCCTCTGGGAGGGCGTTTTATAAAAAACGCCCTTCCAAAAGCGTTGGGGTATATTTTTGTAAAATTTTGAAAAAAATATACTTTTATAAATATTTTATTAAATAAATATAAAAATAAAAAAATTTCCACTGGCCACGAGCACGACGACGAAGAGCCACTGGTCACACACGTTCGTGGGAATCCCGTTTGGCCCACCACGTTCATCGGAATCGTGTTCCGGCCCATCCTGTTCGTGTGAACCCGTCCGGCCCAGAACGTTCGTCGTAATCCGTTCCGGCCCAGCGCATTCGTGTGAATCCCGTTTCAGCCCAGCTCGTACGTAGCAATCCCGTGAATTTTTACTGTTACTAATTTAATTTTTTTTTTAATTTACAAAACTAATTTTCGGTTTGAATCATTTGCAAAACTAGTCTCTTGCCGCCCTGGGCCACGGCGGGATTTAAAAACCGCCGTGGCCCAGGGCGACGAATGGCATCCCCGTCACCCGGGGCTAACGGCCGCCGTTAGCCCCGGGGACGCCACGTGGATTCGCCGCCCTGGGGGACGGCGGCGAATGCCCCCAGGGGGCCGAATGCAAAATTGCATTCGTCACCCTCATTTTGCATTCGGCCCCCTGGGGGCATTCGCCGCCGTCCCCCAGGGCGGCGAATGCATAGGACCGTCCGCACACCGATCGAACGGTCCGAATCGACGGCAAATTGTTGTAACGCGCGCTAACTATCTTAAAACAGTCATAACTTTCGCATACGGTCTCGGAATCGGGCAAATAAGTACTCTACGGACATCTACAGAAAATTTTACATCCGCTTCCCCCTACTTCGTCGGGTTTGTCCAAATAAATTTTACGAAATTCGGCCGGGAAGATTGAGTTTTTGAGGTCCGAAGGTTCAGCACGGTTTTTAAAGCACACTCGTAATTTTCTACAGGCCACATCTTACATCGATTTAAGCTGCACCTTCACGAGATTTTGCTATTCTCGTGTTGCTAGTTGATAAAAAAATATCAAAAAAAAAGAAAAAAAATTTTGCAGACGGTCCGATCCTTGTGCGGACCGTCCGTTCACTATGCTAAAAACCGCCGTCCCCCAGGGCGGCGAATGCAATTTTGCATTCGGCCCCCTGGGGGCATTCGCCGCCGTCCCCCAGGGCGGCGAATCCACGTGGCCTCCCCGCGGCTAACGGCCGCCGGAGCCGTTAGCCCCGGGTGACGGGATGCCATTCGCCGCCCTGGGCCACGGCGGTTTTTAAATCCCGCCGTAGCCCCGGGCGGCAAGAGACTAGTTTTGCAAATGATTCCAACCGAAAATTAGTTTTATAAATTAAAAAAAAATTAAATTAGTAAGAGTAAAAATTCGTAATCCCATCTTGGTTCTGGCCCAAGTCATATGGGTTTTGCCTTTACGGCTCGAGTGGCCCACCAATAGTGTCTTCGCCTTGCAGCCCGGGCACTCTTCCTCCTCGACACGGCACCGCAGCACTGCGGCGTAAGAGATTCCCCGCCGCGCCGATCCCGACTAGGTTCACCTCCCCCAGCGATGGCCTCTCAGCTCCGATCCCCGCTCGTGCTTCTGCTGCTGCTCGTTCTTTCTAAACCGTTGTTGTGTGCCCCGTGGCTGGTGGCCGACGACGACGAGGCGGTGGCGAGGTCGGCCTTCTCCATGGACGGCGACGTGGCGTGGGTGGTGCAGGTCAGCGATCTCCACATCAGCGCCTACCACCCCGACCGCGCCGACGACCTCGCCAGCCTCCTCGGCACCGCCCTTCGTGCCATCCGCCCCCACCTGCTCCTCGTCACGGGCGACATCACCGGTGAGCCCCCTTCTCCTGTCTCATCAAATTTGGCACAAAGTCACGGAACAGTCGGAACTGTTCCTTGGTACATCCATTTTGTATATTTTTTTTAGATAATCCATTTTGTATAGTTGTTTTGTTGTAATGAACATGACAATTGCTAAAAATAAACCGTTTCTTTACGTCAAAAAAAACCGTTTCTAGTCTTTTTTTTTCTTGGCGAAATAGAGAGTGGCCTGTGTCCAGTAGTATGGAGTGATCAGTCAGCATTCAGTAGTATGGTTGTATGTGGGAAATAGTATATATGATCTCGATTAGCTATGCTGTGAACGTAAAATCAATTTCAATATAAGCTACGGTATGATCACAGCGTGCTCTAAGTGTACATGTACTTCTGAAATTCTCCGATTTAGTCCATGATGGCACTGATTGTAAAGCAATATCCTGTTCTGTTTGTCCGAATGAAAAACTGAAGAAGAATCTCAAACTTTTATTTGTGGCAGCTCTTTGACATGGAGGGCCTAGTATTTCCTAAAAAGATAAGTGGTACAATAACTCTAGTCCATGGCTTCATGCCATGAAACTTCAGCAGTAGCTTCATTAGTTAATGCAAGGTAAAATATACAACTTAGAAACTACCAAAAGGTAGTGTAACATTCATTTCAACTTATTCTGGAAATATCCTGGAGTTATTGGACTAACATTCATTTCAACTATTTGCATGAAGAATATGACTGTGATTTTGGTGTATAAACCATTAAATTCTCCAGTACCGTATCTACCAGCGGCATACATGAAAGCTGCCTTGTTACAACAAAAGGAGATAAATCCCAAATGATTTCGAAAACATGGGTAACTCTATTTTGTATATTTGGAAAAGAATAGCTTGTGTGTGGAAGGTCGAATATTGGAAAGTTGATTTGGTAGCAAATTTGCATAACTAATTTTGTGACTGGATATAATGCATTTCTTTTTTTTACCCTGAGTACATGTCTACATGTTAATTTTTTGAAAATGATGTCTACATGTTAATTCGTTAGACAGAAAACCCTTGCGAGAATAGTAAGGAAATGAAATAAGCACACATATGGTTGATGCAATTGACTGTTTCTGTTCTTGTAGTTTTATATATTCCCATGACTGTACAATAATTTCCAGTTTTTTCGTGGGGTGTTAACAAGATGCAAAGAATAGGAGAAAAACTACGTCAAGACAAGATGAGAAGGAATGGATTACATACAAAAAAGCTATTGATGCAATTGTTGGAAGAGGTGGCATTGATAAGAGCAGGATATTTGATATTAGAGGTAATCATGATACATATGGAGTTCCTTACAGGGGAGGAAAATTAGACTTCTTCTCAACTTACAGTGTGAACTCACAGCTTGACCGATTAAGCACGATCAGTAGCATTTTGCTTCAGGTACTCCTTGTCTTCTTGTCTGGTCTCCTTGTTAGGCACAATTAACTTCGTTCATACTCGTTTGTTGTGACTTATAATACCGTTCGTCATGCGCATAAATAATCCTGTGTACGGTGATTTTTCAATTAATCCTGTTCTATACTCTGCTTCTTTGAAGATATAGTATTTCTTTTTTTTTATTTTGAATCTTTCTATTCTGAATTAAAACATAGGATAGCATATTTTCTGTCAGACCTTGCAGTTGAACATTGACCTGCACCTTATATCGCTGCTTACTGTGCACAGAATGAAAGCACCTTCATCTTGATTCTTGAATGTCTTCTTTTGGTCAGCTGGTAGAACAATATCTATTGGTCCATATTAAATATTACTCTTGTGTGAATTGAAATATAGAAGTTGGGCCATGTAGTGGTACAAATACATGCGCAAATATAAAAGTTGGTTTCAATATCATACTGATGAAACTTGAAGCACAAATTACGAGATGCTTTAACAAAGCACTAAACCATCTTACTCAATGGAGAACAATTCTTGCTAACTAAACTTGACCATCAATTATAATTTACTAATAATTGCATTTATATGGAAGTATAGTGATGTGGCGTGCTAGACTAATGTAAATGGCACCTTCGGACTTGCTTAATGTACACTCAATAGCAGGGCACATGAATATGGCTATATATTCAGCACTTAAAACACAATTGGCCTGTGTCAACCTATTGTGGTAGTTAAATTTACTAAAGTAGCTCTATTTATCTCTGGCAGCTATTACGAATCAAATTATGTCTTATCTGTACCTTAGAATTTCTGTAACCCACTTTATCTCTAGCACTTAATAATTTAATATAGATTTCTGATGGTGTCATAACGGTACTAGAGGAGAAATTTTTTATGTTGGATTATCTGTGCATAATCATTGTCCTAATTCTTGTACAATTTATATGCCACACATCTCTGCTAATTCTGCTTACAATGGTGGAACTGAATTTTATCCTAAAAGGTACTGTAGGGACGCAGGAATTATCTCTTCCTCGGCATAGATGATACAATGAGTATTGGCATTCGATATCCAGCTAATTTATTTGGCCATCCTACTGATAAGAGGATAGAAGCTGTTAATTCAGAACTTCAATACTGGTCCAATCATTCTAATGTTCCAATTACAAAAGTAGTTTTTGGACATTACCCTATGTCATTCACTACTTCATCTGAAAAAGGACAACGTTATGAAAGTATATTTGCAAAGCAATCAACTTCAGCATACCTATGTGGCCATCTGCACGCGAAAGTTAGTAAGCAGCTTTGGAGATTTCATGAAATGAGTGCACCAACACAAGAGCAGAAGTCAAGCTTTTGGGAATGGGAACTTGGAGACTGGAAAGAATCGAGACTGATGAGAATTTTAGCAATAGATGGAGGTGCAATCTCTTTCATGGACCACACACTAAAACAGGCATTTCAAACTTCCATCTTGATCACATACCCAACAGATTCAAGAAGTATGAATACATTGGAATCAATAAATTGGTCACTGAGAAATGATATAAATGTTCTTGTTTTCTCAAATCAAGTGATCCACAATGTGAGTGCAAGGGTTTTTGACTCTCATAATGAGTTTAAGATAGTTGAAGAGATACCACTGCAGCTTGTTGCCGTGCCATCTGTTCACAAACCTTTGTTCCATGCCAAATGGAATGCTGAAAACTACAGAAGTCCATCCCCTACTCGCTACTGGTTGCAGGTGTTTGTTCAAGATTCTCAGGGTGTGAAGACATCAAGTGAACGACGACCATTTTCAGTTGAAGGTAAAGTGTCAATTCAATCACATCCATGGCTGAACTATTTGATTTTTGAAGTCCAATGGGAAGACATGTATCGAGTTCTTCTGTGGAGTAATTTGGCCTTCATAATTGCACTGTTGTTTGCTCCCAAATTGTTGTATTATTTTATCAAGAAAAGTTTGCGATACCAAAGATGGACTGTATCAGTTATGTCATCCCCTATCCAGCAGAGGAAAGCTTACTTTTGGTTGGTCTGGTTTCTAATGGAGGGTGCAAGGAGTAGAACCATCTGGTTTTCTTTGCTCATACATGTTATTTGGCTTATTGAAATGCCATGGTTTTGGGGTCATGTGACATCCGAGAAAGGAGAAATTGCTCAAATGTACTTATCCGGATGGAGCATCCCATCTCTTGGTGAAGACTTGACCTGGAACAAACTGAGCAACCCAGATGTGCTGGTTATCACACTGCCTTTCCTATACCTGGTGGTTGCCCCTGTTATAGTTATAATATATAGTTTGTTTGCAGAGAAGGCTTTTGCTTGTTTGCGGCACAGCAGAAGAACAGAAGGCACGGTCGGCCCAACAAAGTCAAACGTTGAGTCGGGATATCTACTCCCAGGTGCTCTAATGTCTTTAGCAAACCTCTCTGACAAGAAAATTCTGTCAATTGTAATCAAATTATGTGGCGGCTGGACAAGGCGGGTACTTCTAATGCTGTGCTGCATCCTTGCGGTGATACATTTGAAGGTGCGTACCTATCTAAACATCATCTGTAGCATCAGTTTCATGTCTTAAGATTTAATGTTGAATTGCCAATCTTGCAGCTTTCCTCAAGGCTAATGTCAGCTTATGGAACCAAACCAGTAGCCTTGTCTCCTCCAGTAACGTGGATGCCGTTGTTATTATTAAGTGCTACTGCCTACTGTACAATGCTCAACATAGATTAGAGCTGTCAGGTAGTATTCCTGAAGCACGAGAGTATATTGGCTAAGGGCGTGGAAGGTACTGTCCTTTTGTTGTAACATTTAGAACCTGATGTTAAGCTTTTACCGCCAACAAAACATTGACGACTGTTTGTACAGTTACTCCATGTTCCTGTTAATAAAATGTCAATTTCATTTGATTGGCGGTAATTCACGTCTTGCTAAATGTACATTTATTAAATTCTATATTTAGTCAAAAGTTCAATGCTTTGAGATTTACTAACCTGCATTCGACTTCACCGTAAAAATATACCAGGGAATATATGTCTTCCTCGCTAGACCCAGTAAATATACTTGGGTTCTATCCATACAAGAGGGAGGAAAACAGCAAAATTGGCATGCAATGGATACTAAAAATAGTTAGATGCATGGGGTTTCAGTTTAATAAACAAGGACAGTGCTGAAGAAACTGGTCATGCATGCCACAGCAACATTACGAATCAAAAGTTCACAACCTTAACAACAACAGAGCTCCACAAGGCATAACAACTAGCAACATTCAGCAACAGCTCACGGTAACACCATAAATCCAAAATCACCAGACTTCCCCTGAGGCAGCACCCTAAACATCACCTGCGGCGCTAATCCTATCCATGATGTTGGCCACAACCTCCTTGGACTGGCGAAGGAGGACGATGCTCTTCTTGAGGCGCTCGCGCTTGGCGCCGGTGCTGGGCGACGGCGCCAGCATCCGCTCCACGCCGGCCATCTTGTTGCCCAGGAGCTCGTCCGCGAGCTCCGCCTCGAGGTCGTGCTCCACGAGCCGCTTGACGCCGCGAAGGACGTGCAGCGCCAGCCCGTCGACGAGTCGGAGCACGATGCTCCTCCAGTACGCCGTGAGCCGCGCCCTCAGGTCGAACGCCTGCCCGGCCAAGCCGGCGTGTGCCCTGAGGTGTGACACGTCCACCTCACCAAAGCCCGCCAGGCTGATCCTCGTCGGCTTGGAGTTGTCCTCCACGGCCTCCATGAAACTCTCGTGGCCCTCCATGATCTCCGTCCACGTCTTCATGTAGTCCGGGTTCGCCGTGTAGTCGGCAACGAGCTCCATCTCGATCAGCTCCTTAACGTGCTGCGCCGACCGCGCCCGTGCCTTGTCCATGAGGCTCTGCACGGCGCGGCGGCACGACGGCTGCAACTGGGGGAAGTTGTCGGAGTGCTTTAGCAGGATCTTCATGACGACGTCGTCGACGTACCCCCACACCTCGTTGACGAGGTCGTGCGGCACGTGGACGATGGTCTCGACCTTGTTCTTCAGCAAGACGAGGAACGCCGACCTCGGGAGGAAGTTCGGGAGGTTAATCCCCTTGGTCTCCTCCAGGACGCGCACCTCCTCCACCAAGAAGAGGTCGCCGTCGTTGCCTCTGGGGCACTGAGCGGGAAGTTTCCTCGAGTAGCCGTTCATCATCTCGGCGATGCGTGCAGTGCCGTGGAAATGGCGGTCGTCGGGGAACTCGTCGAACTCGCCACGCACGAGCACCTTCTCGAGCGAGGCACAGACCTGCTTCATGATGTGGAAAAAAGCTCTCACCGCGTCGGCGACGTTGTTGAGGTCCGGCGGCATCTGGTCGAGCTCGCTGCTGTGGCGGCTGAGGCGGTCGTTGATCTGCTTGACGATGTCGGGAAGGCATTTGGCGATGATGGTCGCCTGGATCTGCATCAGCCGCTGAGCGAGCACCGGGATGCCGACCATGGACTTGTCGATCTTGGACAGCAGCGGGTGGTACTTGAACAGCCTCTCCTCCTCGAGGCGCGCCTGGTCGTACGTCTCCTCGCCGATGCGGTTGCGGACGCAGACGTAGCCGAGGCCGATGTTGACATCGTCCATGGTCACCTTCTCGAGCAGGCCCTCGGGGGCCTTGTCCGCCTTGGTGACCACGGCGAGCGTGCGCTCGCCAGTGCGGTCCACCTGCTGCGACATGCGGATGGACTCGCACGTCGGGAAGTCGACCGTGGCGGAGAGCACGTTGAGGATGACGCTCTCCTTGGGAGCAATGTATCCTTTGATGATCCTAGCTATCTGGTCGTAGATGTCGTCGGGCTGGCCCTGGACCGGCACGCGCGTGATGCCGGGGAGGTCGACGAGGGTGAGGTCGGGGACGCCCCGCTTCCGCACGACGAGGGTGATGGGCGCGCCGGATATGCCCTTGCCACTCCCGGCGATCTCGGCCGTGGCGGCGTTGATGGCGTCCGCGACCTTGGCCTCGGAGGTGGCCACCACGCGGCAGTTGCTGTACTCTAGCTGCAGCTTCGGCGAGTCAGCCGAGGGGTCGTCCTGCAGACGCATCACGAGCGGCACGCGGGTGCAGATTCCCTGGCCGCGCGGGAGGCTGATGCCGGCCAGCGACTCGAGCACGCTCGACTTGCCGCTCGACTGGTCGCCAACGACGACAATGGTGGGCAGCTGGATCCCCTCCTGCGTCACCTTGAGGTGGCGCAGGCGGTCGACGGCGTCGAGGAGCGGGCGAATCTGGTCGTTGTATGAGGCCGCGATGGCGCTCCCGGTGACGACGTCGCTTGCCGCGACCAAGGCCTTGGCGTCGCCGGCCAAGCCCTTCGCTTGCTTGGTCGCCATGATTGGGAGCATCTTGGACATGCCTGAAGCTAGGATCGGTGGTGGTGTGAGGGCAATAGGAAGAAGGGGAAGGGGATCGCGATGTGCCTGTGACACGCTGGTGAGGAGGGTTTTAATGGCGGGGATGGGTCGGAGAATGATTGCCCGGGGAGGAGAAGCGCCGCGCAGTGGAATCCCTGCTCGGAAGACGAGGGGGACGCAGCTCAAGTTCTACACGAGCGCCTTTTCGCTTTTCGACGTACGGTCTTGGATCGGAAAGATGGGCTGCTTTTAGACCCCAATTGGAGAATATACCGGCCCATGAATTTCTGCTAGGCTCACTTTGTCAAGGACCAGATAGAGTTTCATTTCCGACTGAGTCTGGCCAGGCCAGCCCAACCTATCTCAGCCCAGAAAGGATCGCGCAGGATGGTTCGGCCAACCTGAACACGTGCCGCGGGACGGGCTCCAGAGAGGTCAAAAAAAATTAATTAGTTCTCAAAAATTTTAGATTAAGACTATCCTAAAATATTTTTAGCACAAAGGACTTTACCATCTTTAAGAAAAACCCAAAAATTAGATCCAAAAAATTAATTTGTTGGCCACGTAGGATAGATAAGGCTAGTGTTTGCTTGTGATCGTTTTCTTTTAACGATATCATGTCCTGATATGAACACCGATCGAGAGAATTCTTATTAACGCCGTCGTTCTTTGGCACAAGAGAATATATCGCTAGCCATAGTGGTCTCAGCCGAAAATTTTGCCGTTAACCTGTGGAGAAACAGAAAACCCTGTCGATTTACTATCCGAATATGTCATCAATCGTGGGCGGTGGGGAGGCGGATCGACAACGGCTTGTGGCGGTGTGCGGATCAAGCAACTGCGACATGCAATGTAAAAAAATCGGCGTGGACGAAAGGCGTTGGGAGAAATAAAAGACACGAGAGGAATTTGAGTAATTAAATTTTTCTGCGGGAACGGAGATTGGAGACGTCAATAAATATTTAGATTTGGCTCACTTTTAGGTTAAGATTGAGCATGAAAGATTTGTTAGGATAGTTTTAAATATTTGTTAGAGCCTATTTCTTAACTTAAATCTTAAAATTTAATTTTTAAGAATATATGAGTCTGAATTGAAGATGCTCTTAGCCGGCCCACTGACATGCGAGGCAAGCAATACCCTCTTGGAGTTCACTGTCGGAGAAACCACGTATGCGGCACGGATTTCGGATCGCTAATCCGCTGACTCGAGGACGTAATTACGTGGTAACCGGAGGGGCCCGCGTGAATAATACCATCAGGCGCACCCGCTCTTCGACCTGGGACGTGTAAGAGGATCGGACGGCGCTAGGGCGACCCGATCGGCGAACCCCCGCGGCTCGCCTGTAGTAGGCCCGTTGACGAACGTCGGCGCGTGGAGACAGAGGCACGATCCGACCTCAACGCTGCCGGCGGCGCGAGCAATTCTACGGGTTCCACCTTCCAGGGCGTCTCTGTTCGCGCAGCCTGCAGCACTCTCGCGCAGAAGTCTCGACGGCGACGAGGGAGCGAAGAGAACAATGGTGGGCGTGATAGAGTAGTATCAGAGGCCTTCGCGTTGCGCGGCGCCTGAACGTCGACGCCGCGAGGCGGCATGGTGAGTTTCATCACCTTTGCCAACACGAATACTCTGTTATACTGTCTTGCAGCTGCAACTGCACCATTGTCTGTCTAGTTGGTCTAGCATAGAAAATGCAACGAGTTTACTTTGTATGCTGGAGAGTGCAGAACTCCAGATTATTGCAGCCATTACCAATTATCATCAGACATCAGTGGGGCCTAGCCTTCAACAAGCTGAAGTGTGAAGACAGCTCGAAGCCAGACTTCAAAGCCAGAATAATTGGGCAAGCTCAATCAAGCCACGCTATCATAAAGATGTGCTACAGTGCTACTACTAACTGGATGGGAGCAGAGATTTAATAATGTACAGCAGAAGCACAAGGACTAGAGAAAATCGTGGCAAATGCAATAGAAATACATCATTTCCGAAAGGGTTGCTTTCTTCATCAAATCTGGCTATAAACAAAGAACAAACCGCACGTACAAACCATACAAGCTACAACCTCCTATAAAATAGAACAAACTCATGCACATTCCTACCTCTGCACAAACAATTCTGAAAATTGACCAAAAGAAAGAAAAAAAGAGAGAACAAATAAAAGATCCTCCACACCTCCACTCAGACAAACTTTACCCTTTTCTCTGTTTTCTTTTTTCCTAACAGTTGTGCATACATCCGAAGCTGGCAGCAATGATTCAGCTTTGTGCAGCTTTGGAAGGACTAATGATTTCTACAGCTACCACATTATAAAGCCGGCAATGCTGGACCAGCACAAAAGGAAGAGACTTGCTTCCGGGCCACCGGCAAAATGAGCAAAACCTCCCTTGAAATCAGCCATTATCGTTCAAAGGTACCATCACCATCTCCAATCCAGTACTTTAGATCATTCCAATCGACTCACCAAAGCCGATCAGCTATATCCATAGCAAAGCTAGGGTAATCTGCAAAGAATAATTGTTTTTGGACGTTATTGATGATAAACAGCTACCTGAAAGTAGTTAAGGAGGGTATGATGCTATCATACGGACTGTTTCAGTAACCAGAATTCAGTACCATCCAAAAGGATAAATATGAGTGCTAGCTTTTATAGTAGAAATTATTGTCTGCATATTGGATGCTCTTGATGTTGATCTATACCAAAATTATGTTATTTTCTCCTGAAAATGTAGTTCATTCTAGTACACATCAAAGATATTTTTCTAATGTATACTACATTGTTCTGAAAAGTATCACTCACCCATTGCAGTGTAATAAAGAAAAAGGAAATTTGCAGGAGTAGGAAATTACCACATGTTATATATAAGATGCATATGCTATGCTGAATTTGCAGCAAGGGCATCGCCGGCATTCTTAACATGAAGTTCCACACTCCGGAGTTCGCGAAGATGCTGCAAGATCTCTTGAAGAAGGTGCATGCCCCTGTCACCTTTCTTCAGGGACTTGATGCAGTGCCTGAGGAACTCCTTGTCTGCCTCTAGTGCTTGCAGTCTCTCGTATACATGATCAACCTCCTCTATTATTGCCAGCCTCTCCTGTTCTTTTACAAGCACAGAAACCGGTTTCGTCAAATTATCGACCTGCACATCCCCTACCCTTGCAGATGGCGTCTGATCACTGTTCTCATCTCCAGCCGCATCGAACAGAGGAAGAAGACTCTTTCCCCTGCACATGGAATTTCGACCTTCAAACTTTGCCTTCTCACTGGTGGTATCACCATTTCCCGGAGAATGGAGACCGTCAGCCGACAGCTCGTATTCATCTGAAGAATGGCCAACAGGGGCATTGGTGTCGTTGATGTCGTCATCTTCCAATGTGAAGAGCCTCTCCTCCAATGTCTTGAGCTCCTCCAAGATTGATAACCTCTCCATCTCAAAGTACGTCAAGGAATCATCAAGAGCCACCAGATGCTTCTTGTTTTCTTGATCCATCGTGGGGCTAAGAGCACCATCAGACGGGTTCTGAAGATTGCTGCCGTTCGGGGACTCGCCTAGCTCGCAGTATTCATCCGAGTGCCCATCACTTTCCTCGCCACTGGATGACACAGAAGTGCCATTGCCATTGGGGCTATGCCCGTTAGTCTTGAAGTTTGCCATTCTCCTCCTCTCCTTGTCCTCGTAGTGCAGCACCTTCTGCCTGCACATATCCAGCTCCCTCTCCAGCTCCTGCTTCTCCCTCTCCCTCTTGGTGACCAGCTCGTTCAGCAGCTGCAGCGCCTCCTGGTCGTACTCTGACTGCTCCTCCATCATCCGTTGGTATTGCAGAGCCTCCATCTGCATTGCTGCCTTCTCTTCCTGCAACCTGTTGATCATTGCCATCGTCTGGTTGGTCGCGATGGCAGCGGCGCTCCTCTCTTCCTCAAGCTCGGCGTACAATGCGCTGAGCGCCTTTCGCTCCGCTTGCAGTGCCGATTTCAGCTGATCAACTGTGGAAGGCTCAGACAACTCCATCTCGCTTGCCACACTCCCGTCCAAGGATAAAGACAGTGATCGCTTCCTCTCAAGCAAAAACTTTTTGTCTGAAATTTGTGTGGCAACGCTGTACGTCGGTGTCTCAGGTGCCTTGTCTTCTTCAACCTCGTTCTGTTCGTTTGGTGGCTGGTCTAATCTCTGGCTGGCCGTCACCTCCTCGTCCTCTTGTTCGGTTTCACTTGCTTCTAATCCAAACATAAGAAGTTAACATGAAGTGCATAATCATTTCGAAAACACCTCGATGGAGGACAAATATAATTACTAGTCAAATACACAATCCGATAATTCTACTACCTTGCACAGTTGGGTCTGTTTCATGAAGGGTTTCCAATGGCAGTGGCTGCTCATCTGGGTACGCCAATGGAGCAGCTGGCTCCTCGAATGCTGCTGATTGATGAAACGGCACGACATGGTCATCTTGCTCCCGCTCGCATATCTCACTTCCGATTGATACCTCGCAGTTAGTATCCACCTCTGCTGATCTGTTGTCATCTTCAGGAACTGCTTCAGTGACTGAAAGGAAAACGATGAGACTGGCATACCAAATGACAAGACTGGACAGTTGATTGTCATCTTCAAAAACTTCTTCAGTGACTGAAAGAAAAACGATGAGAGAGGCATACCAAATGACAAGATTGGACAAGAGAAGCCAATGAAGACCTTACCTTCAGGCACAACGATTTCCTCTTCTTCGGCTGTTTCTTCTTCAGCCGCGGTATCTCCAATTTGAGCAACGTCTTCAATAACCAATTCATCATCTTGGGGAATCATATTGTCATCAGGATCAGATGGGCTTGTGACAGGCTCTGCACAAGGAACGGGCACAACAGAGTCGTCCTCATTCGCGTCAGCTGCCGTTGCAGTCAAAGAAGCCAACATCATCTTCTCCTCAAGAACAACTCCGATATCAAGATCCCTCGACTCGTGTTCGCCGTCAAAATGGTTCATTTCTTCCTCCTTTTCACAGCATACCTGATGCATACCTGAATTGTCGGCTACTGTCATCTCATCGATGGCTGCCACCGACACCAAGCGCTCGCTGCCGAGCTCGATTTCTTCCCCGAGAGCCATGACTTCCAAGGACTCGTCCTCGACGGTGGCCATATTCTCCTCTTGCTCATCTTTCTCGTCCACCTCTTCTTCTCTCTTGTTTTCCTGAAATTCTTCTTGCTCTTCTTCATCTTCCTCGTCGTGCTCTTCTTGAGCCAATAGAACATACCCTTGGTCGTCTTCTTGGTCTTCTTCTTCACAGTGCTCCTCATGAGCCAATGGAACATACCCTTGGTCCTTTTCTTCTTCGGCTGCCTTCCCCTCCGCGTGGCCTTCCCCTGTATCCGGTAGCTCCCGCGAGGATGTCTCTACGACGGTGTTGCAGCAAGAGCACGCCGTCGCGCCCTTCTCCCCCGCGTCTTTTCCCCTCCCCTCCTTCGAAGAAGACAAGCAGGCCTCGCACATGTCGCCGGCCTCGGCGAGCCGGCCGTGGTGCAGGCAGTACCCGAGCCCGGAGATCTCCGCCGCGTGGGCGCCGCAGAGGACGCTCCGCAGCCACCTCGCGCCATCCTCCTCCGCCTCCTTCTCGAAGAGCCGGTCGACGCGGGAGCAGAGGAGGCACGGCGGCCTGAGCCCGAAGTAAGCGGCGAACCGCGCGATGGCGTAGGAGAAGAGCCCGTTGATCAGCAGCAGCGCGATGAGCGTCCACTCCAGGACGGCGTACGCCAGCGCGGACGTGACCCTGCGCGTCCTCCTGTGGAAGAGCACCGCCGCGAACCTGCTTGCCACCGCCGCCGCCATCGCTCCCTCCGATCCTTCCAACTTATGACAGCCGCAGCATGAGAAAAAACCCGATCTTTGCCTCGGCCTTGACGACGTGCTTGGAATCTAGCTGCCGCCACGCCACGCCGAGCGAGACCGGAGGAATTCTTGCGGGTTGCAACTTGCAAAGGCAGCAGATGGAATGATTTGGCAGGAGAGAGGAGGGCTGGGTTGGCTGGCTGGAGCGTGGATGAGTTGTTTTGGAGCTTCTTGCTTTCACCTTTTGAGGGAGAAAGGTCGGGCCATTGGACCCCATGAGAGCTAGCTAGCTTGCTCGCATTTTCCTTTTTCGCGTTTGAATGGAGGGAAGGGACGGATCACGGATGACGAGGGTTAGAATTCTGCACCGGCTTGATGCCGAGAACCAATGGGTTCCTACGGGTCTGGTAAAACGGAAATGTTGCACCGGACATTACGACGAGACGGGCATGAATTGCGTGGTGGTGAGCACGACTTGGCTAGGATGGCCGTGCAAAATCTGGGTGATGGTCTCCGGTAACCATTGGATGCTCTTTCTTTATGGTGATTCAATGTCCTGTCAACAGTACCAACAAATCTTTTAATTTGTCATCGGTTGAATGGAAGGAAGAGCTGGTCTTTTAACATCTCGGCACAGGCAATAGAATCCGATGCATGTTCGTATTCGTACATGTACACTGGTAGGAACACAGGTCGTGTATTGCCATCGAAAAGTGATTAGTTGGTTAGTGCTTGAGAGAGCTTTTAGCTTATTATCCTGTTTTCTATAATCACGCTTTTCAAAATATTATATGGGATATTTTTTACAAGAAAATTCTATATAGAAATTTTTTTAAAAGTAAATAAATCTATTTTTTAAGTTTATAATAGCTAATATTTAATTAGTTATATGCTAATAATGTTTTTCGTTTTACAGGCTGCTTATAAACTATCTCCATATTGCAAACACTATCTTTCAGCTTATCATCGCAGACTTGAGGCTGGCCCCTTCAGAAACCAGCTACTCCAGGTTCCATGAATGCCTTCTTCATGGTAGGCGTAGCCGTGAACACCATGGGATCCGCAGCCTCTGTTAGTTTCAAGCTTTCAATGGCGGGCTCGCTCGTGCTGGGGTGTACTACTCCTACGTCATACTAGTATACGCCTTGTACGCACTGATTTGGTTAATTGCATCGACGTTAGTCTAAGATCAGCCAACAGGACATACGTACGTGCACCGATGCACTGTGCACGCACTGCCAAAAGAGGCCGAGTTTACGCAGAAATCACCACACGTTTAGCAGCAAACTATATACGAGAGGATTCAAGCCTAGCATGGGGGAAAAGCTAACGTTCGGAAGGACTCGGTTAACGCCCGCGATAAAGCCAGCAAGGACACGGGCAGGGGACATGGAGATGTTGCGCGAACAGGAGCGGGAATGATACGGCACGCGGCATTATTGACGCCGGCGAGTTGGCCACGGGAACGCGCCCCGGGACGATGGCTTGATGGGGTGCGGGGCTGGATGGTGGGGAGTTGATTGCGCGCCGCGGCGCCCCACCCGCCACCGACCCGACCCAACTTTCGGCCGCCGGCCGGCCGTTTGGCTCCCTTTGCCTTTGATCCCAAAGCGTCCTCTTTTTTTTGGGTTTTCTCGCAACGGCCGGCACGTCTCCTTCGCAGCGCCACCCATCGTTTCCCGGGTTTTTCTTGCAAGCTTTGACAGCTGTCCGTGTGTGGACGTACTATGGTTGTGTCAATGTGTGGGCAATAGGTAGGGGTAGATTAGTACATGGTGATGCAGTGTTTTGCGTTGCGTGAAAGGTGTCACATTGATGGATTCTCCGAAAGCGGCAGTTGAAGGTAGAGGCGACCTAGTGTGACAGTGATGCTTGCTCAAGCAAAAACTGGAAGCTGGGGGCATAAAGAACGTCGCCGGAAATGCTTCTAGACACCTAGAAAATACAGCCTGTTCTTCGCTGAATCAGATCTTCGTGCACGAACCAACCAACGTTCTGCTGGCAAAGCTCGATAGCAACCACAGTTTTTAGTATTTCTTTTAGGCACAATTTTAATATTGGAGAATAACAAAAGAAACGACATATATGAAATGGGGGTAGTGCTATAAGCTACAAAACTCTTACAAATAAAAATCGCAACCGTCGATTTAATCAATTAGCAGTTATAGAAAATCAAGATACAATCACAGTGTGCCTTGTCGGTTTCTCTAAAAGTTTGTAATAATATTTTTTATGTGTATCATTTTCCTGTGAAATACAAGGATCAACTTTTCAACTCCTTTGGTGCATCTATAGGAAAATTAGCAGGTGCAGCTAGTGATTGCCAAACCGTTGGTTAGCACGGTAACTGTCCAAACCGCCGGGGTATAGTTGGGGTAACTGGTGGTTTGGTTTAAGCAAATTTCAACCGAATTCAATTTTTTTAAAAAAAATCCAAAAAATATGAGTAGGTAATACTTGAATTATGTCACTATGGTGAAGAAAGTTTATGAAAATAATGAAATTTACTTTATATTTTGGAGCTCCGATAAAATTAAAAAAAATAGATGGGTTGGGATATAATTTATACTTTATTTAAGTATAAAAACGATAGCAAGGGTTATGCAAAAAAATTATGCAATATTACATTGTTTTTCTAGAGATATTCATAATTTTTTTCTGAATTTTCTATAATTTTTTTTGAATTTTTAATGCGTTTTACAGTTTTTTCCGTATTTTTTCTTTTTAGCTTCAACATACTGCGACTTACCATGCGGTTACTGCGCGATATCACATGATAATCACGATCTTACCGTGAGATTTAAAAATTTTAAATTCAAATTTTTGGAGATGAAATTTATACGGTTTTAAGCAGTTACTGCGATAACATAACCGCCATACTATAGGGGTGACAGTAACCTTTTCATAAACGATATGACAATCCCTGGGTGCAACTCTTAATCAGAATCGTGCAACCTTATTGGTTGAGACATAAAACAAACTGAAATAATCCTGAAAAGACTTATTCATGTTGTTAGAAGAGTAAAAAAAATAAAATAATTATAATCAACTAGATCAAAATGAAACGAACAAAGAAAAGGTGCTCTGTTAACAAGAAACTCATTTTCTCTGTTTCTTCTAACACTTTTGAAGTTGAGATTTAGAGGGTGCTACATACCCCATAAACTAAAAGAAAAATCAATTCTCCCCAAAATTTCATATGTTCCATTGTTCCCCCGACTGAAGGCGAGTTCCCGAGTTTACACCGTTGTTTTTTATATGAGACCAAGTTCATAACTAAATAAAAATGATAGATGGTACTCCAAGTAGAAATTCGATTTGTCACATTGGCATAGTGTTGGAATAAATGTACAAATAATCATAAAAGAAAATAAAGTAAAGAGTGTTCGGTAGGGCTTATAGCTTTAGTTTATTCTCTTGTTTTCTATAAAAACGTTTTATGAATTGTTAAACGATGTGGTTTTTTTAAAAAAATTTCTATATGAAAATATCTTTAAAAATTAAATAGATCAATTTTTTAAGTTTTTAATAGTTAATATTTAATTAATTACGCGCTAATGATATTTCTTGTTTTATATGTAGTTTATAAGCCGCAACAAAACATTGAAGCGAACACCACCTTAAAGGCTGGGCAACCAAATGGCCCCTTGCTCAAAATTTAAAACATACTACAGTGCTTCAACAATAGTAACTTTCAACCGTAAGATAAGATATAAGGGATATAGACACATTAAATTACAGGGACAGAGCGGCAGGTCGAAATGTATTTTTAAGAAACGCTCTTGTGAACCTTTAATTTTTACGTGTAAATCCATATACACATGGCATTCCATGTTTGAGCATGTTGATTTGATGTGATCTTAACTCATAATCCCATATATGTGTAAGCCAAAATCAAACGTGACAATACATATAAATACAACTATACAAGTATACAACAGCCAACAGGCTCTCACATGCGAGGTTGTGTCTATGTACTCCATTTTACAAAGCATACAGTAGTTGAGTGATACCCTTTGTGAAGTCCGAAACTAATCAACACCGGCTGATCACGTATATGCTGCTCCACCAGAATCCCGGTAACTGGTTGAGACACAATTCAGCATTTAGCAACTCCCAACCTGATAGGATTAGGAACCGAACTCAGAGACGAGCCATGTCGCCGACCACCCGCAACGGCCAGCCAACCAACGCAGACATGTTTAAATAGGCCATGCCTTGTCGGCCGGCCTGGGCATGGTGCTACAGTAACCATGCCCGAGCCGGCCCGACACGGTTAGCCATGGGCTGTGCCGGCACGGCCCGAATAGTCGTGCCGTGTATAGGCCGGCGGTGCGGCACGGCCCGTGTACTGTAGCGGGCCGGCACGGCACGATCCGTCTGGAGGGCAGCGGCGGAGGCCGCGTCGCCGCGGCAAGCAGGCGTCGGCGGCCGAGAGGAGGCGGGCGGCTGAGGCTGGGGAGGCGTGCAGCCGGGGAGGCGGCGGCGGAGGCCGCGGCAGTTATCGGCGGTCGGGAGGACCGGTGGCGCGGGACGAGGCAGAGGCCGGGGAGGCGCGCAGGTGGCCGGGAGAAGGCCAGAGGCTGAGGTCGGGGAGGAGCGCAGGAGGAGGGCGGCGGCAAAGGCCGAGGCCGGCAGGAGGCGCGCAGGAGCAGGCCGATAGGAGCGCTGGTGTCGGTTTAGTCGATACTATAGTGTGCAGTGCAAAGAAATAACACTGTAGCAACAGTGTTGCTACAGTATTTGAGGAGGTCGAACGTTGCAAGACGACCGTTTGCTACACTATTTGGCCACGTTGGCCTAGTAAAAAATTGCCACGTGTCCCAACGGTCCGAAATAATGGCTAGATTTTGAAAATCTAGCCGTTGGGGGACTAAAAAATCCAAAAAAATATCAAAAAAATCCAAAAATTTTTTCTATAAATAGGAGAACCACCAGCCACATTTTTGCTTATCCAAACATTCCAATCTCTCCTCTTGTGCTCTATTCTCCTCTCTTTTGCTCTCTTGCGCTCTAAATTTTTGATTTAGACAAATTTTTGTCTAAAATTCAAAAATTTTCCACATTCTCATAGCTGATAGCTGCAGCCTCCGGTGCTCCTACAAGGTACAAAAAAATCCTAAATTTTCTTCTTTGTTTGTACTATTTTTTACTAATTTTCTCTATTTATATTGCAAGATAGATCTGACATTCTAATTGAGCGACTTCGACCCGAGCTATCTGTCGATGTCGCAAGGAGATGACTCTGGGTCGGCTCCTACACCGCAAGAACATCTGGAGGAAGTACATGCGGCTTCAGAAGGATCCGGAACTGCGAGCAGGAGCCTATCAACGACAACCGGCTCAAAGAGATCAAGAACTTCGTCCGCTTGGCAACATTTTGATGAGATCAAGGAAGTCGGCGCGGATGGAAGGGAGGTAACGTACGCGAAATGTAAAATTTGTAAGACTAAACTCTTTGTAAAATCTTCTGGTGGAACAGGGCATTTGAGGTGGTATGCTGAGACGTGTTCGAAGAAGCAAGGTTACCAGCTACGACAGCAGCAACTGGTACTAAATCCTGACGGTACGGTACGTTCATGAGAGTATGATCCTCAGGTAGCATGAGATTCCCTTACCCGTTTAATTGCTAGACAGGATTTATCCCTAAACTTTGGTGAGCCTCCTGCATTCGAGACTTACATTAAAACTGCTCATAATTCTAGGTTTTAAGCTGTTAGTAGACAGACTACAGCCCGGGACTTGGTGAATATTTACAACCAAGGCTGGGACAATATTAAACAATTGTTTATTACATGCACATCTTCTATTAGTATCATATCTGATATTTGGAGTGGTAGGGCTAAGGAGGATTATATTAGTGTAGTTGCTCATTATGTTGATAGTGAATGGGAACTACAAAAAAGAGTAATAGCTTTAAAATTAATTGATGTTTTACATACTGTAGAAAATATTGCTGAACGAATTTCTAGAGTTTGTGAGGATTTTGGCATCATAAATAAAATATTTACAGTAACTCTAGATAATGCAGCTGCAAATTCCAGAGCAATAGAAATTTTGCGGCCTTTATTCAATGTTTATGCTTAATCATTTCTTTTACATCAACGTTATGCTTGCCATGTTATTAATCTTATAGTTAAATCCGGTTTTAAGAGGGTAAGTGTATATCTTGATTCCATCCGTGAAGCCATAACATGGCTCAATGGTTCTAATCCTTGACTTGCAACCTTCGAGCGATTTTGCATCAATTCGGACAAGCGTCCACGCAAGTTCCAAACGGATGCGGACCATCGGTGGAACACGACTTATTTGATATTGAGACACGTCTTGCCTTACAAGGATATACTAACAGTTTTTTTTAGTCCAAGAATGTTGTTACCAGTGACGGGTAACCGCTACTGACAGAACAGTCTTGGTATGTTATAGAAATGTTTTATTACTTTCTTGAAATATTTTATGATGCAACTGTTACTTTGTCTGGTGTTTACTATCCAACTGCTAATTTAATTTTACATAAAATTTTTGAGATTGCCACTTTATTAAAAGAATATGAAGATGATCAACTACTAGGACTTGCAGTATTTCATATGAAACAAAAATATCTTAAATACTGGAGGGATATTTCATACTTGTATGTTTTTGCATTTATTCTTAATCCTAGAGGTAAAATATGGGGGTTTCTAAATATTTTGAATCTTATTGGGGATGTAATGAATATTGATTACACTAATTACTATTCTGATTCTAAGACAAAATTGTATGAAGTATTTCAAAAGTATGAAACTAAGTTTCAGAGAGTTCGCGTGCAAAGAGCCCCACCCGTCCCTGTCCTAGGTAAGAAGAAATTGCAGTGGGGTTGAATTTGGGGTGGTTTCTCTTCTTTTTCGAGCACCGGTGGTGAAAGTTCGGCCGCAGCAAGTTCTACACACACTTCGCTTGAAGCCCTTGAGCTGTCCACCTACTTAGACAGCGACTCCATCAACCAGTAAGATCTGAACGTTCTTCAATGGTGGAATGATCACAAGACCCAATATCTCGTGCTCTCAAAGCTAGCACGGGAGGTGTTCACGGTGCCTGTGTCTACGGTATCATCTAAATCGGTCTTCAGTCTTTGCGGAAGAATTATTGAGGAGAGAAGAAGAAATCTCCGCAGTGAAGTGGTAGAAATGCTACTTACGGTTAAAGACTAGGAGCTAGCTAAGGAACGTGTCCAACACACCACAGAGAACCAAGATTTAGCTAAGCAGTTCGAAAATCTTTACCTACAAAATGAGGAACTAGAGTAATATTTTTTATTTTTAAGCGTTGACCTTTAGCTGTACTCTTTTTTCTTTGTCATGGTTTTCTGAAAATTGAGTTTTTACGTGACAGAGTTTTTAATGAGGCAGCTGTATAATATCAAAATCAATAAAGGTTATTGCGTAATTTTTCTCTACATCTATGTAGAAATTAAACTATATAACTATATATGTACTTCTATTTTGCTTGTTAAAAAAATAAAAACTTCCTCCTCTAATATCATCAAAAAAATACCATTATATTTTTTTACTCATCTCAGATAATATTTTTATATTTTTTTCCTCCTTTTTTTTTTCTTTTTTCCTCATCTCAGTCGGCTGTAGGGGCACTGCTGCCCAGCGTCGTCGGAAGGGAGGAGGCGGCTGTGGGAGGCGGCGGCGCGCAGGCGAGGAGGCGGCGGCGGAGGGGGCGGTGCGCAGGTGGGGAGGCGGCGGCGGAGGCCGGGGAGGTGTGCGCGGGAGGCGGCGACGGAGGGGGCAGGCGCGTAGGCGGGGAGGCCGCGACACAGCGGCAGGCGTCGGCGATACCAGACCGACCCAGACAGGATGGGCCGTTGATGGGCCGTGCTGGCACGGCATGGCCCACAATCTCAACGTGTCGTGCCTGGATTGGAGGGGAGACATGCAGGCCGGCACGGCACGGTCCGCTATAGAAATTGTGCCTATACGGACCATGCCGTAGTGGGCTGTGCCGAACCGTGTCTCGGACCGTGCCGACGCGATCCGCCCGTTTGGCCACGTATAAACCAACGAAAACTAAACGGAACGAAGTGCACCTGCACCGCAACAAAAATAAACGCCGATCCATCACCCAACCGCACTCGCGCGGCGCGCCAACGGACTCGCCAGAGAGACAACAGCAATACACCATCCACCTATCTGGCGCACCCGCCGATCCAAGCCCCCCACCAAGGCACCAGCACGGCAGCGGCACCCGTCCACCACCGAGAGAGAGAGAGAGAGACACCACGACTGCACCGCACCACCCGCCCGATCCGCCCGCGAGGCCGCGACCTCTCCAGCTTTTCCCCTCTTTCCCCTGTCTTTCCCCTGCGCGTCCGCGGCTGACTGCGCTGACGCCCGCGGCCGCCGGGGCGTCGCCTGCCGAGTCCAACCGCGCGGCCGGGGTCCCGGTTACCCCTCCCCATCCCGGCCGGGCCCCACCCGATCCAGCAGTGTCTCCCACCCGAGCTCCTGGATTTTTCCAACCCCGGGAGCAGCGGGGATGAACCGGATCCCGTCCATCTCTCTGCGGCGGGACGGGGCCGCCGCCGGGGAGGAGGAGCCAGACCCCGCGGCGCTGGCGCGGTGGGCGCGGGCGTTCTGCGTCATCCGCTTCGACCTGGAGCGCGGGCAGCTGGTGGAGGCGTGCTACCCGCCGGGCTCGCTGGTCTCAGCCGCGGGCCTCGACCGCCTCGTCGCGTTCTCGTCCTTCCCGGACTCCATGTCCCACCACCTCCCGCGCCACCGCTCCTCCGTCCACGACTCGCTCTTCTCCTTCCGCGTCCCGGACCCCTCCCCCTCCCCATCCCCCTCCGTCGCCGGCTCCCGCCGCGGCTTCCTCTACGGGTTCGTCTTCAACCGCCAGCGCCAGGACGAGCGCCTCCCCCGCGGCGGCGAGCAGAAGTCCGTCGTCATACTCTCCCACGCGCCCTACTCGTCCCTGTTCCGCCTGCTGCTGCAGATCCTCGGCCCGCTCTGCTTCGACGTCGGCCCCTCCGCGCTGTCCATGGTGGCGTCTCACGTCGCCACCTGGCCCGCGCCGGTGCCGGGGTGCCCCATGGAGCTTCCCATCGGAAGCGCGGCGCTGCGGGTGCACCTCCCGCCCGCGGCCGACGACCCTGGCCCGCCGCCCGCGTTGCTGCCGGCGAACTCGTCTGTGCCGTACGGCCTATTCCACGACGCCGACCTGTTTGCGGCTTTCCGCGGCCTGCTCCTCCACCTATGGACGCTCTGGGAGCTCATGGTGGTTGGCGAGCCTATACTGGTGGTTGCACCATCTCCACCTCAATGCTCAGAGGCTGTGGCTGGGCTTGTTAGCCTTGTTGCTCCGCTCTTGTACAGCGTGGATTTCCGGCCGTACTTTACCATTCATGATCCAGATTTCGCTCGCCTGAATGCGCTTGCTGAAGGCGAGGTTTTTCCTCCGATGGTGCTTGGTGTGACCAACTTGTTTTTCTTGAAGAGCCTTAAGAGCATTCCGAATGTTGTGTCTGTGGGGAGCCCAAACCCAAATTCCACTAGGGTGCTCCCAGTGGGTGGCCAGTCACCGGGATCAGGAAACGGGGTTAATGGGACGCCTGGGAAGCTCAAGCTTGACAAACTCGCAATCAATAAGTTTTCTCCGACTGGCCTATTGAATTCCATCAAATTAAGAAGAGAAGGCCCTCTTTCCCTCATGACAGAGCATAAGGAGGCGCTATGGAGCACATATGTGCCAGCCACAAAGCCTGATACTTCTGTTCTAAATAGGCTTATTGATGCGGGTGTATCACCGAGGATTGAGGAATCTATGTCGGTTGTCAACAATGAGATATTGCGGCGACATTTCTTGGAGCTAACGACCAACTTCCTCGCACCTTTTGGGCCATATCTGAGAACCACCACGCCATCAGAAGGAAGCTCTCCTTTTGTTGATCCACCATTATTGCCTCCATTTCATGCAGATGAATTTGTTAATGGTCTGGCTGCTAGAGGTGCAGGGAAATTTTTGTCCAAAAGGATGAAGTCCAATTGGTTGGACCTATATAGGTAAACCCTAATCTTATTTATTTGGTGAAGCAATTTATTTTTTTCGTTCTTTGAATTGCTTGGAATGTAAGGAATCATGAGCTAACTTTCTTTATTGTGTCACCACTGCAGGAGATTCTTGGAAGGCCCCAACTTCATGCCTTGGTTCCGGCAAAGGCGTGCTGCTGCAGAGCAAGAACAGCAGAGGCTCTGGAGGCAGGCTCGCATGAATGTTGACATTGAAAAGCTAATGTCAAAGTTGTCTGAATTGGAGAGAATTGATTCTTTTAATGCTATTGAGCGGTATATTCTACGTGAGATGGAGGTAACTTTCTTTCTGATGCTTTCTTGAATAAATCTTCACTTGCTTATCGCAATTTCTTTACCCGTATCTAGCAAGCATTGAAATTTATTAACACGACACAGCCCATATCTGTTCATATCTAGCTGTCTATTTAGCAGTTACTTGTGGGAATTTATGATAATCCTTAACTCTTGTATGTTGCTATGACAAAGGTAACAAAAAAACCCACTGCATAACTTAGTGGACTATATGTTGTGCTAGCCATGCTGCTGAATTTGCCATCTGATTAACCGCAGGAATATTGCGCGTGAAATTCTGCAGTACGGTTATTTACATTTAGTGACTTGAACATACATTTTGGCCAATCAGAACTTGTGCTTAGTGCATTAGACAGTTTATTTGAACTAAAGATGAACTATAATACTAGGACTTTTTAGTATGAACTATTCTCCTCTATGGAGTGGGTTTGGCTTCAAATTTGTGAGCTAGAAGTATATGTTGCCTTGTCTTGAAAGAAATTAAGACAAAATGTTGATAGAATTAGATGTTCATATCATGAGTCCTAGATTATTAGCATGATGTTGATTCCATTGGGATTCTGCTGTGTTTATTTTGTGAACAACCACCCCGTGGTCTGGCAGTACTGCATTATCTTGTAATGAAGCAAAATAGTATGAGTGTACAACTTATGTACTCAATATTGATCCAATGCAATCTCCTTCAGCAATAGAACTTGTTTGTCAGATGTCTTCCATCTCATCCATCCTGTAGATGAAAGTATTACACACCATTTAGGAGTATTGCTTTATTTTCTGCCTGCCTGACCCTGTAGTAGTCTGATTGCTGTAGTTATTATCTTGACTAAGCAGTGCTACAACTTGGTGGGCAGCAAATTTACTGCCACTCTCCAAAGGAGTATAGATAGTTGAAAAAAGAATGAATATCTTCTGCACTTAGCTTGCTCATATACCTATTCTGTTAGTCAGTGATTAGTGTTATTTTGGATTTTATCCTTTGGGGATTCTGACGTTAGTTTTCGATCCTTGCCCTGCAGAATTCTAGAACAGGTGCTACTGAGTCAGTAACAGTTTGTCAGAAATTGAAGGGAGACCTCCGAGCAGCATTCAGTGTCCTCCCAAAGGACATGCAGCAACTCCTGCTCTCTAACCCTAAAAGAGCTGTGCTTCTTCAAGGTAGTAACGAAAATGTCCCACGGTTAGATGGCATTGTCTCCCAGACAAGTTTGTAGCACTTTGTTTTCCCTGTAAAAATACTTTTGTGATTCTTTTATCCCACATAGTCCAAAATCCACTCATTTTTTTATACTTGGCTAATGGGTTGACACAATGTCTTCCAGAAAATATCTCTCTCCCCCTCAATTACATATCTAAATATTTTGATTTCTTGGTCAGGGAGTTAATATACTGCAAGATAGCCTAAATAACCCTACAAATCCGTGTTTTTATATCATATATAATAGCATAGCATATCTTCTGTTAAAATAGACAAGGCCATGCTTATCAAGGAACTTGATAAGTGAATGTTAATGGTTATTCCCTTTCTTGATCTAGCTTGAAGCCAAATGGTCATATTCATTCTTAGCAACAACATTTACCCCCTCTAATGTTATGAGTCAATCCATGATTCCCAAGCTCTGTAACCCAGTACTTAGAGACAGAATGATTTGTTGTTAATTATTTAGTTTTCGACCAAAATTTTGTGGCTCGACGGGCTCGTGACAGCTCATCCGAGCTGATCTAATGATGTCTCAGTATTTTCCACTAGAAAGTGAATATATAGCTCCTCAATAATATTCAGAAGTTTTCAGCTTCACTAAGATTAGATTCTACAATGCTTCTTGACACTATACTATTTTCCCACTGAAAATGAATAATTTAAATTTTTATTTGTTAGTGTTTCAGACCACTATTTTTGCACTGGAAATGGATAATTTAAATTTTTATTTGTTAGTGTTTCAGACCCTATTTCTTATAATTATGCAGAGTCAGATGATTAGAAGTTTAGAACCAGTTAATGAAAAGCGAATATTTTCTGTAAAGTTTGTGTCTGATTGTACATAGCTGAAGTACTCTTAAGGTGCTCACTTCTTAAGGTGCTCACTTCTCCCGTAGCTTATTTCTCGTTTTCCGTGAGCACGCTTCCTGAATTGCTAAATGGTGTGTTTTTTTAAAAATTTTCTATATGAAATAATCTCTAAAAAATCAAATAGATCTATTTTTCATGTTTCTAATAGTTAATACTTAATTAATTATGTGCTAATGACGTTTCTTGTTTTCCGTATGGGTTATAACCAGAAAAATAAGCAACTCAAACACTACCTAATACTTTTGTTTCTTGTTACCACTGCTATATTTGTAGTCATTATAACCCTTTTTAACTAAACTGTAGCTTGGACCTTCTGTGAAACATGACATGCGATTTGAACATGTAATGTTATTAGTGAATACTGTGTACTTCAAGTTAATTCTGGATCCATTTCAAGGTTCAGAAGTGCACCATTCTTGCTCATTTGATACTGCCTAAACTACTTGATAAATACAACATACACTAGAGCGATGATGCACACAATCAAGAACTGCTCCATCCACTTCATACGGTCTAGAATCCTCTGCAGCCTCTCCTCAGCTAGCGACACGTTATTCCCTTGGCGATATGATGTTTCCTGAGTATGTTCTACTCGTTTATGCGACCCTTCATCAATCGTGTCTGCACATTGGACGAACTGGCAGCCACCAGCCTATCCACAAGAAAAAGAACATATCAAAATGGAGAACGGGAGGAATCCAAACTAGCAGAATCAGAATGAAAGTCACTCACCGAGAAATAAGGACACTTAAGAACACACAACCTTCATCGTCCGGTTCCTCATCATCCTCGGTGTTGGAGTAGTACACGTTGGCTTGAACCCGGCAATTTGGGCAGTTCACCGTCCTGGCATTTGCCAGGGCAATGTCCCTTTTGCTCCTCGGATTGAGCTCTGTAACTCGGTGTCAAACTGTTGGTAAGCCTAGGAGTGAGCAGAGTAGGTCACTGGACACCTGTTTATTCCATAGGCCAATAGGCAGCTAGCTAAAAGTCATTATACGGTTGAAAATACGAGGAGCAGTCACATTCACTTCAACAGGATCTCAACAGGAAAAAAATGTCTTTTCTGAGCCCAACTTCAATATAAACATCTTGTAATTTTGTAATCTTGTATTCAATATTAGGGAACACGATTTTATCTAGATCTGCTAGCTAAGTATATGTCTTTCTTTAGTTTGTAAGAGGCACGATAGTCACGGATGACAGGTTAATACAAACTCACGTACGATTTGTCTCATCATCTAAAGACAGGGAAAAAAAAAGTAAACTAGTTCTAGTAAATAGTCCTTCCTCCATCTTAGAATATAGTTACCTAGAAATTTTTTTAAATTAAAGATTGGGTATAATATCAAAAATACCTTGTGGTTAGATGGGTGTGGGACTCACTTTGGTTGGGTTGTATAAACTACCCGGGTTGTATGAATTACTGGGGGTAGGATGAAAAATTTTATACCAAAATTCACCTTTTGCATCTTCTATGTATTTGAAACAAGTTCAGACTCTAGATATAACTATATTTTAGGACAAAGATAGTAATAACAAGTATGGCCTATCTACAACTAAGGGGTTGTCCGTAGAGACGCAGTGAGTGTTAGTACCCTCCTCGGCGTGGTTCTTGTCCTTGACAGTGGTGACGGTGTCCCTCCTCCCAACATCAAGGTCGATTGTTTTCCCATTCATTTGCTAAAAATCTTGCTATAGATTTTTGGGTAAAAATCTTTCAAATATATCTATAGTATAATTATATTGTGATAATACTATAATTACATTGTAACTTATATATAATTTCTATATAACTTATGTATAAGTTATATAGAAGTTACATGTGTTTTTAATATTTTTAATACTTATTAAGTTACATAGAAGTTATAATATAGTTATAGTAGAAGTTATAATATAATTATAGTATAGTTATAATATAATTATATTATAATTATATTATAGTTATATTTAAATGATTTTTATCCAAAAATCTGTCACAAGATTTTTAGATATTCACAAAGATCCGCATCTCTCCTCCTTATTCTATACTATTTTCTATCCTGACTGAGTTTACCTCCTCTTTTGCTATCCCTATTGATGCCCTAATCGTGTTTGGGGAAAGCGGCGATGGTGGTGAAAACTGAAACCTGCAGTTTTATGGCTGATTGACCGTGCGGTTCCAAACTTCGAATGCCCTACCGATTCCAGTGTTTTATCGGGATGGATTGTTACGGTAACAAGGTTACCATTCGCCGTCGCTGTGAATTGCCTTCGGCCCGTATTGGAATTGCTCCTAGCTCACATACGTATGTTACCCATATGTGGCCCAAGGAGGAAAAGATTTCCCGACAAGTTTGTAGCACTTTGTTTTTCCCTGTAAGTAGTAGTAGCACGTCCGTTCGTTGTAACGGGATTCATAAGAGAGGGTGGTTTTACGAGAATTTATACGTGGGAACACTATTTTTTGGGTAGATTGCTTTTTGAGTGGTTCGGGTTTTTTATGGGTTTTTTTTTTATGGGGAGTATGGTTGTTGGGAAGGAGGACGACTCTGTTTTTATAATAGTAAAAAAATTACTTTTATGATTCTTTTATCGCACACATATAGTCTTAAAAAAATTCACTTGTTTTTTATAGACTTAGCACGTTTGCTCACATTATGGCTAATTTTTTTTAGTGATAGGCGACATATCCGTCAACCATGAGACGCCGATAAAGACTTTGTGATATGCCAATAGATCTCTTAGAGATGCTTATAGAGATAGTGTGTACGTGTATACGTACAAATATGTGTGTGCGCGTGTATATGAGTGCCTACCTTTGTACATGCCTCTAATTTTTTTTTGTCAATGAGCTAATATACTTTAAGTTTTTTTTGTCAACCCAACAAATCCGTATTTTTATACCATATATTATATCATCCTTTTCCCTTCAGCACGGCATGGGAGCATTAGCATATCTTCTGCTAGAATGGTTATTCCCTTTCCTGATCTAGCTTGAGGTCAAATGATCATATTCATTCTTGGCAACAACATCTTTTCCCCTCCAATTCCAGGTTAATCGAGGAACAAATAATGATTTCTTGGTAATTATTTAGTTTTCGGCCAAACTTTTGTGGCTCATGACACTTTCCGCTGATAACGATGCCTTAGTATTTTAGAGTCGAAAGTGAATATGCAGCTCTACAATAATATTCAGAAGTTTGCAGGTTCACTGAGATTAGACTCTACAATGCTTCTTGACAGCATACTTTTTTTTCCCACTGGAAACGGATAGTCTTCGTTCAGATGCTATTTCCTAGAATCATGTACGAAGGTCATAGGATTATAAATTCAGAACTAGCTAAGAGAGCGAATATTTTTTGTTAAGTTTGTATCTGATTGTCGATAGATGAAGTATTGTTATTTTTAGGTGGTGTTCACTTATGTGTTTTGATGAGACTTATATACCGTATGTAAAACGAGAAACGTTCATAGTACTATATGAATGTGTTACGTCCCGTAGTAGTTTTTTTTTATTTTAAGATAAATAGGAATTAACTATTAAAAATTTAAAAAATAGATCTATTTAATTTTTTAGAGATACTTCTATATAAAAGGTTTTTATAAAAAACATACTATTTCATATTTGAAGAAACATATAAAAAAAACGAGACAAACGACAGACCATAGGCAAAAAAAAAACACTACCATATTCCTCTTTACCGCTGGTAGGTTTGTAGTCGTTATGATATTTTTTTTACTAATAAACTGCTGTACTTAACACGCTGTTCGGCAGGGCTTATGCCGGTAGCTTTTTTTCTCATTTCGTGTGAGCATGTTTTCCGAACTGCTAAACGGTACGTTTTTCTATATGAAAGTATTTTAAAAAATCAAATAGGTCTATTTTTTAGGTTTTTCATAGTTAATACTTAATTAATCACGTGCTAATGATGAAAATAAACCATCTCACACACCACGTTAGTGCTGTGGACATGCATGCACAGAGGACCTGTTGCCATATTATGTGAATGTGTAGTTGATAGAGCATACTGTTGTACTTCAACATATTTTTAGATCGGTTTAGAGGTTCAGTAATATACTACCTCTGTCTTTTAAAATATAAGAGATTAAGATTAAAAAAAGAGACTTTAGTATCTCTCAATAAATATAGAATAAATAGAGGTAAAAAAATAGATAAGGTAAGTGTCGGCGAAATGGAACAGGGGGTCCCACATGCCCTGGGGACGCGTGGGTCTTCGGCCACGGCAGACCCCCGGGGGGCCATCTTTCCACCAGCCCCGGGCTCGTCCCCGGGGCGGCATCGCTCCATCGGCCCCGGGCTCGTCCCCAGGGCGTTATCGCCATCGGCCCCGGGCTCGTCCCCGGGGCGTCGTCTATATCGGCTCGGCCCCGGGGCCTCATTGGCCTCGGGCCCGTGCCTTGCCTCCGGGCGCCATCGACTCACTCCCTGCCCGGGGCCCACGTCCCCGGCAGGCTCTGAACCAGCTCCCCAAATATTCGCATTAACGGTGAGGTGACAGGGCGCCTCCCGCCTGTCTCCCGACAGCATCCCGACAACATCTCCAGGAGACAGCCGCTGTCACTTCTCTGTGCTCCAGCCGCCCGCAGCCGAGCGGCAAAACAACCAGACCAGCAACCCTCGGCGGCCGAGCCGACAGCACCTTGACGCTCCAGCCGCCCACAGCAGACCATGCTCCGACCGACAGCAGTAGCAGAGCCAGGCGGCGACTGGACATTCCTCCGGCGCGGTGCGGCAGGCGGCGGCGTGCGCCTGCCGTGGCGTGCGTGCGAGCGAATGGTAGCTAGCTCTCTCATCGATCTCGGCACTGTGGACTCCCCTAAATCTATAAAGGAGGATCCAAGCCACCGGTGAAAGGGCAGACTCAACTGAGGACCTCTAACTCCCAGCTCTCAGCACCCAAGCTCATTCTCAACCTACTATTCTTCTCCCTCAGCGCCGGCAAGTGGGCTGAGCTCACCTTGTAACACAGCATACCACATTCTCCCACATAGCCACACACACAGGAGTAGGGTAGTACGCTCCGGCGGCCCGAACCTGTCTAAACGCCTCCTGTCTCTCTTTCTCTCGCGGTTGCCTCGGTTCGGACGGTCCGGTCCCGAATCGGACGGTCCGAACCCTGTAACCTCCAGCTCGGGCCCCTCTGTTCCGTCCCGAGCACTGATCCGTCTGACGCCACGTACGCCTGAGAACAACTCCCCTGGCCGAATCTCAAAAGGGGGGTCTCCTGACTTCCCGCCGTCGAGGTTTCATCCTCCGACAGCTGGCGCGCCAGGTAGGGGGAGTTTCCTTTTCAGATGGTACGCCGTCGCCTCCAACACCGGCGCACTCCATGGCAGGAGGCCATCGTCCACAAGACTCTGACGAGGAGTCCGGCGGCTTCACCCCGCCAGGTGGCGTTAGCCCGGTGGTAAGCCCACCGCGCTCCCCGTCTTCCAGAAGATGCGCAGCGCGAGCCAGGCGGGCTGAGCTCGCTCCTCGGCGGCCTGGCAGCGCGGCGTCGGCCCCTTCTCTCTCGGAAGGAACCGGCAAGTGCCCCGCCGGGTCTGCCACGGCCTCATCTTTGAGGCGCGAGCGGAGGCGCCGCTCCACGGCGCGCTGCAACCTTGACTTCCAGCCAGCGTCACCACAGGGAGCTCTCCTGGCAGCGGAAGCCCTCCTGCGCCACCCCCCGGCATTTAACGGGGGCGGGGGCCGGGAGAGGCACTGGCTCAATGAAGTCACCGACCTCGTAGGCGCGGCCCATCGCCAGGTCGCTGCCCACAGCAGCGTAGGGGCCAGGAGTGCCGATCGCGCGACGTCTAGCGCGAGCCGGCCCCCTGCCCCGAGTCAAAGCAGAACCCGGAGCACGGCGCAACGCGCCACGACTCCGGCAAACAGCGGCCACGGCGACCTCCGTGACCGCCTGAACCGGGGGCGGTCCGACGAGGATGCCCGGGTCACTATGGAGCGACAGCGCGAGCGGCGGGCGGACGCCGCCACGCGTTCCGAGGTCCAGGCCTCCAGCTCCAACTTACTGACGGGAAACCGTCATCTGTTACCCGAGCCCGCTCTATACGGCTCGGGTTGCCTGGCGCTCTCCCCAAGCCTCCGGCAGGTTCGCTGGCCGGCTAGGTTCCGGCCCAGCTTGCCGGAGAAGTATGACGGCTCCGTGGATCCCACGGAGTTCCTGCAAATATACACTACTGCCATCCTGGCGGCCGGAGGCGATGATCGAGTGATGGCAAACTACTTCCCCGTCGCTCTCAAAGCCCAGGCGCGCTCTTGGGTGATGAACCTCCCCGAGGGATCAATCTACTCGTGGGAGGACCTCTGCCACCAGTTCGTGGCCAACTTCCAGGGCACCTTTCCGCGCCCTGGGACCAAGGCGGACCTCCATGCCCTACGCCAGGGCAGGGACGAGACGCTGAGGCACTTCCTACAGCGCTTCAGCCAGGTGCGCAATACTATCCCCCACATCGCTCCTCACGCGGTCATCCATGCCTTTCGCTCGGGTGTGCGCGACAGGCGCATGCTCGAAAAGATGGGCACCCGCGACGTCCAGACTACGGCTGAGCTGTTCAAGCTCGCCGACCTCTGCGCCCGCAAGGAGGAGGCCCGGGCGTGGAACGAGCCGCGCCCCGAGGCCCCTGGCGAGGACCCCAAGAATACGGTGAGTCCTCATGCTCCGCGGCGCGTCGAGACAGGAGGAAGCGACAGAAGGAGAAGGCGGCCGCTGACGGCTTCGCCTTGGCTGTTGCGGGCGCCCCGCGGCCCGACGACGCCCGCGGCGACAACAGCACCGGCGAGCGGCCAAGGACCGCACGCGCGCCGCCTTCGCCGGCAGCGGCCCAGAAGTGGTGCGCCGTCCACGAGACGGATTCGCACGACCTCACGGAGTGCCGCGCCGTCCAAAGCTTGGCCAAGCAGGTCAAGTACTTCCGGCAGGAGCCTTAGCAGGCCGAGCCCGGTCGGGACGATTAGGGCGGCCCGGCCGAAGGCAACGGACAGGCCGACCAACGGCCCAGCTCTGGGAAGCCCGGGCCCAGGCCGCCTCGCCAAGGCAAGTGTGACCCTTGGACGTGGCACCCGGAACAACCAAGCCCGGGCCTCCGGATCCCAGCATATATCAAATCGCATTATAGTCGGGCCCCCCGGGTCTCGGGGCCCCTTGCCCAATAAGGGCGTAGCCCGGGATCCGCTTGTTGGGCCCGGTACCGTGCGGCCCGAACCAGGGCAGCCTCGCCAAGGCGAGTGCGGGCCTAGGGGCGTGGCGCTCAGGACAACATCAACATTTTCATAACCAGATGGGGACCGATAACCCGGATAGCTTCGCCTTGGCGAGAGCGTGTCCGGGAAGGGCGTCCCGACACTTTCCAAGAGAGATCGTCCCGATTCGTCCCTCATTACCTTCTACTCAGCCCGGGACCTTCCGGTCCCGGACACACATAGGGTACGGCTGCCCGGACTCCATCGGACGCGATGGCCAGTCCGGGCGGTTCGTCCCGACTCAGTCCGGGGCCTCCGGGTCCCGGACACACATAGGGTACGCCTGCCCGGACTTCGTCGGACGCGATGGCAAGTCCGGGCGGCTCGTCCCGACTCAGTCCGGGGCCTCCGGGTCCCGGACACACATAGGGTACGGCTGCCCGGACTCCCTCGGACGCGATGGCAAGTTCGGGCGGTTCGTCCCAACTCAGCCCGGGGCCTCCGGCTCTCTGTGCGATAGTCCGGACCACGCCGCCCTGTCGAGCGCGAGTCTGGGCAGGCCGCTCCCGGTTGAGGATCTTCTCCCGGTGTCAAGAGCTCGCACCCTCGCAAGGGAAGCTGAGCCCGAGCACGGCCCCTGACAAGCCAGAACCAGAGAGCGTCCTCGCTGCCCTCGGTAGCGGGGCTCGTGCCTGCTCCTCGCGTCGTGTCCTCAGGTCATGACACACGAGTTGATGGTTGGGCACGTACCAATAATATTCCGCAGGCAGCAAGCGTGGCGCACGTCGCAGAGCGCCCCTCGCCCGGCAAACATATGGCCTGGGACTTACCTCCCGGGCCCGACTCTGAGGAGCCCGACCCGGGGCGGCATCGCCAAGGCGAGTGCGCGCCTAGGAACGTGGCACCCGGAATGACCCTCAACAGGGCGCGAGTACCCGGACGGCATCGTCTCAGCGAAGGCGGGTTCCAGAGAAGTTGTCCCGACGTGGTCCATAATCCTTAGCCGGGGCCCCGTGCCCGGGCGTTTGTCGACCACGTCAAATCACATGACAGTCCGGGCCCCCCTAGGTCCCGGGTGCATGTTTGAACCGAGGCACGGATTCCCGAATCCGTGCCCCGGGCCCGACACCGAGGTGCCGAACCAGGGCAGCCCTCGCCAAGGCGAGTGCGGCCTAGGAAGGCGACACCCGGAATAGGGCGATAGCCCGGACAGCACCGCCCCGGCGAGAATGCGTCCAGAAGGTCGTCTCACATTTTGTATTTCAGTCCGGGGCCCTGGGTCCCGGACACATATTGAGCCGAGGCACGGATTCCCAAATCCGTGCCACGGGCCCAACACTGAGGTGCCGAACCAGGGCGGCCTCGCCAAGGCGAGTGCAAGCCTAGGAACGCGACACCCGGAATAGGGCGCGACAGCCCGGATAGCACCGCCCCGGCGAGAATGCTTCCGGAAGGTCGTCTCACATTCCATATTCAAGCCCGGGCCCCCGGAACCCGGCTTATATCAAAACCGTATTTCAGTCCGGGGCCCCCGGGTCCCGGACACATATCCTTAGCACTGGCCGGGGCCCCCGGGTCCCGAGCACATGCCTTTCCCCAGCCTCGAGGCTCGCGAGGGAAGCGAGTCCGAGCTCCATTCCCGGAACAACACCATAAGCAAAGGTACAAAAATATATACATGATCATATACATATGCAAATACCTCTCTTTGTACAAGACAGGCAAAGCGAGGCCCGGAGATGTCGTCGCATGAGGGGAGGTCACCGGTGTACTTCGCACCGAACCCCGGGCGGCGCCAGAAGGTCAGCGCTCGGGGGCATGGAGGGCCCCCGGGACCCGAAGGCGGCCACGGATGGCGTCAGAAGGGAACCGGCGGCTTCCTCGAAATCTTCGTCGACATTGGCCCCACAAGATGCTCACCGCGGTTGAGGAACCCTGCCTCCGGGGCAGCAGACTCGACCACGGCCTCCCGCGCCTCCTCGCGAACCTCCGCAACTTCCTTGCGCGCGGCGAACTCACACCCCCGAGACGCGAGCCCGGCATCTTGGGCCCAGACGCTTTCCTCTCGGGAGAGTGTTTCTTTCTCCCGCACCTCCGTCTCGGACCAGGCGCGGGAGTCCTCGTCGGCGGCAGGCTCGGTGGCGCCCTTTGATTGGACGATGCACCTGTCTGCTGCCGCGTTTTCCGGCCGGAGGGTTGCGACGAAGAACTCGACGGCGGCGCCCGAGTCCCGGGCGTATATCCCATCCAAAGCAGCAAGGACGTCAAGCTCTACCAGCTCAAAATGAACCAGGCGGACCCAGCGTCCCCTCGTTTCTTCAAAGACGTGGCCCCGTTTCTGCCCGGAGCGGTTCCGGCCGAGCAACAGGGCCAGGGGCCACTGTCGGTGGAATGAAATAGGGGGTCCCACATGCCCTGGGGACGCGTGGGTCTTCGGCCACGGCAGACCCCCGGGGGGCCATCTTTCCACCAGCCCCGGGCTCGTCCCCGGGGCGGCATCGCTCCATCGGCCCCGGGCTCGTCCTCGGGGCGTTATCGCTATCGGCCCCAGGCTCATCCCCGGGGCGTCGTCTATATCGGCTCGGCCCCGGGGCCTCATTGGCCTCGGGCCCGTGCCTTGCCTCTGGGCGCCATCGACTCACTCCCTGTCCGGGGCCCACGTCCCCGGCAGGCTCTGAACCAGCTCCCCAAATATTCGCATTAACGGTGAGGTGACAGGGCGCCTCCCGCCTGTCTCCCGACAGCATCCCAACAACATCTCCAGGAGACAGCCGCTGTCACTTCTCTGTGCTCCAGCCGCCCGCAGCCGAGCGGCAAAACGACCAGACCAGCAACCCTCGGCGGCCGAGCCGACAGCACCTTGACGCTCCAGCCGCCCACAGCAGACCATGCTCCGGCCGACCGCAGTAGCAGAGCCAGGCGGCGACTGGACATTCCTCCGGCGCGGCGCGGCAGGCGGCGGCGTGCGCCTGCCGCGGCGTGCGTGCGAGCGAATGGTAGCTAGCTCTCTCATCGATCTCGGCACTGTGGACTCCCCTAAATCTATAAAGGAGGATCCAAGCCACCGGTGAAAGGGCAGACTCAACTGAGGACCTCTAACTCCCAGCTCTCAGCACCCGAGCTCATTCTCAACCTACTGTTCTTCTCCCTCAGCGCCGGCAAGCGGGCTGAGCTCACCTTGTAACACAGCATACCACATTCTCCCACATAGCCACACACACAGGAGTAGGGTATTACGCTCCGGCGGCCCGAACCTGTCTAAACGCCTCCTGTCTCTCTTTCTCTCGCGGTTGCCTCGGTTCGGACGGTCTGGTCCCGAATCGGACGGTCCGAACCCTATAACCTCCAGTTTGGGCCCCTCTGTTCCGTCCCGAGCACTGATTCGTCTGACGTCACGTACGCCTGAGAACAACTCCCCTGGCCGAATCTCAAAAGGGGTGTCTCCTGACTTCCCGCCGTCGAGGTTTCATCCTCCGACAGTAAGAAAGAAATAAATTTAAATGAGAAGTAATTAATGGGATAGGTAGTATTATGAATAATGCTAAGAATTCTTATATTATAAAATAAGATTTGAATGCTAGAAATCCTTATATTTTGGAACGGAGGAAGTACTAGTCTTGATCATTTATTACACACTGCTCTCTCCATCCCAAAATTGATACTAACTAAACTACTTAATAAATACTTTCTTCGTCTCAAAATATAAAAACTTAGTAGTAGTTGTGACATCACCATCTAGTAATTTAGTAGTAATAGATGGTGGTGTCACATCTATTGCTAGGTTTTCATAGTTTGAAACGGATGGAGTACAACATACTATGCTAGAGTGATGATGCACACAATTAAGAGCCGCTCTATCCACGGTCAAGAGCTGTTCAAATTTATAGTATTGGATTGTGTTATATATTTTGAAACGAAAAAAGTGCAGCATATTATGCTAGAGTGATGATGCACACAATTAAGAGCTGCTCCATCCACGGTTTGTTTAACATACCGTTTCGTGAGGGGTTATCACCCTCCCACGGTATGGCGGTTGCCGCGGTAACCGCCCAAAACAGCATAAAATTTATCTCTAAAAATTTGAATTCAAAATTTTTAAATCTCACGGTACGGTCACGGTTACCGCGTGATATCGTATGGTAACCATACGGTAAGCCGTGGTATGTTAAAGCTAAAAAGAAAAAATTACGAAATTTTTTTAAAATATAGTAAAAATTCTAAAAAATTATAGAAAATTCAGGAAAAAATTGTGGATATCTCTAGAAAAGCAATGTAATATTATATAATTTTTTTTGCATAACCCTTACTTTTGTTTTTATACTTAAATAAAGTAAAAATTATATCCCAACCCATCTCTTATTTTTTTTATTTTCGATGGAGCTCTAAACTATAAAGCAAAATTTCTTATTTTCACAAACTTTCTTCACCACAGTGACCCATAATTCAAACACTACCTACTAGAATTTTTTTAGATTTTTTTAAAAAAATTTAAATTTAGATAAAATTTATTCAAACCAAACCACCGGTAACTGATATCGTACCCCGATGGTTTAAATGGTAACTACAGTAACAACATGATTACCGGCGGTTTGACACCCTGATCAAGAGTCCTCTGCAGCCTCTCCTCCACTACCGACATATTATTCCCTAGGAGAGATGTTGTTTCTGGAGTATGTTGTTGTCTTTGCAACCCTTCATCAAACCGTGTCCGCGCACTGGACGACGGACTGGCAGCCACCACCATCCTATGTATCCACGAGAAAAGGAGGTCAAAATGGAAAACGGGAGAAATCCAAAATAGCAGAATTAGGTACTGTTTGAGAGGACATGTTAAGAGTAAAAACTCTCTTATTTTTCGTGAGCTCACTTCTCGAACTGCTAAATAGTATATATTTTTTAAAAAAATTCTATCTAAAAGTTGCTTTAAAAAATCAAATAAATTCTTTTATAAATTTAAAATAATTAAAACTTAATTAATTATGCGATAATGATTTATCTTATTTTACGTGCGCTAAAAATTTCGGTCAAATCTGTTCTTCAAACGTAACAATTTTAAATTATTCACCGAAAAATAAGGATACTCGCAGAACACACAACCTTTTTTTTATCCTCGGTGTTGGAGTAGTACAAGTTGGTTTGGACCCGGCAATTTGGGCAGTTACACCGTCCTGGCATTTGCCAGGGCAATGTTCGTTTTGCTCGTCGAATTTGAGCTCTCGGACTTGGTGTTGAACTGTTGGTAACCCTGGAAGAAAGTACCTATTTTTTTTTTTGAAACTAAACCCTGGGAGAAAGTAGAGTAGAGGTCAGTACTGGAGGCCTGTTTATATAGGCTAATCGGCAGCTAGCAAAAAGTCTTTGTACAGTTGAAAATACGGGAACCAGCCACATTTACTTCAATTGATAGATTAATATAAGATTGCTTAGGATTTGTCCTCATCACTCCCATATCCCTTTGATGAGGATGGGGGAAACAAGGAAAAAACAAAAAAAAGGGGTAAATTTCATAAAACTATGATCCAAATTGTATAAAAATATAGAGGTTTTGACATGTAGGTAGTACGGATTTATAGTTTTAGAAAACTAAACCATTGAGAAATCATTCTCTAATTCACTGTTCTTATGAGTTTTGAAATCAAATCTTGGATATACAAGTTATTTGATGCACCATATATGAATTGCATCCCTCTAGTTATGTTTTTCTTTTTCTTTTACTATAGTAGCAAGCCAGATTGGCTAAGATTGGTTAACCAAATGTTCTTCTGAGTTTTTAAATCAAATATTGGATTTCCGAGTTATTTGGTGCACCATATATAAATTGCATCCATCTAAGTTATGTTTTTTTTTCCTTTTACTATAGTAGCAAGTCAGTTTAATTAAAATTGAATAATGGTGTGGTTATGTGAAACTCCAAAACTGTAACATGAACCATAATAGTCGAGGTTTGATAAAACGGATTTAAAAACAAACTAGTACGCATTTTGAAATAAAAAGACGGAACAAAGCACCGGGCTATATATACAGGGGATGCCTATCAGGAGGTGTAGCGTTGAATGACGCGTGATGCTGTAAACGGCCAAGCTCTTTTGAGAGTCCAACCGCCTCCCGTCGAAGATCAGACGCTGATCTCTCGGATGGAGTCCTGCCATCGATCGATCGATCGATGAGATCACAACACAAAGCTAAGAACAAACTTGTACGTGACACCCCAGCTACAAAAACTTTAAGCGGCCACGCAAGCTAACTAAAAAGCTAGGGCCCAAGGAGACGCAACACGTGTTACCTTCCTCGTCGTAGATCTTGTGCTCGACACTGGCGATGGTGTCGCTCCTCTCAACCCCGAGGGCGATTTTTTTCCCAGCCGCCCGGAGCAGAGCATTCTCTTAAGAAAAGACGGTGATGGTAACGAAAATAGGGACTTTATTTATATGGTCAATTGATTAGAAGATTTTCAGCTCTCTTTCTTTAATATACTAATGTCATACCCAGAGGCAGATCCACCCATTAGGCAGGGTGGGACGACCGGCTGCGGCCTGTTTCTTTTTTATTGGACTATTGGGCCAATAGCGCATCATAGATTGAGTATAGATTAGGTTACAGGACTGAACAGAAGTCCAGATCGACTCCATTCACGCACGCCGATGCTTCGCCTTCTCGTGAGTACGAGTCGTATGACGGTTCAACTTCTATTTGATCGACGCGACGATGCCGATGGCCGACGTGCGCCCGAGCCGAGTCCCGAGACCCTGTCCACCACTGCCCAAGTCTTGACGCCGTGCACGGCCGTGGCACGCTGGCGCTCGTGCTCGACGCCCTGACGACTGACGTCGCTACGTGCCTGCTCTGCTTCTGCGCTTGTCGGCGCCGCGCCGCACGCGACTGCTGCTGTGGCCTATGGCACTTTGTCCTACTGTAGCGCCACTGCCGTGCAGTGCAGCGGCTAGGGCTAGCTGCCACCGAGCGCCTAAGCTGGTAGGTGGCCGCCGCTGCCGGCTGCCCTCCATTGGCCTCCATCCAAGTCCAACTCCGTGACTCCGTGTCTCCCGTTCTCCGACTCTCTGTGATTCCGTCTGTGACTCCATGTCCACTGTCAGTGTCCGGTCTCCGGCTCTTCACAAGGCCGAAGAGGGGTGAAGCTATGGAGATAGAGGGACAAACTGAACCTGAAGGAACCGATGTTGCAGCTGAACATGGGCGTGGTCACGGCCGTGGTTCCGGTTCACATTCAACGGCGGAGCCTACAAACATCGCCACCGGCGGCTGAGGGCGAGGAAGGCCATTGAGTCTCAATGCTATGCCTGATGGGAAAAGTATCATAGGCAAGAAGTTTAAAAATCAAGGTATCGTACACTTGTAGTTATTGAATTTTAAATTTGATTAACAAATGAGCAATAAGTGACCGGCAAGAAGTTTTGATTTTGTAGATTTGGGCAGCTTTTGACAAAAAAGAATGCTAGCACGGGTTCCCCTCGTCCAAGTCCAAGTACTCTTGGAGATGACGCTCCTGTGGATTCCAGAGCTGAGGATGTGGTTGAAGTGCCTATTGAGGTTGCGGTTGAAGATACACAAGAACAACCAGAGCTTGAAGGTATTGGTCTTATCAGGGAATTTAACTCAGAAGTTCATGTTGTTGTCGATCCGGCTCTTTGAATCCCAATAGAGAGATTTCATCCTGACATTAGATCTGAAGTTAGAAGGGTTTATTTATTGAAGGGACCTACCCAACCTAACATTACATTTCCTTGTAAACAGTATGGATCTGATAAGAGAGGTTTTCGAGCAGTGTTGTATGCTGACTATGATTGGTTGGAATATAGTGTGTCAAAAGATGTGGCTTATTGCTTCTATTGCTTTCTCTTTAGACAGGAAGCCAATCATGAAAAATTTGGCCACGTTGTTTTCACAAAGACAGGGTATGATGATTGGAAGAATGCATGTAGAGCATTCCCTATTTATGTTGGTGGGGTTTCAGGTTGCCATAATAAAGCAAGGAGATGTGCTGATGATTTTAATAATCAAAGGGCAACTATCACATATAAAGTTGAGTCTTACAGCAAAGAGTCTGAAAAATTGTATGAAATTCGTTTGACCACTTCTTTAGATGTTGCAAGATATCTTATTTCACAAGGTCATGCTTTTTGTGGTCATGATGAATCTTCTTCTTCCTTAAATAAGGGGAATTTCTTAGAACTAGTCGATTGATACAAACAAAGAAATGAGAAGGTAAGAGTTGCATTTGGTGAGTTATGCCCAAATAATGACCGCATGACTTCTCACAAGATTCAAAAGGAGCTTTGCAAAAGTTGTGCACAAGAGATTAGCAAAGAGATAAAGGAAGAGATTGGGGATGGTCTTTTCTCTATTCTAATTGATGAATCTCGTGATATCTTAATCGCAGAGCAAATAGCTATTATTGTGAGGTGAGCCATGATTTATTTATATTTTTTTACTCTACGCTGTTATCTTACTCGACAGATTGTGTGATGTGTCTTATAGGTTTGTGAACCATAAAGGAATGGTTGTGGAAAGGTTTCTAGGTCTTAAACATGTGGAGGATACAACATCAAATGCATTAAAGAAAGCTTTGCTTGAAATGCTTGCGAAGTACGATTTGCCAATTAAAAGATTAAGAGGGCAAGGATATAACGGAACATCTAATATGAGAGGTGAATTCAATGGCTTGCAAAAACAAATCCGTGATGAGAACCCTTATGTTTTCTATGTCCATTGCTTTGCACACCAATTGCAGTTGGTTTTTGTTTCTGTTACAAGGTGTTGCGCAACTTTTGATGATTTCTTCAACTATGTGAATCTAATTGTGACAAGTACTAGTGCATCTTGCAAAAGGAAGGATGTGTTAATTGCAAAGTATTATGACACTATTTTGGAAAAGTTAGAGAGAGGTAAAATTTTTTCAGGAAGGGGAAAGAATCAAAAAACAAACTTGGTTAGACCTGGATATACAAGATGGGGTTCTCATTTTACAACATTAGTACGCATTGACTCTATGTGGGATTCTTTGGTCAAGGTGTTAGCCATGGTTCATGAGGATGAGCGTAATCCTAGTCGAGCCGGTGGTTTGGTGTGCAAAATGGAGAGCTTTTCCTTTGTGTTAAATATGAAGTTGATGTTGAAAGTATTCTGCATTACAAATGAGTTATCTCTTTTGCTACAAAGAAAGGACCAAAATTGTTCAAGCCATGTCATTGCTTGTTGATGTCAAAGCACGCTTGATCACTTTGAGAAACCAAGGTTGGGAGCCGTTATTTGAAGAAGTTAAATCATTTTGTGCCACAAAAAATATTCCAATACCAAACTTGGATGAACGGGTACCAAGATGGGGTTGATCAAGGCTTGATGGCAACTTAATCACACTTGAGCATCACTACTGTGTTGACACTTTCTTTGCTGCTCTTGATTCAATTATCATAGAGATGGATCATCGATTCAATGAGGTATCATCTGAGTTGCTTGTTTGCTTCTCTTGTCTTGATCCAAAGGAGTCCTTCTCTAAGTTTGATATTGATAAGATTGCATGATTGACAGAGATCTATGACCAAGATTTCTCATTTCTCGATTGTTGTAATATAAGGGATCAACTTGAGACATTCATTCTATATGTGCGACGTATTGATGATTTCACTGCTTATCATGATCTTAGTAGTTTGGCCTTGAAGATGGTTGAAATGCAAAAGCACATTGTTTTTCTATTGGTCTTAGCATTGCTTCTGCATGTGACAACAGCATCCGTTGAAAGAGTCTTCTCGGCTATGAATATAATCAAAACCTATTTGCGCAATAGGATGTCCGATGAATGGCTCAATGACTTGATATTGTGCTACATTGAGAAGGAGATTTTTAGAGGACTTGATTTTGAAAAAGTTAAGAAGATATTTCACGCCATGGGTGATCGAAGAATAGATTTGTCTAAGCCTCATAGAGTCCCTAGAAAGGATTAGTGATTTATTAACGGTACGTCTTCTCATATATTAACCAATTTTTAAAGATATTTCATTAGTTAACTATCTCTCATGTTTTATACATTGACTTATTTTGCAAATTGCTAGGTCTACTATGATCTTTTGGTATATGATGAATTATAAATGCTACAAAGATTATTATTTCTTTTACAATGAAAGGTACCATCTTCGATGCTCTTTTTTTTACTTAATTTATGGATTATACTATATTTTTTATGCGATTGCAATATAAATACAGTATGTATTACGTTCAGTTGTCCTTATCGAGCAAGTATTTTCGCCCCATCTGTATTTTAATCCTGTGTCCGCCACTAGTCATACCCGTGCATTGCAACCATATATATATATATATATAGAGAGAGAGAGAGAGAGAGAGAAAGATGGTGGTTTTGGGGGTTTATCTATGGGAACACCGTGTTTTTGGTGTAGTGGTTTTTTAAAGAGTGGTTCACGTTTTTTTGGGTGATGTGGTTTTTAGGGAGGGTGGTTTTTTAGTGAGGAAGTGCAATGGTGGGAGGAGGAGGAGAAGGAGGACTCCGCTTTTATAGTACTACCTTTATTTTTTTAATAAATGACACCATTGATTTTTAACATAACGTTTTACCATTTTTTTATTTAAAAATTTTAATAAATACTATTTATTTTGTTGTGACCTGATTTATCATTAAAGGAATTTTAAGCGTAACTCATATTTTTTATGTTGACACTAATTTTTTGAATAAGACTAATAGTCAAACGTTACGATAAAAGTTAACATCATTATTTATTAAAAACCAGAGGTAGCAAGGTTTCCAACTTCCAATGCCTCTACCAAATACCAACTCGACTACTGCGTTTTTGCGGGTTCGCTAGAGTGAAGTGATTAGCATTCGCCATCATTGGTACTCTCTTCGTTCTAAAATATAAAAACTTAGTATTAAATATGACACCACCTAATACTATTAATTTAGATTTAGATTTTCATATTTTAAGACGGAGGGAGTAATTAATTGGCCCTCGGCCCAAATTGAGATTGCTCCGCCCAGCTATACAAAGGAGGAAAAGATTGCCAGTTTGTAGCGCTTTGTTTTTCCCTGTAAAAGTTACTTCTGTGATTATTTTATCAGACGCATAGCCCTAAAAAATTCATTATTTTTCTATACTGTCGACACAATATGTTAAGACTAGATCTCTCTCCGCCTTCCTCACGTCTCTAAAATTTTCGTTTTTGGTCAATGAACTACTATACTTCAAGTTATTTTTTTTATCAATGAAATAATATACTAAGACTATACAACCCTGCAAATCCGTATTTTTTTATATCATATCATATCATACCTATCTATCTATCTGTTTGTCTGTCTGTCTGTCTATAGTTCTATTAATTTGGCACTTCCTAAAAGATTACACATTAAAAAAAATCTAGCTGTCGATTAGATAAATCATATTATTATAATTATAGATATGCATTTAACATCGTGGGCCATATTCAAAACCCATCTATTCTACACATCATAGGAATTGAGACTGCAAACTAAATACAACTCAATTGTTTTGTGATTACAAATTTCAGACATCAAAATATGAAAAAGCTACAAGTGAGACTCTAAACTGAGTACAACTTGATATTTATTAATTATAAATTTTAGAATTATTAAATCATAAAAAAAATCTCTTTTATTATTTTTAAATAATAATAATAATAACCGTGCAACATACGGGTTGATGACTAGTATATATATCAACCTTCAATCCTTCAGCACGGCATGGGAGCATAGCATATCTTTTGCTACAATAGACAAATATCTTCTGCTAAAACAAAGGCTATACATATTATCGATGTTTTGTATCGACAATAATAATATAGGGTTACTCGTGAGACCTAAACTTGATGGACTATAAAGGAACACAAAAAAATTTATATTGGTTTAGGCTCTCGAGATGAGGTAATACCTTACGTCCAGTTGTGGTGTTTTGCCTTTGAGATTTCTCTAATGAGATTTCTTTTTCTGCCCTCAGGGGGTGTTCTGCCTCCCCTTATATACCGGGGGACAGGGTTACAGAATAGGAATCCCAGTCGGATTCCGACCAAGGGATTTTCTTCTAGGAATATAACGTTTCCGACTAGGACTGTATCCTTTCCTTGTCGTACAAGGTTATGTATGCCGAGTCCTATTGTATCCCTAATTACAAGGCTAAGCCCATCCTCTGTTCGAGTGGCCTAAATGCTTCTCATGAGATACCCAGGATGCATGGCCTCGACAGCAGCCCCTGAGACTTTCATAGTTGAGTCACAGCTGATGCCAAGTGCTCATCCTTCACGGTAAAGAATTCCCAAGTGCATTGCTCCCGAGTACCCTTTGTCTGTGTGCTTCTTCTCCCGAGTCCTGCTTCATGTTAGCTGGTAACGAGGCTATGAAGGGCTTCATAGAAAAATATGAATGTGTAGCCCATAAATTTGTGCTTAATTGTAAAACTATTAAACATAAAATAAAAAATCTTTAACCTTTTAACCTTTTCCTAATAGTATAGTACCCAGAAATTAGACTCCTTAGCACCATGTCAGCTTAAAGAATTTTTGCTCAGGGTAATTTTTGGCAAAGCATGTAAGCCAAGTACCACTTTTTGGTTTTTAACCCAATATGTGGTCAAGTGTACTTGAGAGATATCTATATCCCCAATTTTAATGGAGACCAGCTATCGATCCTTATAAGGATGTAATCTCAATACCTGGTAAATAATCAAGATACCCAAATGTATACACCTGGCTGTAGGCTTAGCATGAAGCGTATCTGATTATTTAATTGGTTCTTATAAAATAGCACCTACATCACGATTTTAACGTGACCAGTGGGTGACCCAATAGGGCATGCTATTTAAGAACTCATATCTTTGGCTTACTACCGAATAAGCCGGCCTAAACGGACCTACCCAGCATAGCCCTATAAAATTGACATCCCTCACATGTTAGGATGAGTGCTTCAGCGTTGATAACCGCAATTAGCCAGAAGAATTCTTGTCCGCAAGCCTTTTCGACTTACGTTCTAGATGCAACATGATTGTCACAGATGCCCGAGTAGGTATATTGCAGGATCTGCTTGCCCTCCTCAGGAGTGACGCAGTGCATGAGTACTCTGGATGTGTTTCGACGATATAGGTCTTCTCTGACTACAATAAAGGTTTTGCTCCATCGCTTGATATACTCGGCTTCGTTGTAATCTTTAAGAAGTTCGTCTTCTAGTGAAAATTGAACGATTGGAGTCTCCCAGTCTTGAAAAATAATGAGCACCTCTGTAGATTCCGGGTTTGATGATGCTCCCGACTGAAAGCTCCAGTAGTGGCTTGTTGCCATGTTTTTGTCAGATAGGTACCTGAACGCTGCGCTAGCACAGGATTCAGCTGGCGACTCTCTTGGGACATACCCAACCTGACAAAATTGTAGCCAAATAAGATACCCGAACCTCGCATTAGCATAGGATTCGGCTGGCGACCCTCATGGGGCGTACCCTACCCAACAGAGTTATGGCCAAATAAGATACCCGAAACTTGCATTAGCATAGGATTTGGCTGGCGACCCTCATGGGGCGTACCCTACCCAGCAAAGTGGTACCCGAGCTCCGACTGGTACCGGAGGTCGGTTATTAGCCGAATAAAGTACCTGAACCTCATATTAGCATAGAATTCGGCTGGCGACCCTCATGGGGCATACCTTATCTAGCAGAGTTGTAACCTAATAAGGTACCCGAACCTAGCATTAGCATAGAATTCGGCTAGCGACTCTCATGGGGCATACCCTACCCAGCCAAGTGGTACTCGAGCCCTGACTGGTGCCGAAGGTCGATTATTAGCCCACATATAGCGTACCAAAGTAAATGTGACATTCGAGTCCCGACTGGCGCGAGTACTCGGACAATAGCCCTCGTGGAGCATTCCAAGTAATTCTTGAAGTGTCGCACTTCAAGTGTATCATGGCAAACTGGTCCAGCCCCCGAGAGTAGGAGATAGGCTCGTAGCCCTGAGTTCCTGTTACGCGTATCCGAAACTGGCCCTGCATTATAAACATATCGGATGAGTAGCATCTGATAAAGAAAACAATCACCCGAAGAAAATTTATGTATTTTACAATAGATGTAAATATGTGTTTCTCCTCTTATTGATATTAATTTCTCCGAGTAGTTGACCCCTTACGTTTAAACACTCTGCCCGACTAGTCATAGCCCTCTAGCGTCGGGAGTCGGTTCATGGCTCTTTTCCAGACACACGTTTTGGGTGACTTGAGTTCGTCTTTCATAGAGCAAAGTTTCATGGATCAGAATTTATACTACTCAAGTACTTTTGCAATCATTAAGAGCAAAAATAGAAAATACGCAGAATGTACACCTATTAGGTGTAAGCTGCTGCAGCATTGGCGAGCCGAGTGAGGAATATTTATCAGAAAGCAACTTAGCTGTTTGGTATTGCACAAGTTGGGAGTGGACATGCCATCCTTGCATTTAAGCTTGTGAGCCTCCAAACATGTCACTTGTCGTTCTGATAATCTTCAGTTCTAGAAGGTTGAGGACAGTTGTGACCGACTGCCACAATGAAGTCATCCGACTTGCGTTTGCAGTTCCCGACTTTAGTCGGGGCCATGTCATCGGTATCCTTCTGCTCTTTCTGTTGAGGTGCCTTTTTTGTCATCAAGGGCCTCAGCAACAGCGTCGGCCGAGTCGGCGTATTTGTTTGCTATGTCGAACAAAGCCTTGACAGAGTTGGGAGGCTTCCAAGTGAATTTAGCGATGAACATCTTTGACTCCTTTTCGAAAGGCAGCGATGACGACCACGTCCTTGATCATTGGGATTGAATTTCTCTTCTCAAAAAACCTCTTGATGAAATCATGAAGAGACTCGTTCTTTCTTTGATGCAACTAATACTGATCGTACTTGGAAGATGGCCTCTCGTACGTTCCTTAGAAATTGGCGATGAAGCATTCCCGGAGTTCTCCCCAGGAGCCGATTGATCTCTTAGGAAGTCCTGTTATCCATGTCCTCGTCGAGTCAGCTAGAGCAACTGGGAGGTAATTTGCCATGGCCTTGTGATCTCCTCTAGCTGCTCGGATTGCCAGAGTGTAAACTGTGAGCCAGGACTCGGGGTTGATCTTCCCGTCGTATTTTTCAATTCCAGTCAGTTTGAAGCCTGACAGCCAATCGACTTGTTGCAGCTCGTGGGTGAAGGCCAGTACACCTTCATCTGTGTGAGGACTCCGACTCTGACTATGGCAGTGAAACCGCTCATGGCAGAGGCCGAAGCGCTCATTCTTATCTTTTAGTAGGCAACGCTCATCTTCCCCGCGTAAGCGGCATCGTGCGTTAATGTCTTACCGAAGATCAAGTAGTAGTCGGCCTCGGACATCCTGGTTATCCCGACGGTCGTCTTGATGTCGGCGCCGCCGGTCATTATTGTGGTTGCTGAGTGACGTGTGGCATGACTCCATGTGTAGCTGACTAGAGCCGGCCGCTCGGCGTCGCGTTGAGGCAGATGAGATCGCTGTTGGTGAAGCCAACTTGTTAGTTGGTATGTGTCACACCCTAAATTTAGCCACACAAAAATAATACCTGAGAAAAAAAATTAAATTAAAATGGCTAAAGGAATTAATTAAATGTGTGCAATGCAAAATAATAAGCTACTGTGGCTAGGAACATTTTTTCTATGTTCCCCTTGCCAAAATATATTAACTGGATTTTTAGTGGAATTTTCAGAGCACGAGAACTATTTTTAATAAATCAAAAATGATTATCGGAATTAATTTCACTCTGGAAATCTTTTTCCCTCTTTTCCTTTCTTCCTTTTTTCCTTTTCTTCTTTTTCCCTGTCGTTGGGCCGCGGCCCAGCACTGTGCCGCCAGCCTCCACGCGGCCCGTGCGCGCCGCGCCACGCCCCGGGCCCGCCTGTCGGCTGTCCGTCCCGCTCGCTCTCTCTCTGCGCTGCGGGGGCCGCCTGTTGGGTCGTTTCGCCCGCGCCCCCACGCGTCTGCCCGCTGACAGTCCGGGCCTGCATGTCAGCCCTTTCTTCCTCCTCCGTCCGAATCGGGCGAAGGGGAAAAATCCCCTCCGCCGTCTGATCAGCGCCGCCTCCTGCCTCCGCACGCGCCCGCTCTTGGTTCAAACGAGGACGGACCGAGTCCACCCCCACTCCCCCACGTTCTCCGGCGCAGTCGCCCCCTCTCGCACGCGAATCGTGCGCACGACCCCGTCGCCGCCGCCCTCAATCCAGTGAGGAATTAAGCCGTTACGGCCTCGATCTCGCTCGCCCGCGTGCATAAAAAGCTTCCTCGTCCCCTCCTCCGTCTTTTTCCCAGCATACCAAGCCTTCCCATGCCCTCAAACACCACCACCACCGCGCACCCGAGCTTCCGCCGCCTTTCACCAACTCCAGCCGTCGCTCGCCGCCATTCCAGACACCACCAAACACCGCCGCCACCGCCGTCGTCTCCGCTGTGCCGAGGAGTCCCTCGACCACCGATTCGTGGACGCTGCAGCCCGCCAGAACGCTCCATCCTCGTGCACGGTGAGCTACGGCCCTCTGTCTCCTACCCGGCCGGCCAATTCCGCCGTGCCGCGCCTCCTTACTCCGCCCTAACTCTCTTCTCGTCTTCCCCATCTCCCAGGGTCCGTCGGCTGCCGTTCCTTGTTCTCCCATCGTCGCCGAAGCGCCATTGCCGACGCCGTCCCGAAGTCACCGCCGTTTCCACCTCGCCGTTGTCGTCCTCGCACCGTCGCTCGCCGCCGCGAGCCGCCGGTGAGCTCCCCGCCGTTTCCTTGTTTCTTTTTGCCTCTCCGTTTGCTCGCCACCGCGCCGTGTGGTCACCGCCGGCGACCATTGGGGCACGCACGCCGCCGCCTCCCGTCCAGGACGGCCGGCGTGAGGCCAGCACGTCCCCGGGGCCGTCCGATCCGCCGGGTGGCAGATCAGGGCCGTCTGTCGGGCGCCCACATGGCCGCTGTGTTGGCGCCACGTGTGCGCCATGTGGCACACTCATTTCCGGCTCGATGGACCAAGTCCACCGTGCGCCACTCTCCTGTGCGCCGTTGACCGGTAGGGCCCGCCTGTCGGCGCCGGCTTCATGGTCTAGTAACGCAATAAAGCGATTAATTTCGCAATAAATCATTTAGTAATTAAATTTGTATTAGAAAACACACTAAACTTCAACAATTCATATCTAATTCATACGAACTCTGATTAAATCCATTCAAATTTCATTAAATCCAGAAAAATGCCAAGAATTTATTAAAAATATTTTCAGCTCATGTTTGCTTGCCCATATGTATTGTTTTTAATTGTTTGTATATTACCTGTTATAGAATCCGACGCCGTCGATTCTCCATTGTACTACGAGGTCGTAGCCAAGTTCGTCGAGCCAGAGCAAGGCAAGTCGCACTATAATCTTGACCATTTTGTACCCGTTTTTCGCTAAACTGCTTTGTTTACTAAAATAAACTGTATTATTTTATTATTTCATGTGGATGGGTGATAACCTTTTAATGATAGGACCATGCCTTAGTTTTGAACCCTGAATCCTTGTCACCTGGGTAATAATATGATTAGATTACTATTCCTATGATGCTTAGCCATGCTTAGCAACATAGCTCACCTGGAAATTAAATATTATCATTATCTGATTCGACTCAATGTCGGAGCAATAGAACTTTGGATAGGCTAATGTTAAATTACTAAAATTGGATCTAATGGTGGGTTGTGGGTGCATGGTTTTGCATGTCGCACCCATAGCAATTAAGGACCGGTTCGTGGGACCCCCTTGGGCATATTCTCGTACTTTCCATAAGCCAGCGTGGGCAACGGCTGGACTTGTAGCGTCTCTTCTCCCTCTCCTAGGCACCGATGATGAGGGTGGGCGTGATGGAGTTGGGTTGGCCCGGGGTAGGGTTGATCGGCTTCCGGATCCATCGTGGCGCAAGGGGGGTAGCCTGGCCAATATGGGGTGTCTTGTTGGCAGGTGCAACCTCAACGTGGTGTGGATGGTTTGGGAGAGGTTATGTGCACGGTCCTGTCACGGCCTCTTGCGGGGTGTCATGGTGACACATCGACACATGGGCATGTGTGTGAGGCTGTGTCTTGTGGGTACAGTTATACACCTCTGATCAGAGTTAAATCTATTCGAATAGCCACGCCCGCAATTATGGGCACGTTGGTCAAGACTCACCATGATTAGTCTCACCTTTAGTTAATTAATTTGGCTTAATGGAACTGGTATGGTTTAGGTGGATGGTGTAGAGTCCGGTTAACGTGGTGTAACATTAATCGGAGGAGCCTGGTGAACGTGGTGTAGTGTTCATCAGGGGAGACTGGTCAACATGGTGTAACGTTGATCAGTGGAGACTGGTTAACGTGGTGTAACATTAAACAGTAGAGTCCGGTTAACGTGGTATAACGTTAATCGGAGGTGCCTAGTGAACGTGGTGTAGCGTTCATCAGGGGAGACTGGTCAATGTGGTGTAACGTTGATCAGTGGAGACTGGTTAACGTGATGTAACGTTAATCAGTGGAGTCCGGTTAACGTGGTGTAACGTTAATCGGAGGACTCTGGTGAACGTGGTGTAGCTTTCATCAGTGGAGTCTGGTTAACGTGGTGTAACGGTAACCAGTAAAGGATGGTTGGGCCTGGTTAACGTGGGGTAACGTTAATCGGTGGAGAATTAATATTATTAAATTAATCAACCTTTTACTGTTTGTGAACTACTACTATTTGCAACTGCTCTTACGCAAATCAAACCCTAGCCTACCTTTGCTTCCCATGCATATGCATAATTGTGGGTGTGATTTGTTGAGTACTGTGGGTGGTACTCAGCCTTGCTCCCTTTTTCCCCTCTCAATGGTGGAGTACACGTCTGACGAGGATCGTCCTGAGGAATAGGCTGGCTCTGCCGTCAAGGTGCTTGTGGGATGAAAGCTACTGCTCAGCCCGATGTTTATAGACCATATTTCCCTTTGTCCGTTGTATTTATGTAATATAATTTTACTCTGTTTCTAAGACGCACTCTATATGGCAATTTGATTTGTGTACCCTGGCTGTCCTAGACAGGGATTTAATGCACATGAATGTTCAGAATTTTGGTGTTGAATTTCTAGGCATTACAGTATGAGTATGTCGCTCGACTGTTGACACTATTGGCATGCAGCAGCGGTGATCATGGCTTTAATCCTTGCTATCTCGGGGTGGCCTGGTGATCAGGCCCAAATTGCAGTGTATCTAGTAGAGTTGCAGCGGCCACAACGTTCTGTTGTGGTCGCCGACTCGAGTCTAGAGGATATCTTGTTGAGCAGTCCGCCCAGCCTTACGCAGATCATCGTTGCGAGCATTGCGCTCGGCCTGTAAGCGTCTTGTGTCTTCCTCCTATTGTTCTCGTAGTCGACTGGCTTCCTCCTCTTGTTGTTCTCGTAGTCGACGTGCCTCCTGAGTGGGAGCTGAACCCTTAGATATCATAAAGACTTTACGTGGTGGAGAGAAGCTTGCCGAACTGTTGTCCAACTTAGAGTCGGAGTCCAACTAAGAGTCGGAGTCTAACTGAGAGTTGGAGTCGGAGTAGTTGAGGGGGGTAATAATGACCCCAACCTCCCTAGATCCAATCTCGAGCGGCTTTGAGCCGTATCTGAGTTGAACTCCAGGGGATCGGGTTTGCCGCGTCAGATGCTGATTGAAGTTATCCGCGGCATTGCCGAGTCTGAATGGAAGATTGACGATCTCCTCCTCTCTCAGCCCGATCTCGGCCAACTCAAAACCGAGTCCAAGTCGAACACCGAAAGAAAGAGTTGTCCCTAGACTCGGGCATATTAGAGATCGCCGCAGCATGTCGCTGAAGATTGCTGTAGCGTTGAGTAGGCCGACCGGCGCAGAGTCGGCTTGGTCCCTGGCCGATCGGATCGGATCCGAGTCGGACAAGGTAAGGTTACTGAATTTGTCAGCGACAAAGTCGAGGCTCCCGAAGCTGATTGTTTGCCCGGGGAAGAAGTTGATGCCATCGACTCCCTTGATTGGATCTATCAGACTTGATGAAGATGATCTCGACGAAACCCCTACCTGGCGCGCCAACTGTTGATGTTTTATATCGGCAATAATAATATGGGGCTACTCATGAGACCTAAACTTAATGGATTGTAAAGAAACACGAAACAATTTATACTGGTTCTGTCAATGTTTTATATCAGCAATAATAATATGGGGCTACTCGTGAAATCTAAACTTGATGGACTGCAAAGGAACACAAACAAGTTATGCTGGTTTAGGCCCTCGAGATGAGGTAATACCCTACGTCCAGTTGTGATGTATTGCCTTTGAGGTTTCTCTGGTGAGATTTCTTCTTCTGCCCTCAGGGGGCGTCCTACCTTCCCTTATATACCAAGGAACAGGGTTACAGAGTAGGAATCCCAGTCGGACTCTGACCAAGGGATTTCCTTCTAGGAATACAACTTGCCTGACTAGGACTATATCCCTTCCTTGTCGTATAAGGTTATGTATGCCAAGTCCTATTGTATCCCTAATTACAAGTTTAGGCCCATCCTCTGTCCGAGTGGCCCAAAAGTTTCTCATGAGATACCCGGGGCCCATAGCACCGACAGGTTCAGGCCCTTGAAATGAGGTAATACCCTACGTCTAGTTGTGGTGTATTGCCTTTGAGATTTCTCTGGTGAGATTTTTTTTCTGTCCTCAAGGGGCGCCCTGCCCGTGACACCGACAGGTTCAGACCCTCGAGATGAGATAATACCCTACGTCTAGTTGTGATGTATTGCCTTTGAGGTTTCTCTGGTGAGATTTCTTCTTTTGCCCTTAGGGGGCGCGCTGCCGACCGTACCCTTTCCTTATTGTACAAGGTTATGTATGCCGAGTCCTATTGTATCTCTAATTATAAGGCTAGACACATTCTCTATCCAAGTGGCATAAATACTTCTCATGGGGTACCCAAGGCCATGGCCTCGACACATATAAGGACCTTAATATGTGAATGTTAATGGCCATTCCCTTTCTAGATCTAGCCAAAAGTCAAATGGCCATATTCATTATTGGCGACAACATTTCCCTCTTCAATGCCGGAGGTTAATCCATTTTTTTAGAAAATGGGATAAACCCGGCCGCTGTATCCACACCGGATATACACAGCCCTCCAGGGGTTAATCCATGACTCCCAAGATCTGTAATCCAATGCTGAGGGATAAAGGATGGTTTCTTTCTAATTATTTACAACGGGCACTGTTACTTTCACACTTTGACCACTTGCCTTTTTTTTGTAAAATATTTACAAGCACTAAAAAAAGATGCCATGTTATTAAAGTGTGTTATGATATAAATATAAGCATAAAACTTTTGTTAACTTTAGTCTAACCATTTAAGAGTAACTAGTAGTGAAAATTCAAATAGTAAGGTCAAAGTTATCAATTATTTGAAAAAGGAGTGGTAGGTTTCGAGCAAACTTGTGGCCCGTGACACTCTCCGTGCCGTGCTGACCTAATGAAGCTTTAGTATTTTCTAGTAGAAAGTAAACATGCAGCTCCACGATTATATTCAGAATTTTGCAGGTTCACTAGTAGATTAGACTCTACAATGCTTCTTGACAGCATAATTTTTTCCCACTGGAAGGATAATTTAAATTGCTCTACATGTTAGTGTATCAGACCTATTACCTAGAATTACGTACAAGGTCGTAGGACTAGAAGTTTGGAACCAACTAAGAGAGCGAATATTTCTTTGTCAAGTTTGTATCTGAATATCTGATAATAGATAGTGAAGTACTGTTACTTTTATTCTTTGTTACCGCTGCTACTTTTGTAATCGTTATAATGTTTTTTTTTTCACCAAACTGTTGTGCTTAGTGCTGTGGACTTGCAAGCCCAGAAAAGGACCTAGAATGGACCTGTTGTAATATGCCATATGCTATGTGAATGTGTACTTGATCCTCTGTTTTTGATTATCTAATAAATCTTTTAATGAAAATAGATTACCTTGCTATTAAGTTTACAACTTTTATGATCTCTTCCCGAACCAAACATGAATCTTTCGATTCATTTGGCTCTCACGCTCCTTTTTTCCTTTTTTTGCTATGGCTACTTCCATATCTTTTTTTTAATGTAATGAGCCTATCCTCTACCCTCTCTTTTCTGTTTATATTTCAATATACCGAAACGCATATAAGACTAGATAAATATTAAGAGGACTCTTACGCCTAGATAAAAATCTATCATGGGCAGCAAAGTTGTTTTTTTATTTGTATTTGCCCTTTAGTTAAAATTTTCAATTTCATTAAGAAAAACTAAATAGAAAAATGGAAAATGAAAATGGATAGAATTCCTATTTTTTTTCTTCAAATCCAAAAACTTTCTCCTTTTTTTATACATAGGTCGTCGATTCGGCATTGGATAAAAAAGGGCAGGGTGCCCCTTCTAGTAAATAGTTCAAACCATTTTATCGATATGAGTGTTCTATATCAGATAAATTCTACATTAGCTATTTCCTGTTTAAAGCATTTCGGTACTAATACTAATATAGTTGTAGAAAGAGTACCCCCTTTTGCCTAGACTTCAAGCAGTTTAGCTTTAACCGTGTTAATGGTCTCATATTATTGGTCTATAGAGAATCAAAGTTGATTTACCAATAGGTCGCGAAATGCTATGGTTCTTCCATATGATTTCTGAATTTATTCAGAAGTAATTCGTCGAGATCGTGCACCCTTTTCTTAATTTATCCGAAAAATACTAAAAAATATTCTAAAGTGCAGCCAGATAGATCCAATCTATTCTTGAAATAGACAACTCGCACACACTCCCTTTCCAAAAAAAATCAATACACCAACCACTACAGTTAGATTTATTAGATTTGTTGCTAAAATATCGGTATTAAGCCCGAAACTCCCAGCGGATGGCCAGTGAGCTAAAAAAACGAAAGAATGGTTTACATTTTTCATATGCTCTCCTCTTATAGATAGGACGAACAAAGAACAAAGTTTTTTGATCACTTACTTCGCTCGCCCTTTTTGATCGGTATTTTAATGCAATTTTTTTAATAGAAATAGATTCAATTTAGTAATTTCTTTTAGATTAAGTCTTAGGTCTCGTTTGACCTGTGAAAGACCTCCTTTGTTGAAATGTTCCCAAAATTCCTAAAATAAAAGGAAAAATACTTTCCACTGCCCTAAACAAAGGACTGGAAGGAAGACGGCGAGCAAATCCTCTAAATTGATCATCCTCAAATCAGCTCTTTCTGGGGTGGGGTATTGTCTGTTCCCATAAATAAAAAATTCCAGGAGTAATAAATAGGAGTAAAATATTGATGTACTTGATATTAGAGCACACTGTGTACTTAATTCAACATATTTTTGGGATAGACAATATTATTTAACTAATCATGCCATCAAGAGAGTAACAAGTAGTCAAAGCAGTAATTTAGGTTCAACATCCAGTAGGAACTTTAGCTTTGATAACGCTAGAAAACGCTGGTAACTCTGATGATATTGATGGATGAGACGACACTTCAGAAGTTGAAGTACCTGCGCCACCTCACCTTCTTTGGCCTCAGCTGAAAAGGAATGGATTGGAAAATACATCAGATCAAAGAAAAAAAATCATCTGAGAATGTCATTGCTTAGAAACTGCCAATATTTGAAACATCTGGTATATTTCATATTTTCAGCATATGAAAACGCTTTAGCATAAGAGATACATTAACAACAGGGTACACCACAGATATATAGGAGGCATATCATATAGTAGAATCAAAACTGGAACCTTAAACTCCTTTATTAGGATATATAAATTTCCCTAGTGTGACTTGCGCGCCATGATGCTAACTATTTTATAACAATGAAACAAGCATCATAATTCATAAATCATATTGGGACAAGATCACTAAGACCGACAGCATAGTTTATGGTGATAAGGCTCACCTGATTGCTGTGACCACACTTCTTCTTGCGGCAGTTCGTAGCCCTAGGAGGCAGAGTTGCATAGCACCTGCAAGACAAAGTGATGAAAAAAAAATGAACATTGCAAACACAAAATGCTTGGCCAAATTTCAAATTGAGAGTTTGAATCACAAGCCTGTAATCTTGCGCGTCTGATTGATTGATTGATAATTTTCTCTACCAAACAAAAGTACTAATAAAGAAGTAATGGCACAGCTTTCACCAAACACACAGAAAAAGCGAAGAATGAACAAAATAACCACAGAACTAGTATCATGGTACTGATTGGTAAAATCTCTCAAAAGTGCTAATCGGTATTGATGTGCCCAAAACAGAAGGTACGAGCATACATTATCTATTTGGTTTCTCATTAATCCTTCTTGCTTGCCAATCAACCTTTTATACCAATCGAACTAACTACATGTACAAGGTGAATAAACATGAACCTGACTGAAAATGGCAGGATGCGAATCGGCGACAGATTAAATATAAGTTATTACCACACAGTCGTGATCATCGCAGTCACGTAAATTGCATTCAATTAGCATACTAATAAACTGTTTATCGCTAACCAGATCATCCAAGCAAGCATGAACAACACAGCCAGTAAGTAGGTTGCGACCGATGTAAGAATTGAAGGGAGCGGGTGGGTGTGTATTTACTTGCGGCAGACCATCTTGTGAATGTTGTGCTTGTAGGCGAGGACCCTGAGCGAGGGCTCGATGATGTAGCCGCCGCGTAGGCGAAGCACCAGGTGAAGCGTGGACTCCTTGTGGATGTTGTAGTCGGCCAGCGTGCGTCCATCCTCCAGCTGCTTCCCAGCGAAGATGAGGCGCTGCTGGTCCGGAGGAATACCTACATGCGCAACAACCAACAACAATCAGGCAAAACTCCGGTCACCGGCCGATCGACCCAATCCACGATGGCTTTGCCGCTGATCTGATCGGTCAAACGCAACAAGCAGAAGGCAGAGATCGATGGAGATCGACGCAGCCGCAGTTGGAAAAAACTTGCAAGACGAGCAGGAACGGCCCAGTTCAACTCAAGTGTGCGGTTACCTTCCTTGTCCTGGATCTTGGCCTTGACGTTGGCGACGGTGTCGCTGCTCTCCACCTCGAGGGTGATGGTCTTCCCCGTCAGCGTCTTCACGAAGATCTGCATGTTCAACTCCGCTTGCCTTCCCTCTGCTTCCCTCCCGACCCCTCTTCTCTCTGGCAATCAGATGCTCGACTCGCCTGATGAGCGAGAGTGGAAATGGCGTTGGTGGCGAGAGCGAACAGATGGCGGCGCACCTTGTGCGGCCTTATATAGGCTCCACTGACGTAACGCGCCCGTCAAGTCACCGGTAACCCAAATTAACCGCACTGTTTACTACACATGAGAGAGATTAGAGAGAGAGAGCAACTGCAATGTTTAGGAGTGGAGTGGTGATAACCACCGTGTACGCTAATACAGTTACTAATAACCTGCAGCCCAGCTTGGCCCATACGAGAGTAGAAACAGGCCAAGCCTGGACAAAGATTAAGATCTCAACAAATTTTGCGGCCCATGTCAGTTGGGGCAGGTGAGACGAGCAGATCAGCAGACGACCAGAGGGACACGAACACGAGAGGAGCAGAGGGAAACGGTGGCGGAAGCACAGGACGAGATAGCTTTCTGGAGTGGAAATCCATCTCTTATTGGAGTTTCCGCAGGACAAGGGGCAATTCATTGTTCAGAGACATTTTTGATTCATACGATGGGGGCCCTTGATTAACGCTCGCTGCTCGTGTGCCGTCATAGCTAGGTAGATCGCCCAGGAAAATCTGGGATTATGCACCACCTAACTCTTCAGTTTTAGCTATCTATCACCAGTACGTCGCACGAAGGCCTCCATGTGTTTACCTACTGTTCTCTCTTGCATCTACACTCCTGTCACGGTACAAAAGACATACATAGCCACACTGCCACTCAAGTTTGTGTCGAAACGGCCGCTGCTAGATCTGTCGACTACCTGATCAGCTCAGTTGTAGCTGGTGCTAGCCAGCAAGAATCCATCGATCGGTTGATCCATGGCGCCAGCTCAGGACCTGCTGCAAGAACCGCTGCCTCCTCGCTGCTCCGGCGCGGCCCTCATCGTGGGCGCCACCGGCTACATCGGCCGTTTCGTCGCCGAGGCCTGCCTCGACAGCGGCCTCGAGACCTTCATCCTCGTCCGCCCCGGGAACGCCTGCCCCGAGCGCGCCGCAGCTGTCGACGCGCTCCGCCAGAAAGGCGCCGTCGTCGTCGAGGTAACTAACCAAACTACTTCAGCAAGCGCGCGGAATGAACAGCTAGGGGGTCTTTTAATCGCTCGTGCCAGGGCTGCGTCGGTGGGAAGGAGGGGAGGAAGTCCGTGGAGGCGGCGCTCCGCGCGCACGGCGTCGAGGTGGTGATCTCGGTGATGGGAGGGGCCAGCATCCTCGACCAGCTCGGCCTCATCAAGGCGATCCGAGCTGCCGGCACGGTGAAAGTACGTTCAAATTAACAGCAGCGCATTTCTTTTTCTCGTGGCGCACACGGGTTTTTGGCACGAAAACTTTGGATGTGCGATGCGTGCGGGCGTGGGTGCAGAGGTTTCTGCCGTCGGAGTTCGGGCACGACGTGGACAGGGCGCGGCCGGTGGGTGCGGGGCTGAGGTTCTACGAGGAGAAGCGGCGGGTGCGGCGGGCGGCGGAGGCGTCGGGTGTGCCGTACACCTTCATCTGCTGCAACTCCATCGCCGGCTGGCCCTACTACGACAGCACGCACCCGTCGGAGTTGCCGCCGCCGCTCGACCGCTTCCAGATCTACGGCGACGGCACCGTTAGAGGTACACACACATGCATGCGCCGCGTGAATTTCACCTTTCGCTGCCTCGCTGCGCGCGGCACGCACCGTCGCACGGCCTAGGTGTTTTTTTGCCAATGGTGACGTTTTCAGCTGGTGCTGCATGAGCATGCAGCCTTTTTCGTCGCGGGAAGCGACATCGGTAAGTTCACCATCAAGGCTGCCTACGACGCTCGAAGCATCAACAAGATAGTGCACTTCCGTCCCGCCTGCAATCTCCTGAGCACGAACGAGATGGCGTCGCTGTGGGAGAGCAAGATCGGCCGGACGCTGCCACGCGTGACGCTTAGCGCGAACGACCTGATCGCCATGGCTGCAGGTTTGGGCAATAAACCACCCCCTGTTGTAGGTAGGTTGTAGTGTTCATACACGGCATCCAATTAAAATAGTTAGGGATATATCTAAAGCATATCATGTCCTTAATTAGCGTTTATAGTGAATAGATAATGAAATGATTCTGAAATAATGGAAGAAACAAGGCTTTGTGTTCTTTACAAGAAGGATATATGCATGGACGAGACCGAGCTTACTATTGGTAGTAACATACTAGCTAGCATTCTATTGCCGCTGGCATTGTTTTCAGTAATACGAACTAACTCTACGCTGTAGATGGAATTTCGTCACGGCGTATGATATTCATCATTGACTGCATCATGATCAATTGCAGAGGACATCATCCCAGAGAGCATAGTCGCTTCACTGACGCACGACATCTTTATAAACGGTTGCCAGACAGATTTCCACATAGACGGACCTAGAGACATTGAAATCTCAAGCCTTTACCCTGATATTCCCTTCAGAACAATAGATGAATGCTTCGACGACTACATACATGTCCTCAACCTAGCGGAGGAAGCTAAAGAAGAAGAGGAAAAGAAGAACGCGCCAACAGTTGGGATATTGGCAATACCACCTACGTGTGCTTAGGTCCACATAAAATTCTTGGGCCAGTTACCTTCCAATGTGTTTCTTCTACCGTCCACAGATCCATCTGATTTGATTGTTTGAACGGTGTTCTATTCATGTGTATCTATATATACCATGGAATTGCTGTACCATGAAATTACTGTGTCCATTTGGAAGATGTTTCCAATCTTTTTTAGCTTGGTTTGGCCATTTGAAATTATCATCTTAATATCCAACAGTTATGATCGGTTCTTATCCTAGTCAATTTAAATTTTACTGTACTTATAGACATACACTCTACCCCCTGATTTGTTTCCCGAGTAAGATTGGCGTTTAGTCTATCTTTCCTAATGCAGGGGGATGATACACGCATTAGCATTTAGTCTCTCTTTCCCAATGCAGGAGGATGATAAAAGCTACAAGTCTGCAAGACTGCAACAATCCTATTGGAAAAAAAAAACTGATCATTTATCAGCCACACAGCTTAGCACGGATTAAATTTGAACCTTTACCCACTAATACGCTTCTCTGAGTTACATAATTGAGTCATCAGGTTATTGAAAATGATAATTTGAGAGCCAGACTGATTGTTGTGTATGCCCCATCTATAGAAATACATCCCATATGCAAAAGACAAGAAAGATAGCCTGTTTAAAATATACGTTTTCTTGAATAACCGTCGTTACTTACAAGCACTACTATGTTAGAACCCACAACATGATCTCAATATCCAAGAGTCATCATCAGTTCTTATCCTAGTCAATTTTAGTGTACATAGATGTCAAGGAGAGCTATCATTTTAAATCCCGACCTTTTTCCCTCAGAAAGCCTCATTTTAGCAGTTGAAGGACCCGCAATTCCAGTATGACAGTATGGTTGTCATTCCATTAACGCTTCAGACATCAAACAAAACTTTGATGGTATGATATGGCTGAGAATAAATAGTCATATGTACCTCAAGTTTAACGTCCACACCGATCCCAGCATCATGATCAATAAAATGAAATTAGTTGGGTGCAACATCAGGCTGCTGAGGGTTGGCAGCCGCAACTTGACGCCTCTGACGCTCTCTCAAATACAGGACAGTCACAAGGCAAGCGAAGAGAGTCAATATTGTTGCGTTCCCCTCGTCCATAAGAACATCCTCCACCCATTCCTCAACTACAGGATATACCTCCGGCAGTGAATCAATAAAATGAACCTGAAAATTAAAAAGGATTTAGCCGTAACACTGCAACTAGCAAATCATTGACGTTGACCATAAAGAAAAATGGCAATACCCAATATGATAAGCAGAACATTATGGAAATAAGAAATAAGATATCCATAGCAAAACTGTTTGCGCTAGTCATTATGAGACTGGGACTATACAGAGTTTCGAATTCAAGATGCACAACATGAACCGGCATCACACTGTTCACACCATGAATCAGGTTTATACAAATCCAGTCATACCTATAGCCTTAAGAAAACCATACGTGTAAGAGTGATTAAATTCATGTACCAGTGAGAAGCAGAGGTGGGAAAAGAGGAAGAGCTTAGCTAATCAAATTGAATGCCAGCTTGTTTTGTATCAGCGCATTCAAGAAATTAGACTGGTCGGCAGCATCACAGGCTGATCCACAACGGTTTTCTTAAGTTTCCTCTCTTTTATTGTAAACATGATATTTCACAACTCAAAATGCATGGATGTTAGGGTATCACATATCAGCTTTGCAGAGGTTAGGGTATCACATATCAGCTTGAGCTACCATTGGAAATTAGTCGGGAAACAAGATGACACCACAGGTAAGAAAAGACTAGCAGTGACTCAGTGGGAACTGGCTCAGGAAAGGGTTCTCAAAATAAAACATGCTTAAAGAGCAACAGCAAGTACCAAATAAGGTGCTCAACTTGAAATATACCCATCACTAAACTATACATGTACTTGATAAGTTGATATGTCTTGTATGATACTAAGCAATGGATGTGATACAATACAGAAAATAATGTCTTACCAAAAAGCTGCCAGCATAGTTCTTCCTTATCCATAAACTTGTCAGCGCAAGCATGACGGGGAGCTTGGCTGCTGGATCCACCTCAACAGCCTGATCATAATATCTTTTTGCCAGGTGCAAGTCAAGGGGAAGTCCATGACCATGCTCATGCATGTAACCAAGGTTAAACATGGCCTGAGCATTAGACTGTGACTGTGCATGCATATATGCCTCCGCTGCACGCTCAAAATCCCTGCCAACACCCTGTAATACAACAGTACACATCCAACATGATGTCAGCACAGATGCTCTTTAAGAACACACAGCCCCTAATATATCTGAAGTGCATGAGCAAATTTTTCAAGAAAACAGAGAGCTACGTAATTTTGTAATAAACATGAAAAGTTTTGCATATAACAAAAAAATCAGGAAAAAAAATAATTGCCCAATTTGCTGACAAGCAAATTCGCCTGGCAAAGTGCCAAAGGTGATGATGACCAAAAACTCAGGGGAAGCTAAAGTTAGGAGCCGCCTTTCTTTATTTATTTTAACAGTCTCCCTCGGAAACATAGTTCATCTAAAAAAAACATTTTGTACGAATACATAACTCAAGGAAAAAACATGGTTATGTTGATATCATCAAGCAGCAGTTACGACATATCACATACGAATATATTCTTTATGAAATTTATTAGCATAAACTAATGTATATATACAAAACATGTTTTCACGTCATATATTTAGTACTCCCTCCAGTCAAATTTATTTGACGTTGGGAGAACTAAACTCAGTTCACTGAACGTCAAATATTTTTGACTGGAGGGAGTAATTTGTAATGGTAATACTAACAGGATAACCAAAAACAAGAAGCACGCTACATCATATACAAGAAATTACTACAGATTATAGCGTTTGATGTCAATTTGTTGAAGGTATTTAGGAAAAGTCTGTGGTCATCCCAAAAATTCAGGAGAATATTTCAGAATTACTCATAACCAAGAATATGTATAATAGCAACTTAGAGGACTGTAACACATACCCGGCCATAGTAGTATGCATCACCAATTAACAAGGCAGCATGTTCGTTACCCTGCTCAGATGCTTGCCACCACAGAGCATGTGCACGGAGATGTCTTTCCATATCTGTACAGAAGCCAGATTCTCCCATGCAAATACTTTCCTCACCATACCTATCAAGAATCCAGGCAGCATTGCTTTGTGCAACCTCATATCCAAGATCTGCCATTCTAGAATATAAGAGTAATGCTTTCCCTATGTCGCCTTTCAAATAAGATTCCAGAGCCCATCTAGAAAGTGAGCTCCAGGGGCCCCTCTCAGCAACAGATTTGTACATCACTGCAGCCTGAAATAATAAATATGGTATGAATGATTCAGTTGGTTGACAAAATTACTTCAGTTCCCAGTTTGTACCATAAAAAACTATTATTAGAAAATCAATCAAAGTTGACTACAATTAACTTTTTTGTGCTCCATACTTTCCTGTATACCTTTAAAGGAGCAAGGAAAAAGCTTGATATTGTAAAATAGAGGGTTTTTTCTTCAAGTCTTATAGCTGGAGGCATACTTCAGGATTATCTTTTGTGTAATACCATAATGTCATTCAACTATCATGATGACGATGAAAAAGTGCAAGTGAACTCTAAATCTGAATACATGTAATTATTTGTTTAATTCATCAGACAAACAGATAGGTGCATGGGCAAGTTTGGCTCGACGCATAAGAATTACATGGATTTATTGGTAGCTTTGAGTCCTCTTTTAGTAAGTTCAACAGATATATAAGTGAAAAAGGAGAGGGAAAACTGTGTGCATGCGGAAGCAGATAGGCAGTCACGCCATATGCAGGTATCGTGTTTGCATGCATACATGGAGATGTACAATATTTCCTACCATGGACACTATATTGAGTAGCATGCTGTAGAGCCTCTTAGCAGAGACAAGGAATGTAGCTACTGCACAGCATCTGCTACATCATAGCAATCCAATGATAGCTTGCAGCTTCAGCATAGACCAGCAAGAATGCATCAGCACTTTGGAAAAATGCAATTCAAGTTTCTTAGGAGCCATTTGTTGCATAACTTTCAGTCATATCCTGTTTCGAATTTTTTCTTCAAGATATGGGATGACCACACCAATAGTACCTCCATGGCAAGCTATGTTGAATACCAGAAGTTTTTGTTTGTCATCTTCATCAAAGGATGAAGACTGAAGAATGAAATCTTAATATTTGCCTTTATATTTTGAGGTCATTTTTATACACAAAGTATGCATATTAGCTTTAAATTTCAAATTATATGCTTTCAGCTTGATTTCTAAAACTTCATTCTTTCATTCACAAATTGAATTGCTTACGCGCAGGGCTAGGTTATAGTTTATCGAAAGTACAATCGTATTTGTTATCCAATTTGTGCATTTATTTCTAACCATCAGCTAATACAACATTAAAAATCATTACCATATGGAGATTCCTCTTCAGACCAACACCTTTCTGGAACAATTTTGCCACTTGATAAATAGCTTTTGGCTGCCCAGCATTAACTGCTCGAAGAAAGAAATTGCATGCTGTCATCACATCCCTCTTTACTCCAATACCCTTAAGATACAAGACACCGAGGTTATAATAGCCCCCATGTTCCTTATGCTCGGCTGCAATTTCAAAAAATTCCTTTGCCTACAACATGAGTTAGAAAAACATGTAAGTTACCTAGACCATTAAAATGTGGGAAACACAGGTTTTCAAAATAGTAACAAGGTGAAATCTTTTTGAAACTTGTGTTGTATAAACTCATCATGAGAAACTATATTAACGTAGTAAGTGTTTATTACAACTGAGTGTAGAACAGGAAATATTTTATACTAAATATTTCTCCGTCAGTGACCATACGTGCTATTAAACCATCATTAGTACTTAAGGCCAGCTAAAGATAGCTTTGTTAGAAAGATGCACATCTTATATCCATTTGAAATTGATGTGCTACTACCATTCAATACTCATAGTTCACATATTTAGTCTCTGTAGAACAGTAACTATACTAGCATTGAATTATTGTTAATGGTGTTTATGGCAATGCATTGAAAATAGGCTCACTTCAGTTCCCCATGACAACAAGATCAATTGTGAAATATGGGCAAAGATTGTCATAGGTCATATGAACTTGTGGGTGAAGAATGTCATGTCACGCATTTTTATTCATCATGTGTAGTAGTAATATTTTACCATGACCAATAGAAGAATCTAATTGGCTAGTGGCCTACAGATTTCCGTAGCTAGCAACAAAAATAGCAGTGGATATAATGAACTGTAACGATGGAATGTAATTAGTAATTTAGCTTCACTGCAGTTCAAGATTCTATTGTCTAGGCTGTATGTCCTAATACAAACATGCAACTAAATTCCAAAATTCTAATCATACTTACTTTTGTCAAATTTTTCTTCTCCACCCCATAGCCTTTGACATAGAGATAGCCCAGTCCATTGTAAGCTGAGTATTGTTGCTGCTTTGCTGCGAGTGTCAACCACTTGTATGCTTCTGTGTAATTTCTTTCAACTCCAGCACCTCTAGCATAAATCTCTCCGAGAAGCTCCATTGCCCGTGTATCGCCTTTCTCCACAGCCTTTGAAAACCAATTATATGCTTTCCCATAATCACGTCTGACTCCTCGTAGGCCGTAGTAATACAGAAGCCCTAATTTGTGCATTGCAACAGTATTGCCTCGTTGTGCCTGGTATTCTGTGATTTGAAAATCTTCACCATCCTCACCTCGAGATTTCCTCAAGGCTTCCTTGTTTTCTTCAGTCCCACTGTGTAACCGGACTGGTTCAATCACTGGCGGCTCCTTTGAGATCAGGGAGCTTGTAAGCGCAGCCTCTGCGAGTTCAGCATAAAGTGTGACTGCTTCTTCATACATCTGCAAAAGCAAATTGTTCAGGCAACACAAATATTAGTGTCCCCCGTAATATGAACAGAAGTTAAATGGTGATAAATAGGTTTAAACCATTTGAGTAGCACAAGTAACTATTTAATGTGGTAAAGACAATGGAAAGATGGAATGTGTGATAAAGCACCGACACACTATACTCGGATCAAATTCAATCAAACCACCAGACTTCAGTACACAAATTCTAACAAAACTGAGTAATTGATGTTCAATGATGCTCCAATCATGCCATGGTTGATGCCAGTGAACAAAAAGAATAATAATACCCAAACAGAAGCTATACGAACAGATGTTAATTCCATTTTTTTTTCAAAGAAGAATGTGAAAAGGTCTCATGTGACCTTCATTTCATGGAAATAAAACCGCTGTCATTTGTCAAGAATATAAAAAACAGCAAAACAGATGCTTGATTCTTATAGCAGGAATATAGGGCATGCAACGCAAGGTCTTACTGGATCAGTAAAAATATTTTTGCACCAGAACAGTAAATAATTGGCAGCTACATAAGTCTAGTATGGATATGGGCATTGGAGGGTAAGCTGAATTGCGTAAGAGATAATGTCTAGAATAGTTGGAAAAATACAATTTACTTAAAATGCCACCATATTTCATCAGCCAGATATATGTTTATATACTCTCCAACTTCGAAGTTTTTTAGTCGGACTGGCAAAAGGGCACGTATTGTTATATTATAGGAATACATTAGATCCAAATAAACACTGTTGGACCTACATACTTTATATACTCAAGAGATGATAGAGAAACTCATTCAGTTCAACACAGCCTCATGCCCATACACAATATGCTAAAAAGTTTTAGTTAAAATTAAAAATTATGCTGGACAAATTGGGTAAGGAAGGAATTAGTTACTTAGCCAACGACTAGAACCAAAAAAAGTCTCAAATCCAGGGGGAAACCCTACGGAACAAAAATTTCACAGATTTATGTTACTGCTAAATGCTACAATAGCGATTTGAGGTCAATCCCTCCCCAGCCCAATGCAAGCGAGCTAATAACCTCACATAAATCACTACATCACGGAATCCTCATTAGATGAGCAAATTGCAGGGGGAATTAAGCAAAGTATCGAATCATCTCACCTCCTGGCGGAAGTACGAGTAAGCGAGAGCCATCTTAGACTGGAGGTCTCCTGCGTCAGCGGCGAATTTGTGCAGCAGGAACGCGCGTGAGCGGGACGCCGGGCGCGTCATCCCGGCACCGGAGAGGAACGCAAGAGCGGACTGCGCGCCCGGGTGTCCCCCCGTAGCTGCAGCCTCGATCTGCGCTGCTGCGGTGGCGAACGCGGCGTCATCCCCCGCGGAGGCCGCGGAGAGCATCGCGCGCACACCAGCGACGAAGAGCGCATCGGACGGCGAGTCTGGCTCATCGCCCGAAGGAGAGGCGCTGGTGGGGTCGAGGAGGGGGACCCAGGAGGACGGAGAGAGGAGGGGGTCGGTGGCCGGGGATTCGTCGTCGAAGTCGTCCCATTCGTCGGCGTCGGCGTCGGCTGATGGGAGGGAGGGATGCGCGCCGGCGGTTTCCTTGAGGAAGTCGTCACGGGAAAGGACGAGCACGAACGGACGGACTGCGGAGGCGCATGAGAGGAGGTTGGCGGCGACAGCGACGCCGACGAGCAAGAGGAGATGGCGGTGGCGGACGCGAGCCATCGGAGTAGGTACCGGACGAGATCGCCGCCTGCTCTGCATCGACTCCGGGGTCGGGAGGTTGCGAGTTAGGAGATGGGCACGGGCGACTGACAGGTGGGACAGTCGAGCGCGGCATTGGCAAGCTTTGCAGTGACGTGGATGTGGGCCCCACGGTTTAGACGTGTCTCCTGAAACCTGATTGGCTGGGGACCTTGGGCCTTTAATGGGCCTTAGTGATGGGAAAGAATGACACATTTGTGCTTTGGCACTTCTTATGGGCCACGGAGACAGCCTTAAAACTGCCCACAAACATACGTGGTTTGGCACCTCGGCCCATCATAAGTTTGCTAAGCTTATTTTGCTCGATTTGGGCTGACTCAAACTGCGATTTAAAAAAAAACAAAAATTAACTCCAAAATTAAGTTTTAAAAATCAAGTTTTGGATGCGTCTTACAAGCTAAAAGGTAAACGATGCAGGTGTAATTTTTCAAGTTGATTATCTTTTATCATCACTAGTTGAGTGAACTACTTGAACTATGATTTTTCCTCTAAAAGAAGATATGGTTTTTGTATGTTTAGAATTTCTTTACGAATTGCATCACTCTTTTGAATTTATGTGAAAGTTTGCTAGGAGAGATTTGGTCTTTCAATCAGAAAATTGGCTTGTTAGATCATGAAAACTATTCAAGTTTAATAAAATCAACAAAAATATACATTTTTTCTAGTGTATAATGTGTGTTTAGTTTGTTTTATTAAACTAGAGTGCATCAAATAACCACAAAGTGCCCGCGCCCATCTCCACGAAGCATTGCAAATAGGCGATGAAGTTTGTTCTAGAACCGAAACGTCAGACTTGGCTTGGCTCCCTTCTCATGAAAAAGGACAATGATGTGGAAAATATGGCCATATGGTCCTGACGTGTGTTCTGAATATTTTCAGCTTAATTATTATCAGGAATGCTTGGTTGAGGGATGAGGAGAAAATGGATTCGGACAAAAGGAACGATCGGGAACAAGGAAAAGGGAGTATACTGAAACGAGGTTCTAAAAGTATTTCTTCCATGCCATATAGGCATAGAACACCGAGAGAAAGAAAACCATCAACCAGGCAAAACCAAGACAACAACACATTCTGATTGAGCACTGTCGAGAGCAAACAAACAAACAAACAAACAAGCTGATGTGCTTTAGTAATCAACTTTCTGACTTCTGAGCATACATACAAGCACACATCACTCATGCCTCACCTACCATCCTCCCTACATAACACACATGCGGTTGTACTGTATGTTGCTTCTGACGCACTGCAGCAAGATTTGCATGCACGATGAGGCGGTGCTGCCGCTTATTGTTGTTCAGACTTGAGACGAGACATATGTAATATGTATAGCTAGAGGCTAGAGCGGCAGCAGCCCTGCTCTTGGATTTTAATGCTGCGTTGGCTTCAGCTGGCCGTGACGGCCATCTTCATCCCCGCGCCACAGTGGCCGGAGATGCTGCAGATGAAGTAGCTCGTGCCGCGGCCGAGCGTGACGCGGTCGTTCCCGGAGTTGTACTTGGTGCCGGACTCCCGGCAGCCGCTGTAGCCTCCGGAGTCCACCGCCACCACGTTGTGCACGGATGGGTCGTAGCTGAACACTGCGCGGGAGTACACAAGTTAGCCCAAGATCACAAGCAGCAGCAGCATGCGGCCGCGCGCCATATATACAGTCAAAGCAAGCAACTAAAGTACTAACCAGTTTTGATCGATCACTCACCGAGGACGTCGCCGGCGCGGAAGTTCTTGCCCTTGGACCAGCTGTCCGCGCCGAACGACCAGTCGACGTTGTAGGTGGCGGCGGCGGCGACGTCGGCTTCGAGGAGGATGCAGAGGATGAGCAAGCCGAGGGCGAGCCCCTGCGCTGCACTGCCTCTTGCCTGAGCCATCGCCTCTCGGCGCCGCGCGTGGTTGTGAGCACCGAGGAGCAGAGGAGTGCAGGGGTGTTGCCTTGGGTGTTCGCTGTGGAGAGACAGGGGGGGGGGGGGGGGGGGGGGGGGGTGGGGAGAGGGAGAACGCGAGGGCCATTTTATAGGGGCGGAAAAGGCGAGCCGGCAACCTGGATCCAATCACAAGGCCACAGGTATTACACTACTGTAGCATTGTTGCAACGGAAATGCTCATGGTAGTTGTACCGAATGCCCCGCGATGCTGCACGCCGTGCATAAATCCACGAAAGGTGGGAAATGTTTACTGAAGTAGCCTAGAATCCAAAAAAAGCAGGGAAATGTTTACTGAACCAGGCTAGAATACACAAAATCTGGGAAATCCGGAAATGTTTACAGAACCAGGCTGTGCAAACATGACGATTCAGAATTCGGTTGATGTTATTATGGTTGTCTTTGAAAAAAGTTAACAATGTTGATGATTGAATCAGCTGTTGCATTAATCAATTTTGGTGCTTCAGTCTCCATGTTTAGAGCACAGATATGAGTCTTTCTGGCTGCTACAACTTAACGTTTCCAACAGTGTCTGCTTAAATGGTGTTACACTCCAACCATTTTCCTGAAACGGAATTCCAGTATACCATTGGTTGCGATCTAGATTAGCATGCAAATTGGTCCTCCCCTACACGTCCACCGGCTCTCTCGCCGACCGTCCGCCGGCCGACTCGCTGTCACGATGGCCCTCGCCGCAGTGAACGCTGAACCTCCTCCACACCAGATCTGCCACCTCTCCTCCACTGTAAACTAAGTACCGTATGACCCCCTCGAACCCTAGCGTCGCCATTAATTCATCATATCAACTACTAGTTGATGATTCTCATCCACATTTCTATCACAGTACATCTACTAGTTGGAATACTGCAAAAAAATGTTGAGAATTGTTTGATCTATAGTAAATGTTATCAGTCTGGTTATTCAGTAAAAATGAATTGTTAGCTGCATTTGTGGTCTCCAAATTTTCATCCTCATGCACTGAGTATCTACTGAACCTGTTTCCTGATAAAAAGATGTGTTTCTCTGTTTGGTTCTTCCTGGCTTTTTGATAGACAGAAACATGAGTAATTCTTTTTGTTTGTCAGAAAGTAGAGCTCTCATTCGAGAAGCTAGGAAACATATCAATCAACCTATTGTTTACTGCTCCTGATGTTGCCAACCTGCCATGGACTACTCTAGTAACTCTACTAACCTAGTTCCATAACATTCCACATACTGATATGAGGTTGTTCCCGCTTGCTTATACAGTAGTACTGGCATTATCTGCACTTGATCCCGACGTATTTCTGGAGGTTTTAGATCATCCAGTCCTAGATTAGTATATTTGTTCTATTTTATGGTAAGTAGCATTCGGAAACCCACTGTCACTTCTAGTGTTCTTATAGATTTATTCCCAGTACCCATCTTGCTGCACTCAGCTGTTCTATTAATGAACTTTCGTGCTTGTATCTCCATGTTTAGAGCACAGGTGTGTCTCTGTTGCAGACGAGAGGAAGACACATGCCCTTGTCAACTTTTTCTAGGCCCAGTTGGAATAGGCTTGTGTGTCTGGTTTATAAGCCATACACAAAACAGAAAATATTATTAGTATATAATTAATTAAGTATTAGTTATTATAAACTTGAAAATAGATCTATTTGATTTTTTAAGATACTTTCATAAAATTTTTTTTTATAAAAAACGTACCATTTAGCAGTTCAGAAAATATGTTCAAAAAAAACGAGGAAAAAAGCCACAGTTGAACAGCACCTTAGATGGAGCCCTTGCAACCGTAAAGTAAATTTTGCTTGTTACCCTGGCACAGAGAGGATACCCTTGTCATAACTTCAGAGTGTAGTCCACAAACTGGAGATGGACTGACAGGTACATTGGCTACAAGCTTCAGAAACAGACTGAATGTTCAGCTCCCAAGTTCCAAAAACGAAATAAGTTAGATTGGATGTTTGGAAACCCCACTGATGTAACCAGAATTGTTCTATTACCGGCCACAGAACTCCAATCAACTGGACACCTACGACCACCATGAGTACCATCATATTATATAGGAGAGCATAAACCAAAATCCCCCATCCTAAAAAAGATTTTACGAGTACTAATCAAGGATCGGATCCATGATGGACAGGGAGTCAGACAAAGAACCATCGATAATTGCATCGAAACGGGACGAGGAGCCCGTGATCCGCTGGATGCAGTGACTAGAACCAATCTAGGGAACGTGGGCGCTTGTTACTCCATTGTTGACATTTCTGTTTGCTCTGATGTTCTCGTGTGCGTGGCTGACGTTGTTGTACTCTTGCTCGTCAGGGAACGAAGCGGGGGGTTCTTCAGAATCCACCGGACGTTTCTGTCGCTCGTCATGCGGACGTCGAGGTGATGAAGTTTCAGAGAAGTTATCTGTCTGCCTGTCTGTCTGTCCATGGTGATTATGTCGTTAAGTGTTCGATTCTTGGTACAGAGAGTGAGAGAATTACTAGATTTTTTGAGTATTAGGTGTGATGGCTTCGGCTTGGCTTTAAGCAGCCTCATGTGCTTTTAGGCTGTTCATTTCTGTGCTATTTGTGGTGTCCTTGGTGCACACGTGCCTTCTTTTGGTAGGCTCTGAAGCCACCTTGTGCTCCAATCTTGTTTTTGTTTGGTTGGACTTTCTGGTTGCAGATTCCTTGGTTAGAGTCGGCGGTGACAGCCTGACAGAGTAGCTGGTTCAGGCTCATGTTTCAGAGAGCCTGGTAGGCTGACACACCAGTTTCTGAAGGAACCTGGCTCATTATCGGTGCAACAGAAAGTGAGTCTAGCTCGTTCTCTAATTTGTATGTCTGCTTATACCGAGTCAAAAAGAAATGAGAAGAATTCATGGCCCTCATCAATCTGTATTGCTTTTGGCTTCACAAAAACAACACGTTAGGAGTATATCTGTATAGAAGCATTACATAGAAAGAAAGAAATATTCATGAAATGGATAATATATAATACATTGTCTGAAAAATGATATGGCTAATAGCAGCAATACGGCAAGAAACACAAGTTATACCGTATATAACAAAAAGAAAAAGAAAAACCGAAGGAATAGCACGTAGAGTTGGGCCGTGGTGGCTTGGACACCAGTTCAGCCCAGCATATAATACATTTCGATTTTGACGGCCAATTTTTTTAGCCGGGCTGGCCAAAATATGGCCTGCTGATTTCACTGAAGGAAAAGCAAGAGTTTACGTGGTCTTGACTCAACACGGCCGAGGCCCATATGGGATGAAGTCTACTGTAATGCAAACTCACGGCCGAGCAAATGAACACTCTCTCGAGCTCTGAACTAGATACTAGTTTTAGGCAACTGTTTAGATTCAGTTCATTTGGAACCGATGAACATGACTGTCCCAAGAATTCACGGGATGCAACAAGACATGAATACAGAACAATTTGGATGGTAAATTACTGCCACCACTGCTACTGGTTGTAGACTAGTCGTCTACTAGTACTAGAGACTAGAGAAGCATCTAATTACTGCACTCTTAAACATGCTAATGGTTGGTACATGAGTACATCTTCTTCACACACAAAGAAGAAGCGATACATGCAGATGCAGCAGCAAGAAGCCAAGAAGGATATGCAAGAAAATGCAACCAGTCACTGCAAGAGATCTAACAACAAAGGTAGCAAATTTGTCCTGAATCTTGACAAAGTGACAAGTCACACCTACTCCAACCACCATACAGGCATCAATTAACTCTAGTTCATGCATGGGAATAAGGAATTGTCTACAAATAGAAAGAGAATAATGGTACGTGAGCTGGGTTTCTGCAGCAACAGAACCATCCTTTTTAGTCTTTGTCTGCACATGAGATTTCAGCATTGCCCCAATCTGTTCTGGTCATTTCTTCAGAACTTAGTATGGCAACCATAAAGCATCTGCAGAGAACGCCCACGCATAATTGAGAAACAGCCATGGGCACATATTCATTGCGATCGCCCCTCATTCTATGTCTGAGTACAAATGAGAAAATCATCCAACGGTTACAGAACTAAAGACAAAAGAAAGACTGTGCAGAGATTTTTCTTCTTTTTGTGGTGTAGATCTAACTTGTCGCGCAAATGGCTACTTTGTTATGAAAAAAAAATACTTTGAGATCCAAGAGTTCCCAGCCGCCCAAAAGAAAAACCGTCTGGAAGTCCGAGGACCTTTAGTACCATACCGAATCTTTGATCAATAAGTTAGCACTTTCTCGAAATCCATAGATACCTTGTGGAAGAAAAAGATATTGACTTTTGGAATCAGAAGAAGAACTAAAGATAAAGTCTCAAATCTTATCATTTCTTAATTTCTACTATTGGTTGGTTTAGACATATAGTAATATTGAAGATAGCGCGAAAAGCCCTCTGAACGAGCTATGTCATAAGTAGACTATCCGTGAAGGCTTCGGTAATAAAGAAATCACATTTCATAATGTTTGTTGCTAATGATCCGAGGTTGTAATATAGTTGAGATTGAATCTAAAGGATCTTGTGTAGGATAAATACCCTTGGAAGCTAATCCTTTAGAAAGTAATATAGTTGAACTTGAATCTAAAGGATCTACGGCAGAATAAATACCCTTAGAAGCTAATCCTTTAGAAAGTACAGTAGTAGCATCCAAATGTGCAACGTTGTAATAGTAACAAAACACGTGATATATCATTCGGTGACCAAAGCGGTGCCCTTTTTAGTTTGACACTGAAAAGTAAGAACGGAAGTTCTTCTTATTGAAGTGAATAGTGAATGTTAAACTTAGAAGTTCAGAAGAAATGTGATACTGGATTTTTTATTTTTTTTGGCGAGGATATTGGATACTGTTACATAGATGACACCCTGGAATATTGATCGCGAAACATGGTTTGAACTTTGAAGAACCAGGAGTTTAAATAGTCATAAGACAAAACTCTAAAACAGGGGTGATGCCATTAACCGACTATCTGTTCCATGTTAGGCTGAGAAGGATCCATGTTGATCCTGGTGTCGATATTAATTCAACATGTCGAAGTACCCCAACCATTCATCTGTTTTCGAATTTCTCAAATTACCAGCATAACAAACTTTGCATAAAGATAACCAATTCAAAATTCAGCTAGCTATTCACCATTCGATCCATGACATTTTAGCTATTTGTCACTTTTTCGCACGCACGTTTAATCCATATCACAACATCCCCTCTCACAGAGTAGCAAATCCTTTGCTACTCAACTTTAATTATTCCCATCACAACCATTTCTGTTAGGCAGTAAAAAATCTTCTCAACGAGCAGTCTCAAGTCTTAGCCCCGTTTGAAATAAGGTATTTTGAAAGAAATTTAGGGCTCCTTGGGAACACGTGATTTTTGAAACACAATGATAGAAAAAATGTGATAGAAAAAACATAGGACTTGAGTGCCTTGGCACCTCAAATTCCATAGATAGGGAAACGGAAAGAATAAGGGTTTGGATGAAGTGTAGAAAATACACAGGAATCAGAAGAGAGAGATAAACACAACGAAATTTCTCCAAGAGGTTGAACCTCATGTTGGAAATCCTGCAAAACCCCTATGATTTGAGGCAATTCTAAGAAACTTCAAAGTAATTTGGAAGCGTTATTTATTTGTTCCAAATGACCATATAGGCATTCTTCCCATAAGAATTACGTGGGAATTTTGGATGAATCGAACTATTTCCTATGAAGGAGCCCTCAATCTTTCAAAATTCCTCAAAAATTCCTTTGTTCCAAAGAATCCCTAACATGTTTGCATTCCTTTAGGGCTCGTTTGATTTGTAAGAAAAATGGAGGAAAAACATAGGAACAAGAATCCTATAGGATTTGGTACTATCCATCCCTTTGATTTGTAGGAATGGAACAAAGGAAAAGTATGGGAATTTCATAGGCAAACTAACTCCACCTTGAGCTCATTTTTCTTGTCCTATGCGAAGGATTGAGGCAAAGCACAACTAGAGATATGTTTCACCTTAGCTTGACCCTAGATTGCATGGATTAAACAATTCAAAATTTTGATTTACTATTAATTCAATACTCAATATTCCTATATTTTTCCTACACACCAATCAAACGATCATTCCTATAGTTTTCCTATATTTTCATTCTGTTTTGTATATACATTCTTATCTTATTATATGTTTTTTCATTCCTTCGTTTCTCCAATCATGTACTTTAAAGGAGGCCTTAGTTTTTTTCCGTACCAGCCCGTTTGGGACAAAAGAAAGATGTTGCTGTTCCTTTAGAAAGGGAGCAAATCCTCCATTTTTGGGGAAATAAAACACCTAGTGCGAGTAGGAAATTTTCCTTTGTCCCATTCTTACCTATATGTTTCTCTGTCTCCTAAATTTTTCCCGTGATCTAAACTGCCCAAATTTCACCATTTATGTTTTGAATTCATGCGTTTTTCACTTTACGTACATTATATCATATTTCTATATTTTTTATTTCTTTATTTTTTATTCCTTTGTTTTAAAGATGCCGTCAATTGGACCGTCCGTGATACTGTGATGATGGCCACCGCGCCTCCCATGCCGTCCCGTCACCCGCAAGGCGCACATGTGACGCACCCGAGCCGGGCGCGCACACGGACGGCGTTCACAGCCCAACATGGCTGGTTTCCCGCGAGGAACGGTGTAACCGAATGGATCCCCTGAGCAGGTTGCACTACGCTAGCCAACTCGCATGCCTTTTTGTCCGCCTACAAGATCAACCCACATCAGATGCACGCACGCACGGCACGAAAAAACCGAAGCCTTCCAGCGCTGTGGCGGCAGTGGCGCAAGGGCAGTACTAGGCACGTAGTACGCCACAGCCAAGAGCAGAAGCGGCTGAGGAAACATCACGTGTGCCCGTTTCACGTGAACCTTTCGGACAGAGCCCTCCATTTTACAGACATTCTCCTATCCTTTTTTCTTACTTTCTCATGCTAGTAGTAATAGTCACGGTGTCACGCTATCAACTCTACAGTGACAACAGATTAAAATGGTACTGCATATATTTTTTAATAAATAACTCTATTGATTTTTCTATAATGTTTAAGCATTCATCTTATTTAAAAAATAGTGTGAATATGCAAAAATATAGATCACGCTTAAAGTTTATTTTATGATAAACTAAATCACGACAAAATAAATTATATTTAATTTTTTAAATAAAACAAATAGTCAAGTATCGTATTAAAAATAACCAGTGGTATCTATTTAAAAAGCAAGGAGTACTACTACAGTTGCAGCTATACCCCTTGTCAGCGTCACTGTGTCACTGTATGTGGACCCAGATCCCTTCGCTTGGGATGTGCCCATTTACCACGAACACCATGTAGTAGCCCGGCGGCGCCAAGGCCGCCGTCGCCGGCATCACCACGGATGCCTGGTAGGCACCGGCCCGTGCCAGCGCCGCCGTCTTCACCACGTCGACGAATAGCAGCCTCTGGTTCATCGCGAACGAGTGCGTCGTGAACGACGGTGCGACCATTGTGACCGACAAGAGGCCGATGCCGGCACGCGCTTTTCTCGACGCCGGAACAGCGAACTGCAAAGTCAGCGACGCGCCGTACGACACACTTACCGGCGCGCCGGTGGGCGAGGGGTTGACGATCGTCGGGCGGAGCACGTCGTTGGATGGGTCGAGGTACTCCGGCGAGTATGCCTCGAGGCTGAGCTCGGTGGGGTACTGCACGTTGCTGAAGTTGTAGTAGACGTGCGGGTTGCTGCCGCCGACGAGCAGGCGCCCGTCGCGGAGGAGCACCACCGACGAGTGGTACAGCCGGGCGATGTCAGTGGAGCTCTGCTCCTCGAACCGGTCCCCTGGCGAATGGTCGGGGCGGTAAATGAGGGGCGCGTAAGCCGGGGTCTGGGCGGACTCCCAGCCGGCGGTGCCGTCCATGGCGCCGTTGATTATCACCACCTCCGCGCCGTTCGGCAGCAAGATCATGTCCCCCATCACCCTCGGCGACGGCATTGTCTCGATGACCCACGACGGCGCCGTGTCGGTGATCTTGATCCGCCCGCACGTCACCAGCGCCGAGGGGAAGGTGCCATCCTTCGTGGAGTTGTAGGAGCCGGCGGGCGCGCCGCCGCACACCAGCACCTCGGCCTCGGTGGGGGACGGCTTCAGGGGGAGTAACACCGACGAGCCCGAGCTGGGGTAGTTCCTCGGGTCGCCGCCGGCCAGCTCAGGGTACGTCCTGACGACCTTGTTCTTCTTGTAGTCGAGAAGAATGGCGCGGTTCTTGGCAAATATGAACAGGTTGCCATCTATGTTGAGATGAACAAAGGGATACAGATTGTTCTCCTCGGGATCTTTAGTCTGAACCAAGAATGGCAGTGAGATGACAGAGGCATCGGAAGGATCGACCTTTGGGTAGAACTCGTAGGTGAACTGCCTCCGACCGCCGACGATGAAGGCACGGCCGTCGGGGAGGATCTGGTTGGTGGCGTACCACCTGTTCGCAGCGAGCGCGTCCTGCGTCTCGTCCCAGTCACAGCTGTCGTCGTCCCCCTCGCACGCGGCCATCGTGCGCACGTTGCGGTAGCCATCGTTCCACCCGCCGGTCTGGACGAGGGTGCCGTCGGGCGCAACGGTGCCCGACGAGCACCAGGTGTCGGTGAAGACGGAGAGCGGGCGGAACGTGTTCGACGCGACGTCGTACTCGGCGGAGTGCGCGGTGCAGTCCACGGGGAGCACGCGCTCCCGCGGGTTGCGGCGGCAGCGGCCGTCGGGGAGGGAGAGGTTGGACTGGCCGAAGTCGGTGCGGTCGAAGATGATGACGCGGTCGTTGTGCAGCAGCTGCATGTGCATGGCCGACACGCCGATGCTGCGCTGCAGGAGGTCCCACCTCCCGCCGGCGCCACTCGCCGGTGCAATGCCGGCGCAGGCGAGGATTAGTAGAAGAACAGGGTGATGGATACAGTTTCCAAGTAATGTAGGCTTCATGGTTAGCAATGGAGCAGGCTGTGTTGTGGCAGACTGGCAGTGCTACGGCTACAGGTTGTGCCGGTTCTGAATCTTCGTTAAGCAATGGCCGTACGCGCGCGAGCATTTAGCTAAAGAGCAGAAAGCCTGTATATATGAAGCCATACAGGAGTAAGGAGCTAGCCATTTCATTTACCTTCGTTTTCGTTTAGGTGAAAAACCTTAGCGGCCAAGGCTTTGTTCAGCGAGGAGGCGCGATGCTGGTCATTATTTTGGTCAGGATTGTTTTGATTGTTCTTTATGATTTTTTTTTTTGGTTTTGCGGCCCCGGTTTTATGCTTGACATAACGACGCGGTTATCACCGTCTTTTCATGTTTTGACCAACAACCGGTAATTGATCTGTGCGATTTTCTCTCTGAATTTGATCAGGTGCAAGTTTTTTTTAAGGAAATTGCAAAGCGCATGAAAATTTATAAATTTTCATTCACCTAAAATTACACAATAGGAAGTCTAAAATTGCAGTGGTATGCAATGTACAATTTTACTTCTGTTTAATTGCAATTGTGTTGTTATATATGGTTTTGCTTTATTTTTATCTAAGTTTGAATTTTTTCATGTAATTTTGTAAATTTTATGAGTAAGTTTATTTCTTGTATCGTATAACTTTTGTAGGTTGTTCAATCTTTTTTTACAAGGAAAAAAGAGAGGGATAATGAGAACCACTAGATTATCATCTAATGGATAAAAAGGTGACTGAACTTTATAAAAATTTCAGTCACATAAAATCTAGACTGTAACACCCATCTTCCGTTAACCAATATAGGCCAATGTAAGTGGAACGTCTTTAACTGCATTACCTGTACCAGTCTCAGAAGACCAGGTGGTACATACATCAATAAATCATTGCCAAACCTGCTTTATTTATTCCGATAAAATCCTTATATAGGTTGTAGCCTCAGATAGAACCTCGGACATACAAAGACACATTACAAAAGGTGACAGCAGAAGCTACGGCTATACCTACTACCCACAAGCATAGCTTAGGACCTAGACCGAAACCCTAAAACTCCTCGTACTCGGTTTGCTCTTGAAAATATTCATTGAGGGTAGGGTTTTCATCTTCAAAGGTTTTTGAGGGGGAAGATTAGCAGGGGTGAGCACACGGGGTACTTAGCAAGTCACGGGAATAAAGTGGTATGTAAGGCTTAGCAAAAATGGCTAAGGTTTATTTTGTAAACGAGATTTTGCAAGGTTTTGGTTTTTGGAAAAATTCTAAGTATGCTTTTTTAGTTATCGGAAAGACGCTCACGCCTCAGTCTATTCCGTGAGTTGCTTTGCAACAGCCCACCATAATTATGTTATTCGGGAAGACACTCACGTCTCAACCCATTCCACAAGTTAGGGACTTGTCACAATTCCAATTCGGAGCATACTCTCCAACAGTGCCTCCATTTAGCTGTATTCCCTTTTTTCTCATTTAAAGCATTATTCACTTAACTCAGCAACCTTAACTATGGTGCCATTCAACACCCCGGATCACATAGCCCTGTTTCCGACCACACAGGTCTTCCATCGGTCACACAGAATGATTCTGGTAACGATTCCTAACCCGCAAACAATTTCACAAACATTTGCATACAAAACTACCCTAGAGTAATCACTTCACATCTACCCATAACCGTGGACACGGCTGATCGAACAGTTTATAACCTTTGCAAAGGGTGCACGCTTTACCCACACGATGTGAGCTTACTCTCACACTAGCCAAGTAAGGAGGTTAGCTACAAGGCCTTTTCAAAGCCCACCTAGAATAGCATGTTGCTCTATAAAAGGGTTCTAGACCAAGTACCAGGAATACATTTCCTGTACTCAGGGATGGGGGTATATCGCCCTCATGGCACCTAGCTGATCCCACTTTTATTAGCAACCGAACAATCCTGAGAACACTAATTACTTGACAAGGAACGTCCCATTCCACCCTTCTGTTCGCACTATATTATGATGAGTGCAATTCCCTAAGAAATCGATCCTTATATGCCAGAAGTCGGAGCCACATAGGCGGCGACGACCCATGACCGGATTTTATAAACAATTTTAGTTCGCAAGCTACTCGACCACGAGTGTCGAGGTTTAAAACTTTTCACAACCCCAAGTTTTCCCATCGTCAAGTTTTATGTGAAATAAAGGTGTCGTCGGTACTCGTACTCAGGGTACGACTACTAGGACAACAGCGGGCTACAAGGGGTAGGGTATTCAATTTAATCAAGGAAGGGTATTATGCAACAATTGGGTTAGACCTGACAGATTCGTCTTGCGAACCACGGCCGAAATAACGTGTTCCTAATTATGCACATTTCACAAACAAAATATTTTTAAAACATGGCTTCAACATACACTACTAATTTCTGACCCTTATGCCACGTTTTTTTGTCGCAACGGCGAGATTTGGTTGCAACAAGGGTTGTTATCGCAACGATTTTCACTTTTGGTTGCGATAGATTGGATTTTTGCCACGAAGATTGTTTCGTGGCCCTAAGTATGGAGATCGTTGCGAAAAGTAAGTGTTATCGCAACAAATTATTGAATGGTTGTAATAAGTGATTCCTGTTGCCACGATTTGATTTGCGTTGCGGGCAAGTTTATTGTCGTTGCAATACTAAGGTGATATTGCAACTCTTTATATGATGGTTGCAATAGCCCGTCTATGTCGCAACGAATATGTTTCGTTGTATATAATAGTCGCTTGCGTTGCAAAAAAGTGGTACATATAGTAACGAAAAAAAATAAATCGTTGCAATCACTAAGGTTGCAACGATTATGGTTTCGTTGTATGTAATAGTTTCGTTCGTTGCAAAAAGGTTGTACATATAGCAACGAAAAATTACATCGTTGCAATACCTAAAGTTCTCTACTTTAATGGTTACATAAAAAATTAAAAAAAAACACCACCAGCAAGTTTCGAACCTGAGACCTCAGAGTTAAGAAGATAGGCGCCTACCATTAGACCATGTATGTGTTTGTGTTTCTAATAGCTAGCGTATCCTATACAAATTAATGTAGACCCGTTTATGTATTGGAAAAGGATCTAATCTAATTACTATCACGTACATCGCGGTCTCTCTCTTCCCAGTCGCTGCTTTGTTTCCCACGTGCATTGTGGCTTCTGATCCCCCCGTCGCGGCCTCTCTTCCCCCGCGCGCCGTCCCTGCGAGCAGCGTGGTCAAGGCCCTCGTTCCCTAGCTCGCCCAGCCCTCTGTCCAGCTATCCCACGAAGCAGAGAGCTCATCAACCTGGTTGCCGATCGGCCGACGCGTGCCATGCATGCCGACGTGTCCAGCCGCTCCTATCGCTCTATACCTCCCTCAGCTGCATCGACCGATCACCATTGACGCCCTAGAGTGCAGAACACCGAGAGGGAGAGCCTACCTCGGCCAGCTCGTCCTCGATCCCATCGCCGGCCGAAGCAAAACCGTTGCCGCTGTTGAACTTTCCTCCGGTGAAGTCTTCCTCTTGTCCACGTTCCAAGCTCCCCTCAGCATGCCATAGCTCCTGACTTGGTATTGTCCCCTATCTCGTAGCCGATCCCCGGGAACGCGAGTTTCTCGCCATCCGAGCGCAGAGATCGGCCGTCGTCTTCTCCGTCTCCGGCCGAGCTCCGCCGCGCGGGATTTCGACTCAACCGGTGAGCTGTTCGTCGATTCTTTGCACTGGTAGTATCCTCGTGACCTACTTAACCTCCTGGATGTTTCGTTTCCTCCGCACACGCCACAGATCGAGTCAGCCATGGTGAACCCAAAGGTTTTGCCGCCGCCGGGAGTTCTCCACCATCGCCGGGAGTCCTCCTCTGTTTCACCCCACCGGACTATCCTCTCCGCGTTCGGACGGTCCGATCCGTTGTCGCCGGCTCTGCTCTTTGCCTCGCCGGACCATCCTCTCCTAGATCGGACGGTCCGCTTCATTGTAAACTTCAAAAATTCATAAGTAATTCTTTTCAACTCATTTTTGGGTGAAACCAATTTTGTTAGCTCTGTAAATTTGTGAACTTTATTACTGTGAAATAAAATATGACAACTTCTGTACCGAAAATATCCATAAAATATTAACAAGCAATAGTAATTTATTTTGTGCCCAGAAACTTGAAATATTTCTATAAAATTCATCCTAATTGCTAAAAATGTGAAACCACTTTGCTTTATCTCAGAAAATTGTAACCCTATTGTGGAAAATTTTTATTTGATAAAAATACCTCCTAAAATAGGCCCAAGTAATTTTCTAACCCTTCTTTTTGATAAATTTGTAAAATTCACAACTAAATCATTTTAAAACAAATTTCAGTGAACCAAATTTTGTTAGAACCAGTAGGTTATGCTCTTTTATATAAAAATACTTGCTTCCTTGAAATCTTCATAGAAAATGTCAGTTAAATATAATAACTTAAGGGTTCAAAATAAATAATTACGAAATTGCCTTTTTCAGCCCTTCTACCTTGTTATATTTGTATCTCCCAATCCAGAGATGCAAATGCCTTCTTTCTCCTAAAATCTTGTTAGGACATGCCCTACCTACTGTATTTATCTCATAAATTTTAGAGCACGGTGCATATGCATATTTATTTCGATCTCTTATTTGTATATTGCTTCTTACCGATAGATTCTAAGGATACGGAGTACGTGGAAGTTCATCCAGAGCCTGAGTGTGACTTATCGCTGCAGCAAGGCAAGCGTCTAAGCATATTGAACCTATGTTTTCAATAAATTGATTTGTTTGTGAAAACAATATCTATATGCATGCTTCAATCTATTCAAAATGGGAAAACGGGTAGAGTCAATATTACCCAATTGTATGCATTTCCATTCCTTGGTTATCGATGCCATGTTTATACATTGTCACCCCTGGTTAAGGACTTTGGGATACTTTTATTTTTACCGAATGCTTAGCCATGCTTATTTCTAGACTTAGAAAAGTCTGATAGATGGAGCTATCGGTTCAAAACTAGTTTAAAGCGAATGGATGGGTTAAAATCTGAAAAGAATCACTTCTAATGTATAATTGAGAATATGTTTGACTCGGACGGATGATAGGGCGATGAAGGGATGGTGTTTCCCCGATGCACGTAGCTCCGTCTGGGTCGTTAAGGACCGAACATGTTGACGTCTATTCAAGCACCCTACGTACTTCCACACGCCGGGAATGGGATGGCTTAACTCAGTAGCACGGGAGGCTGTGGCCATCTACGTCCGTCCGTCAGTCGTGAGGAGGGATTTCCGTTGGAGGACCTCGAGCGCGCCTAGCTATGGCCGGAGGTGCCTCCCACGACGGTGAGCCCGCCTTAGTCATCACACACGCACGACTAAGTCGTCAGGGGCCCAGACGTGGTTTAGGTGGTTGGGGCTAAGCGTTCAAGTCAATATAGCCTTCTTCTTTGATGTAGAAACCAGCATGATTCCTTTGTACTATTAATATCGTGTAAGTCTTGTTGAGTACCATTCGTACTCACGTTGCATATTTTTCAGGTGAGGACAACGACGCTATTGAGTTGGACTACTATTATCCCGCTGAGGGTGGCGAGGATGGGGTGTAGTTGATGTTAAGCTCTGCCCCAGTCGGTTGCCCTGTGTGGGTATGGCACCACTGGTTTTACACTTTATGTTTATTTTCCGCTGTCATATTTGGTATACTCTGTGATGAATTAGGGTTTGAGAACCCTATATGTAATATATATAACTCTGCTGCACTTTGATCCATATTTAGAGTACTTGTGATGTTTATCAATTGCTTGCGATGAAAGTGTGAGGCTAGTCGCTTTCCTGGGGACTAGCTGAACATGAGTATGAGTTGTGTATAATTGAGATGGTTGGGGCATAGCTATTGTGGTTCGAGTCCTCTGGGGTACGTATCGTGTTTGGTCGCCACCATCGAGTGGTTTGACGGGCGTATGACGGGGAGGACTGGCAAGCTATCCTTATGATTATCTCTTTTGTACACTTGTCGGCATTTTGGATTTGTATTGTGAGTGGGTAAAGATTATGGCAAGTCTGCGATGAGGATGGATGGTTACCGCACTTATTTGGTTTTTATTCGAGACCCCATCCATCTAGATAGTTCGCGTTGCCGTAATAGTTACTCTTCATAATGCACTTCCGGGGTGCCCACAGCCTTATTGCTAGATGTTTCATTGTTGATTATATATAGTTTATAATAATGTCGTGATCCCTCCAATTAACGTGCTGTAGGAAATCGTTGTGATATTTGGAAAATATAATTAATGGCACATGATGATGATCGGATTTGGATGCTGTTGTCTCGGTCAACACTTGAGTGGCAAGCAGGTCTAGAGAAATTTATTGATACTATTTTTGAAGGCACCTATGCATCAGAAACTGCACCATGTCCATGTTCAAGGTGTCGTGGAGTCGTGTACAAAACAAAATCCGAGGTTCAAATGGACTTGCTAACTAAAGGTTTTGATGAGAATTTTGTCAAAGAGAAAGGTAATGCTGGCATATTTTTGAATGATGATAGGGATATGAATGTAGGCCCACCAGATGATGCATCATCGGCCAACAATCTGGTGTCCGCATTAATTAGGGGTGCGACCAGTGGTAATACCAATGAAGAGCCAAATGAGAGTGCAAAGAAATTCTTTGATTTCTTGAAAGATGCGCAGCAAGAGTTGTGGCCAGGTTGCTCAAAGCTTACCAAGGTATCATTCATGGTCAAGCTCTTTCAGCTTAAGTGCATGGGTGGATGGAGTAACGAGAACGCAGAGCAAACACTTAGCCTATGGAGAGATTCGCTCCCCCCAGGGCATTGTATCCCAGACACTATCAAGAAAGCACAGAAGATTATCCGCGACCTTGGCCTCACATACATTAAGATCGATGCTTGTGTGAATGACTGCGTGTTATTTCGTGGGACGTTGGCTGATATAGACACGTGTCCAACATGTGGTGAGAGTAGGTGGAAGAAAGACGACACAAATTCTGATGAGATTGGCGAGTCTAGCGAAAGTGGTGGAGCAAAGAAGCGCACTCCTTGCAAAGTTCTAAGGTATTTTCCACATACTCCTCGATTGCAAAGATTATATATGTCAGAGGAAACATCATCATTGATGCGGTGGTGTTAACGCCAAAATTTGGTAAGGACCTGTATCAGATTCGGTCAAGAGGACGGTTGCAGTCGGATAATGGAAATTGATCCAAGAAGCAGACCGAGTCTGAGAAGGAGCCGTGAAGACCGCGCGTGACAGTTAATTACTATAGTTATTAGGAAAATGTTTATCTCTTTTAGGAAACCTGACCTCGTGTCCGGTCAGGCCTTGTTAGCGTTTTCTGTTATAGATAGGAAATCATATACCGTGTCCTATAAGGACTCATGTAACTCGGGGTATATATATGTATGCCCGGGGACCTTGTAAATTATCAACTACAGATCAATACAAAATTCGGCGCATCGCCACCCTTTCGACGAGATCCTGCTTCTCGAGCCGGGCTGCATCGGTTAGGTCCGAACTCCTGCGAGAGGGTAAGTCTCGTCACCCCGGCTACTAATCGGCTAGGACTTCCTCGGTTAGGTCCGATATTCTAGTCGGTTTATGGTAGTTGGCTTACCACGGTATATTCTACTTTATCTATGGCTGCATCAGTTCAGTTTGATCTCATAGATTGATTAGGTATATCACATCACGCGTGCATAGATTGTATCGACTTACTGGGAGCGATTTATCATTAGTTCGTGCTGCATCAGTTAGGTCCGACCTACTGAGCTGCTAGTGATAAGTCGGTCCTGCTAGGCCGATGCTTTGTGTGCAGACGTCTTATCGGAGTGCATAGCCGATAAGTTATCTTCATCACGATCGCATTACATCTATCGGCCCATTGAGGCATTGTTATCATTGTCGGTCTGTGCTGCAATGGTTGGGTCCGATCTACTAGGCTGACGATAATAGTTTTACTCTTGATGAGCCGATGGTGTTGTGCGATGGTGTTATCGGAGTGCTTAGCCGATAAGTTATCTGTTAGAGCCGATTACATTTATTCATTGTTTTATCCTATGCTCGCTCCATTCAGTAGTCGGCTAGCTTATCAATCATGTATCATTTACGTTATTGCATATTTTATTATATGTTCCTGCCTGTATTATTGTTACAATCGGCTAAGGACTAGCCGATGGGTTTATTCTGCCGATCCAAGTACAAGTACAAGCAGGCCCCCGGGCACGACCCCAGGCGAGGGCCCGGGCACGAGATTGGGTAAGGACCAGTGTATGGGCCCGGACAGCGGACGAAGATCCCGGGAGCCGATACAAGCAAGGGTCCGAGCACAGGCATATCTTCATGGCAACACCAGTAACACTAGACTATGATCGGCTAAGATTTATCTGATTTATTTATGCATTACACTTACTTATTTTATCAAGTTTATAGCCGGTTTTTGAATATCCCTTCGATGATCGGCTAGCATGATATTTGTTTATTATTACGTTATTGCTCTTGCCGTCATCGCCCTTAAGCCGATGTATAAGTGCTACAGTGCCCATCGGCCATCGGCTGATGAAACGAGTCTAGATCGGCTTCTAGCCAATTGGCTCATTGATCTAACATTTTCCTCCTTGTCAATTACAGGGTCAAATTGACTGGCACGCCTACGAACCTCAAGACTTTAGGACCTGCACTGGAGTGAAGCAAATCTCCCAGGCCTTCGCGTGTCACCCAGACGCTGAACCAGGACCCGGTGATTTTCGGCGTCAACACTCTTTTGGCACGCCTGGTGGGACACGAAGTTTCAAGCCAAAGTTCCGACAAACACTGTTTCAATCAGGATTTCAACATGGCTGGAAAAGAAGTCAGGACGGACAACGTAATTCCGGTCACCGTGGAAGATCTAACTGAAGAACAAAAACAGCAAGTTGAACAGACCATGACAAATTTCCAGAAGCTGTGTTTAGAATCCTTCAGTATGACAAGGCAAGGGCCGATTCAGAAGTCTCAGTTTCCAAAACCAGTACTGGTAGGAGAATCGAGCCGCACACAACCCGAGAGTCCACCAATCAAGCCTTTACAGGAGATGGTCAACGAGGCTGTGCACCACGCGCTCATCAATCAGTCAGGGGTCTTAGTAAATACATTGCATAACCTTATCAAGAAGACTGTTGATGGATCGATTGCCCAAGAGCCAACTCGGGGTCCTGTTTTTCTCCTACCGAAGATAGAGCCAGGCCAAGTTAATTACAACATTAGCAAGGATATACCAGAACACTTGTTCGCGCAGAACCAGGCTGGGGGGCAACAGGATATCCCTCCTGGATATCACCGATCTATTTATTATGGGGATACCAGCAGAACTATCCGGGAGGAGGAGCCGATCCAGGTACCTACCAGAGGGAGTATCACAGACAGAATCGGCAACCAACCCCGCCGATACAGTATCAGCAGTATCAACAGGAGAATGCAAGAGAGGAAGATTTGTCGGCACGGGTTGAGGAGATAGTAAGGGAGCAGTTCGGGATCAAGCCCAAGGAACAAGCGTTCATGTATTGGCACCCATATCCTGAGTGGTTTGACAGGGTTTCCGTTACCACACACCGATACACGGGTCCCGGATTTCTCTAAGTTTTCAGGCAGGACAACACGTCTACAGTAGAACATGTCAGCCGATTCCTGGCACAGTGCGGGGAGGCATCGGCTGAAGAGGCCCTGAGGTTAGGTTTTTTCCCTATCACTATCTGGATCGGCCTTTTACATGGTTCTCCTCATTACCGCCGAATTCTGTTCGGGGTGGGCCGATCTGGAAAAACAGTTTCACAAATATTTCTTCGCTGGAATTCATGAGCTGAGACTGTCAGATTTGACATCGGTTAGCAACGAACAAGATGAACGGGTACTGGAATACATTCAGCGATTTCGGGATATCAGAAACCGGTGTTATAGTTTAAACCTGAGCGATGGGCATCTGGCCGATCTAGCTTTTCAGGGACTCTTGCGCCAATCAAAAGAAAGGTTTTCGTCTCAAGAGTCGAATCTTTGTCGCAACCTGGTACAGAAGGTATCGGCTCAATGAAAGCCGATTCAAGAGGCGAAAAAAGACAAGTTACCAGAGGAGAGTTGCTCAGGTTCAGGTCTATTCAACGGACTCAGATGATGAGGAATCCGACGCTGAATGTTGGATTGGCGGAGTGGGCCAGGAACAAGAAGTCAGTATCATGCCCGTGGGTCAAAGATATCGCAAAGAGGAACGGTATGATTTCGATGTAAGCAAAGCCGATAAGATCTTTGATTTGTTGTACAGGAAAAGCAAATACAATTGCCGCCAAACCACGTGATTCCATTAGCCGAAGACTAAAGAGAGAAAGAATTTTGCAAGTGGCACAAGCGATATCGCACCATACTAACGAGTGTAAGGTTTTCGGCAACAAATTTCAGTTGGCTGTTGAGCAAGGACGAATCAAGTTGAAGATAAAAAAGCCAATAAAGATAGATGGGCTCACCCGTTCCCCGTAAACATGGATCTATGCGGGGTCATCGTCCAGGACTCAAGTCCGATGAAGGAAGACTCAGAAGTAAATCGAGGATTACTTCATCGGGTATGATAGAGAAGTACTCAAGGTACGATGAACAGGGGGCATGACCAGAACAATATAATCCGCAAATGTGAGTACTGCCCGTTTTTTTTCGTTTCTGCTGGGATCAAGGAATGAGATTGCCATCACATCAGCTGAAAATTGCCCCGAGGCAGTAAACACATGTCAGTAGTGCAGGAAATCGGCATGATCGCCAGCAGAATGTTCGCTGGATCGGTCGCCTGGGAAAAAAGCATCAGTTCATAGCCGATTGGGCCGATCCATCGAAGAGTTCTTTGAAGAGATGAAGAGGAACATACGTGAAGAACAAGTCCAGATCCTCAATGTGCCCTAGTGGGATCTTCACGAAAAATCAGGAAAGGGAGGGCACAGCGTTACTAGGCACGAGGCAACAGGAAGAACAGATCAAGATCAGGGAGAGTTATCATCGTCCCAAAAAGACTAAGCAAGTTGGCAAGTGGAAGAGAAGGACGAGAGGACTGCATCAGCACCGGTAAATAGCTGTGTCTTATTGCGCTCTGGGATATAGAAGCGCTTTCATCAGATGAAGTAAGGTGAGATGAGGAAGGTTTTCGCTCAAGCTATACGTTGCAATCTGATCAGCCATATTTGATAAACCTGAGAAGTCAGAGCATCGGCGACTTAAAGCGTTATTACCTAAGGGTTACGTAAATGGGAAAGCCGATGACAAAGATGTTGCGTTGATGGAGGGGCCGGCGGTTAATCTCCATGCCTCATTGCTACGTTCAAGGAAGTTGGGGAAGACTGCCTGTAAGATCTGTATCAAGACAATATGGCTAAAAGACTGTCGTGGGAATGTCATGACAGTAAGCAAAGGGGTATTGAACGTGAGTTGAACGTAGGAAGTACGACTTACCTTACCCGTTTTCGCATTGACGGGAAAGTGGATCAATATAGTTACTTCTTGGCAGGGACTGGATTCATTCGAACTGCTGTGTGCACTCGACGATTCGATCAATGTTTAATACCAATGGCAGGGAAGATCAATCGAGATGATTCCAGCAGATTGTGAAGCACGTCACGATGACTGATCGTACCAGTGCTGGGAAGCCCGACGGTGTTGACATGCCTCATGCCGGAAATAGCATGGAAGGAGATTACCGTCGAGGTCAATAGCCAGGGGATACAGCCGATCCAGCAAGTCGGCTTCTGAATGGTTACTTCTGATGGGGCTCCCATTGAAGACCTTCGAGGTCGGAAATTGGGGCAAGGATTTAAACTCGGCTGATGATTTGGAAGAGATTGAGTATAGTGACTCAGGAACTGATAAGCCCTAGCCGATCGTACATTAAGCAGTAAAAATTAAGTCCTGACTACGAGAGGAATTGCATGACTGCTCGAAGACCATCGGGATTGGTTTTTTGCCATGGGAATACCGATGACAGATTCCGGAATTAAAGCCGATCGATGGGTTTGAACATCGGGTGCTGCCTATTAAACCAGGAAATATTGGGCCCTTAAGCAGGCCAAAGGAGATTCAAGGCAGGAATTAATGAGCCGATCAAAGGCGGCAGATCAAAGTTGTACGATGCCTTAAGTTTATAAGCCCGTGCCGAGTACTGCTGAGTGTGTTTCTAATAAGTCGCCTCAGTGGAGGAGAAAAATGGGAAATTGGAGGATACTGTATTGATTCCCGGGATCAAATAAGCCTACCTCCTAAGGATGAATACCCGATGCTCGATAGCTGGATTTATTGGTGGATGCAGCCTCAAAGCACAAGATTTATCAGCTTCAATGGACGGCAATCGGATACATCAGTTTTTATGCTGAAGAAGATGTACTAGAGACTGGTTTCGGTGTCCAGAGCTATCGTGGCTTGTAAGAATCTCTCTCAACATTAT
>RYFJ01003368.1:0-116155 GCA_003991445.1 Oryza meyeriana var. granulata
AAAGGGGATGGCAGGCTGCCCCCTGAGGGCAAGATAAGCAATCCACCATCCTCCAAAGGAATACACCCACACCTGGACGATAGGTACTTATCTAACATCGAGACTTGAACTCAAAACTCCCCCGTGTTCCTTTGCAGTACCAATTTCGATGCGACGATGGTAGCCGCTATATTCATATGCCGTGTAAAACATGACCGTTGGGCGCCAGGTAGGGCTTCGGCGAGATCAACCCCAACAAGCTTAATGGATTCAACAACCGGAGTCAACGGTAGCAAATTCTCCCTCGGAGACACGATTACATCCGGAAGCCTTGACTTCATCCCCGACAAGTTCGGCAACCTTACCTTGGCCAACTCGGACTAGATCTGATCGGCCGAGGAATCGGCTGACTCCACGCTAGTCGGCCCAACCGACGCTGCAGCCACCCTTGTCGATTTGCTGTGGTGATCTACTATTTCCCCGGGTCTCGGGACAACTATCTCCTTCGGCGTTCAGCTCGGACTCGGCCTTGAGCCAGCCCAGGTCAGGCTAGGAAGGGGAGAGATCGTCAATCTCCCATGCAGACTTGGCGATGCCGCAGACATCTACAATCTACATCCCACGCGGCAGACCCGATCCTCTACAGTTCAGTTCGGACATGGCCCAGAGCCGTTCCAGATTGGATCTAGGGAGGTCGAAGTTGTCATCACCCCGATGAACTACTCAGATTCCCGACTCTTAAGTCGGACAACAGTTCGAACACCAGTTTCGGCAACCAGTCTGGGCAATCTTCCTTTCTGCCCCGAGAAATCTTCATGGCTAACCCCCCACAGGAGGTGGCGCCGAGTACAAGAGCAGCAAGAAGAGGAGCCCGCCGACTGCGACAACAGTGAGGGCCGAACGTGAGGCTCGCAACGACGAGCTACGCAGGGCCGGGCGAACCGCTCAGCAACAAATCCTCCAGACTAGAGTCGGCGACCACGATGTCTTCGTCATGCCACAACAGAACGTCATGGCCGCTGCAACCCTGCTGGACACACTCCAGCTTGGGCCTGATCATCAGGCCACCCCGACTATAGCAAGAATCAAGGCCATGATTACAGCTGCCGCATGTCAGCACCAGTAGTCAGGCAATGCACTTATACTGACCAACCGGTCGGGTTCTCCAGTAGCGGTCTCATCTGCATCAACACGACACCGGGCGGCTGGCTCAAGTCAGCCTCACGCGGAGTCACGCCAAACATCTCTCGGCAACCCAAACAACAGCAATCAGCGGTGTCCCCAGAATGATCGCCGGTTCAACTAAGATCTCCGAGTCTGTTTGCAACGTAATCTCTGCCAAGACATCAACGCTTGGCGCCAACGCGAAGACGACGAGCACCGCCGATTGGAGGACGAGTACAAGCGCTTCAGTTTCCACCACGAGCGGTTCCACTGCCACGACCAGAGCTGAAGCCATCACGCAGATGAAGGCGTACCCGCCTTCACCTAGGAGCTACAAGAGGTTGGCTGGCCATCAGGCTTCAAGCCTACGGGAATCGAAAAATACGACGGCAAGACCAATCCCGAGTCCTGGCTCACCGTATACACTCTGGCGATCCGAGCTGCCGGAGGTGACCACAAAGCCATGGCTAACTACCTCCCGGTCGCTCTAGCCAACTCGGAGAGGACATGGCTAACAGGGCTCCCAAAACGACCAATCAGCTCCTGGGGGGAATTCCAGGAACGCTTCATAGCCAATTTTCAGGGGACTTACGAAAGACCGTCTTCCGAGCACGATCTCTACCAGCTGCACTAGAGGAAGAACGAGTCTCTTCGTGAGTTCATCAAAAGGTTTTCCGAGAAACGCAACTCGATCCCAATGATCAAGGACGAGGTCGTCATCGCCGCCTTCCGCAAGGGAGTCAAGGACGCCCTGTTCAACGCAAAATTTACTCGGAAGCCTCCAACCTCTGTCAGGGCTCTCTTCGATATGGCGAACAAGTACGCCGACTCGGTTGAGGTGGTCGTTGAGGCCCTTGATGAAAAGAAAGAGTCCTGGTAGAAGGACCAAAAGGCAAAAGCCAACAACGCGCCAGCACAGAACAAATCCGGCAGCCGCAAGCGGAAGTCGGAATGGAGCGGACTCGGTCGCGACCCCCAAGGAACAACGAGTACCAGAAGGTGATGAACGGGCCCTGCCCCTTTCATCCTAAGGGTAAACACGTGGCCAAGGACTGTTTCATGCTCAAGAAGTTTGCCTCCAAGTAGGCTTCAACATCTGGTTCCGACAAGAACAAAGACAAGCCAGATCCAAGTGCAGCAGGCGATTATCAAGATCCCCAGGCTGAGCTCAACCATATCTTTGAAGGGTCGTCTGCATACGAGTCCAAGAGGAAGCAAAAGCTAACGGCACACGACGTCAACTCGGTCTCTACAGTAGACGCCCCCCAATATCTGCATTGGTTAGAAACACCCATCACGTTTGATCGCGCAGACCACCCAAATCGGGTTTCACACCCGGGGCGCTACCCACTCGTCCTGGATCCGATCATCAAAAATATCAAGTTGAAGAAGGTTCTCATAGATGGAGGCAGCGCGCTCAATATCCTCTTCGCCAAGACCCCGGATGAGATGAAAATCCCTCGTTCAGAACTGCGGCCGAGTACGGTGCCCTTCCATGCGATAATTCCCGGCCTGTCTTCAACACCCCTTGGGCAGATAACTTTGCCGGTCACCTTCGGCACGCGGGATAACTTCCGCACAGAAAATATCTGCTTCAAGGTCGCCGACTTCGAGACTACGTACCACGCAATACTCAGATGGCCGACGCTCGCCAAATTCATGGCAATACCGCACTATACCTACATGGTGCTCAAGATGCCTGGGCCAGCTGGAGTTCTCTCCCTTCCCAGCAACATCAAGCAAGCCTTCACCTGCGACAAAGAGAGCTGCGAGTTGGCTCAGTCTCAAGAAGCGGCAGTCAGATGCGACAGCATTTGGCAAGCCACCACAATAGAAGTCGAGGACAACCAAGTTCCAGCGAAAAAAGCAGCAAAGTCAGGAATTTCAGCGGACTCTAACACGAAGAAGATCCTCCTGGACCCTTATGATCCCTCCAAGACTGCTCCAGTCAAGACCGGACTGGACCCCAAATAGGAATATGTGCTCGTCACCTTCCTCCAGGCAAACAAGGACATCTTCGCCTAGAAACCTTCTGACATGCCTGGGGTACCAAGGGAGGTGATCAAGCACACCCTCAATGTCAAGACAGACTCCAAGCCAGTCAAGAAACGCCTACGGTGCTTTGCACAGGACCATAAAGATGCTATTCGGGAGGAGATAACCAAGCTCCTCGCAGCCGGGTTCATCAAAGAGGTCTACCACCTGGATTGGCTGGCAAACCCAGTCCTGGTCTGGAAGAAGAACGGTAAATGGTGCATGTACGTTGACTACACCGACTTAAACAAGGCGTGCCCCAAAGATCCATTTGGTCTACCGAGAATAGATCAGGTGGTGGATTCAACTGTGGGGTGCGAACTTCTCAACTTTCTCAACTGTTACTCGGGATACCACCAAATTAGCCTGAAGGAGGAGGACTGCCTAAAGACGTCTTTTATCATGCCATTTGGCACATACTGCTACAGCACTATGCCGTTCGGTTTGAAAAACGCTGGAGCAACGTATCAACGAGCAATTCAGCGGTGTCTACACACTCAAATCGGGTGCAATGTGGAGGCATATGTCGATGACGTGGTGATCAAGACAAAGTCCAAAGAAGACCTCATCGCCAACTAGGAGAAAACCTTCCAAAACCTTCGAAGATCAAGATGAAGTTGAACCCGGAAAAGTGTGTCTTTGGTGTGCCATCTGGCAAGCTACTCGGCTTCATCATATCACATCATGGCATCGAGGCTAATCCAGAGAAAATTAAAGCAATCATGAACATGACACTCCCCGACTAGCCAGAAGGACGTCCAGAAGCTGACAGGCTGCATGGCGGCACTCAGCCGATTTATCTCCCGACTAGGCAAACGGGGCATGCCCTTCTTCAAGTTACTGAAGAAAGAAGATATTTTTCCATGAACTCCCGAAGCCCAGCAAGCCTTCAAAGACTTCAAGAAATTTCTCACATCACCACCAGTGTTGGCATTGCCTATGCCCCAAGAGCCATTAATGTTGTATCTGGCGGCAACCACTCAGGTAGTCAACACGGTGCTGGTGGTCGAGTGATCCGAGCCAGGCCATATACAAAAAGTTCAACGGCCAGTCTACTTCATCAGCGAGGTCCTTGCTAACTCCAAGATGAGATATCTGTAGGTCCAGAAGCTGTTCTATGGCTCACTCATCACTATCTGGAAGTTGGTGCACTATTTTCAATCGCATCAGGTCACGGTGGTCATATCATATCCACTCGGGGACGTCCTCCACAACCGCGAGGCCACCGGCCGAATTGCTAAATGGGAGCTCGAGTTGATGATGTTCGACATCACCTTTCAGCCACGGAAAGGAATCAAATCATAAGCTCTAGCCAACTTTGTGGCCGAGTGGACAGAAGTTTGGACAACTACAACAACAAACAAGCTAGAGTACTGGACAATGTGCATCGACGGTTCTCTACGGATCGGCGGCGTCAGGGCGACGTCGTACCGACGTCACCCACCGGCGAAAAACTCAAGTACATTCTCCAGATCCACTTCCCGGCTTCCCACAATGTCGCCGAGTACGAGGCACTCATCCATGGGCTCCACATTGCTATATCACTCGGCATCCGCCGACGGGTTGTGCGTAGGGACTCTCAACTCGTCGTGAACCAAGTCATGAAAGACTGGACATGTCTCGATGATACTATGGTGGCGTACTGTCAGGAGGTTCAAAAGTTGGAAAACAAGTTCGACAGGCTGGAGATAACACACGTATTACGACAATACAATGATGCTGTAGACGAATTGGCAAACATAGGATCCAAGCGAGAAGTGGTCCCAACTAGGATCTTTGTCGAGCAACTAATGGAGCCATCAGTCAAGAAGAAACCAGTGCCAGAATAGTCGGGGGCTGAACCTACTCCGGCCACAGAAGAAGTATTGGTCATATCTCAAGATTGGTAGACTCCTGTTCTCAAATTTCTCTTGGAAGATGAACTCCCAGAAGATCGCATTCAAGCCAAACAAATCAAACGTCGAAGCAAATGTTTCCTAATAGTCGAAGAAGACCTGTACCGAAGAAGTGCATTCAGAGTCCTCATGCGCTACGTCACACCCGACGAGGGCAAGTAGATTCTACAATCGATCCACTCGGGCATGTGTGGCAACCATGCCGCATCCAGGACATTAGACGGAAAGGCTTATAGGCTGGGATTTTTCTGGCCAACAGCAGTAACAGACGCTAAGGACATAGTTCGCACATGTGAGGGTTGTCAGTTCTATGCAAGACAAACAAATCTTCCAGCCCAAGAACTTCAAACCATCCCAATCTCTTGGCCCTTTGCAGTATGGGGGCTTGACATGGTCAGGCCTTTCAAGAAAGCGCCAGGAGGGTTCACACACTTGTTCGTCGCAGTGGATAAATTCACAAATTGGATTGAGGCAAAACCGTTGCTAACATAAATCAGCGGCACGAGCAAAAGGACTCATCATGAGTACCATTATACCGATTCGGGGTTCTAACCGCATCATAATGGACAACGGTACTCTGTTCACGAGCGGTGTATTTCAAGATTTCTGTGACGACTTTGGCATCAAGATCTGTTATGCATCTATGGCACACCCACGGAGCAATGGGCAGGTTGAGCGTGCCAATGGCATGGTCTTACAAGGTATCAAGGCCAGGATATTCGACCGACTACAGCCATATGCAGCGCTGTGGGTACAAGAACTCCATCCGTTCTCTGGGCTCTTAAGAACCACGGTTAGTCGGGCAACAGGACAACTCCTTTCTTTTGGTCTATGGTGCTGAGGCTGTGTTATCCAACCGAGTAGAGTTTGGCTCTCCACGAGTTCGGGCTTACTCAGAAGATAGGATCAAAACAATACCCGATTGGTCAAACTAGATCAATTGGAAGAAGCGAGGGACATCACAATAATCCAATCGGCAAGGTATCTTCAAGGCCTGTGTCGTTATCACAATCGCAATGTCCATTGCCGCGCCTTTTTAGTGGGGGATCTCATCTTGAGGAAAATACAAACCACCAAAGACAGGCATAAACTATCCCCAATATGGGAAGGGCCATTCATTATCGCTGAAGTTACACGGCCAAGAGCCTACCGACTGAAGACCGAAGATGGTGCCCTCGTCAGCAACTCATGGAATATAGAACAGCTACGTCCTTTCTATACCTGAGTTTTTTATTTGCCCATGTGTACAGTTTTTCTCTGACTCACTACGCCACTTGTTCTAACCGAGTAGTGAGTCGGGGGCTGCACGTATTATATGTGCTTTGTCAATAATATACGAGCCAGTTTTACTTAAGTTATGAAGTTCTGCAACGACTTTGTCATGATCGCCCGAGTACAGCTTTCTACGGTGAACGATTTTATTAAGTTCCTATAGACTAACTCAGCGTAGACCATACAGTCGAGTAGAGCTAATGACAACTAAGTAAAACCTCAAAGCTCGGCGGCATTACACATATATATTTACACATGTCCTTACAAAAAACTTTATATACACCGACTGCATGATGGATTGTTCTTACATTCCTAGGTCCTTGGTGATCGCCTCTACAGTGGGCCTCGCCTAGGTGATCAACTCCAACGCCTCCTCAGGTGTTGTCTCTTCAGCAAACCCTTCACCGATGGCCTCAAGATCTGCCCTGGGGTAGATCGACTTGGTCATCGTAAGGGTCTGGGCCACGCTGACGACAACATGCTCATCCGAGTACCTCTTCAGGATACTCGGGGCTCTATTAAGGCACGCCTGCACCTGAGAGACCGTGTTGGAGCTGGTTCCCACGTGAATGAGGATCCATGATGTAAGGAGCCCTTTTCACGGACTCGGCAAGAATCTCCCGTGACTCTTCTGACGACCTTGATCTCCTCTACGAAGGCTCGAAACTGCGTTTGGGCATTGGCTCTTGCAGCTGCCCAAATTCATTGGCAAATAAACTTGTCAGCTAGAATAGCAGTCGGAGTAATCAAAGGATTGGACAAGGTCATTTTCAGAGTGGAGGCTGACTTTCGTAGTCGGCCTCCACCTTGGCTTTGGCCTTCTCCAGTTCGGTCTTTTCTTTCTCAAGTTTGCCTTTGGCCCTTTCTCCAGCTCGCCTTGTCTTTCTCTCGAGTTCGACTTTGGCCTTCTCGGCCTCCTTCAGCTTGGTTTCCCCCTCTATCCGGGTCTTCAACTCAGCTTCGAGGGCTATATATACAGAAAAGTCAAGAGCTCGAGATTATAGTCAAACTAACTAGCAGTCGGGAAACAACAAAGCTAGAGAAACATACATGGACTTAGTCGGGAAGACAATAAGGGACTTGCTTCGATCTTGTCGGCTAAGAGCCCAATCTTCACCCTGATTGGGTCAATTGGCTTCCCTCAGCCAAAGTCTCCCTCTCCTGGCTTAGACCGCTCTAAAGTCAGCCTTCAAGGTCTGGAGCTGACCCAATCGTTGGAGCTGGGGGCAAGTAGGTCAATGACTTCGTTTATCTTCTCCAAAGCGGTCGACGATCTTTCTGCTCCAAGAAAACAGAGCAAAGAGAGTCAGCGCAAAATACCAAGAAATTAAGGGAAATCATCGGGAACTCAACATTGCATAGGGCTCGCTACACACCTGGACCCCCAGGACGCAGCTATGGCGGTGCGAAAGAAGAACTCACGCTCCCTCTCCGTGGCCTTCTTCATCATGCTCATAGCATTTCGTAGTTCCTAGAGTTACCCCAGTGAATGTTCTCCGAAACCTACGGTGAGGGGCTTTGAGCTGGGAAGATCCGTGTCTTAAACAAGAGGAGATGAAGACATAGACGGTGACATGGTCCTGGCAACCCGACTCGGCAGCTGGGGGCTTCAGGGACTCGCTCGGGGGCTAGAGCCAACAGCTTCAGTATGCCTGTTTGGTCAGTCGCGCTAGCGGCCCCTGTCGGAGTCAGTCTTCTACGGCTGGCATGTCACCGCTCAGTAGATGAGCTCACTGTTGTTGGCTCGGCTGGGGCTGGCTCGACAATAGGAGCAGCTGATATGGTCTCTTGAGAATCGATATGGCTCGTTTCCTGCACAATGATGTTAGACGCAAGATAATACTATACTGAACAGATTTAGAAGATCCAAAGTTACTTACCTCTGGAGGTTTTGTACTTCATCCGGGGAGTTCAGCTGCGGCAGTGGAGGGTACCGGCTGTCAGGTTGGATGGTGCGGTAGTCGTGGTGGCGTCTTGTCCTAGTCCGCCCATTTTGGTGCGGCGCTGGGGCGCGGGATGCTCGGGCGGCTCCACTTATGGTCGTTGCATGACCTCATACTCGGCGGTGCCACCTTGGGCTCGATGTTGCTGAGCCTTGTGGCGTTGCTCTCGGCCTTGGACTCGATGGCCTGGGAGCTGCGCTGGCGGTGTCTTTAATCTTTAGACTCCTTGCTGCAGCACTCGGCCTAACTAAATTCTCTTCTTGCCCGATCTTCGACAAGTTTCTTCCCCGCTCTCTTGAGACTGGGCTGGGCGCAGAAGGACTCAATGGCCTCTTCTCTCAATTTCACGGCGAGCAGTTGGGGAGTCTTCATCAAAACTCCTTACTTGCTGCAAGCAGTTTTAACAACATACATCACACATTGTAGAGCTATCTTGGATACATACTACAAGTATTCATCACAGATGATCAACAAGCTAAACATCAACAAGAGTTACCTTGATATGAACGAGGCCTTTTTTAGGCTATACAGCGCAGCGTGGACGCTCATTCATCTCTCTGTCTCGATCACCCCGTAGCAAAGTAATCAAGTAGCGATGTCGTCCCCTGTTGTGCGTGTCGGTCAGGTCAGGATATTCCTCGGCTAGGATCGTTTTTGCCCTCATAATCCCAGCCGAAATGGCTCCTCAGTTTTAGGCGGCCTGAATGCGACGAGTCAAGAATACCCGGTACCCCAGGCCAGCCTATCCAGAGCTCTTCACTTTCATCCTGTCGATCAGCATAATATACCAAGCCATCTCCTCAAAACTGGGCAGCAGATGACCAGTTGGACAACAACTACCAGGAGGCAACAGTGAAGGGGGGAGCATGGTTCAGATCAGAACAATAAAACACTCCCTATGCACCTTTGAGGGAGGATTTCAAGGGGAATGGCATAAAACTCTCTTCATTTCGCCCTAATCAGCATACAAACCAGATACGGCCCCAACACTTGGCCTTTGCTCTTAGAGGGCTGGGGTTTGATGTGGAACAAATACCTAAACAAATTCAGATGGGCTCCACACCCAGAAAACACTCCCACAGATTGCAAAGATAGAGATTGCAAGATCGAGTTGGATTCAGATTCACCAACTCTAGGTCATAGAAGGCAAGAAGCTGGCAAAGAAAATCCGAAGACAGAAGAGAAGGCCCCTCGAAGAAAAGGTGAAACTATAGTCTCACCAGCCTGGGGTACTGGAATCGATTCCTTCATCGGATGCCAATGGATGTCTTCACGTTCTGCAGTCTCAACAACCTCCAGGTGCTTCAGCTTAGTCAACCTGCAATCCGAAGTCGGCCAAGACTCATCAGTCATCTCCGGGATTTCTGACGCTCTCGCATGGCTCAAGGCGAGGAAATTTGGGGGAAATGCGATTGAGGACTTGGAATGGACGTGGAGGAGCAGGATCACCCCTAGTTTCAAGGGGGAAGCACTAGCAATGGCGAACCTTAGTGAGACGAGGGGCAAAATTTCAGCGCGGAAGCTGGAAAACGAAACGATTGGTGGATTGGAGAAGATGAGGGAATCTTTTCTCTCTCTCCCGGCCTTTATAGAGCCTATACTGATAAGTAGGCTTGGGCCAACAAAGTCGGTACTGGGCCACCAAGATATGAGTTTCTACAGTAGCACGCTCAATGTAGGTCGCTCGTTGGCTGTGTTAAAATCACAGTGCTGGTGCTACCAACAGGAATCGATTGGGTAATCAGATATGCTTCATGAAGGCCTAATTGCTGAACACATGTGTTCAGGTATCTGTATTATCCACCAGGTATTGAGGATATATCCTTATAAGGGTCACAAGTTGGTCTTCATTAAAATTGGGGATGCAGGTATTTCTCAAGTACACCTGACCACTTATTGGATTAAAATTCATAAAGTGGTACTCAGCCTAGATGCTTGGCCAACAATTGCCATGAGCAAATATTTTTCCAGCCGTCATGATGCTGAAGAATCTAACTTCCGAGTGGAATACTACTCGGGAAAGACTATAAACATTCTCCCAGCTGACATGAAGCTGAAGAGTCTAATTTCAGAGTGACATACTATTCGGGAAAGACTATAAAAAATCATTCTGGCTGACATGATGCCAAAGAGTCCCATACACCAATAGTACACTACTCGGGAAAGACTACAAGGTTAAAGATCTTTGACTTTATGTTTAATTGTTTCACAATTAAGCACAAAGTCAAGGGCTACACCTAATAGGTGCGCCTATTCGGCGCACACTATTTATACTTCTACATGGAGCCCTTCATAGCCTCGCTACCAGCTGACATGAAGCAAGACTCGGGAAGAAAAAGCACTCGGACAAAGAGGACCCGGGAGCAATGCACTCGAGCAATCTTCACCGTGGAGGATGAGCACTCGGCATCAGCTATGACTCAACTATGAAGGTCTCAGGGGCTGCTGTGGAGGCCATGGGCCCCGGGTACCTCATGACAAGCATATGGGCCACTCGGACAGAGGATGGGCTTAGCCTTGTAACTAGAGATATGATAGAGCTCGGCAAACTTAGCCTTGTTCGATAAGGAATATATAGTCCTAGTCGGGCCAGTTATATCTCTAAGAGGAGATCCCTTGGCCGTAGTTTAGCTGGGACTCCTACTTTGTAGCCCCGTCCCCCAGTATATAAGGGGAGGCAGGGTGCCCCCTGAGGGAAGATAAGCAATCATACATCCTCAAAGGAATACACCACAACTGGACGTAGGGTATTACCTCACATCGAGGGCCTGAACTAGTATAAACTCCCCGTGTTCCTTTGCAATCCACCGAGTTTCAATCCGACGAGTAGCCCTATATTCATATTGCCGGTGTAAAACATCGACAGGAGTGCTATTCAGTGATGAGTTAATGTTGATATTAATTAAACTATACTGTTTTTAATGATTTTAAATGCAAAGGTTTTAAATGTTGTTTTATGCAAATAATTCATACTATGCCTTTCCTTTGGAACCATGTTGCATTATTTTGCATTTCCATGTGTGGCTTGTTGAGTACGATGGGTGGTACTCAGTCTTGCAATATTGCAATCATCAGAGTGAAGCGTTGCAAGGAGGAGAAGTTGTGGTGTTTGACTTATACCCCAGTTGAGCTGCCTATGGCTTGGTGCCAAAGCTTCGCTAGTTGCTATTCTGCTGCAGTTTTCTTCTGTGTGAGGACTAAGTGCCTTTTTTGTAAGTATTTATCGTTATTGTGATTTGGTTTTGCTTATCAAAATGTTGATTTGTGTACCTCGGCTGATTCCTGGATGAGGATTTAATTCACAAACTAGCTTTGGAAATTTTGGTGAATTTCTGGGCGTGACACATTGGCCAAAGGAGAAGCACCCCCAAGAGGAGCCAAGATCTGCACCACTACAAGAAAGAGGGTTTGTCTTCCACTACGGATTTAGCTAGCACCAAGGACCCGCTTGCTGAATGATTAGGTCCCACTCATGGTAGTTCCACCTGTGGCATATGCTGATGATGCAGAAGAAGATTCGGAGGAGTCGGAAGCTAGTACATTTTCAGAAAGGTCAGGAGACAGTGGAACTCACACCCATTCTGAAGTGGAGTGGGGTGATACTCAAGATGATGAGGAGGAACCCAATTACAACTCTGATGCAAGAAGAAGCCCTTCGCTGCGTTGAGTAGCACCTTAGTAGGAGTGTACCCTAGAGCGTTGTGTTAGCAGTTGTGTGCTTAGGAGATGCTTGTGTGTGTGGGTTAGATGGTAGTTTATGTCAGAGGGTGGTGATATAACTTCTTAAGTTAGGAGTTTCCTGTTGGTGTGGTGTGAGTTTTAAATAACATACATGTTAATCATTTAGTTCAGATCAATATAAGTGAAAGATTAGTCAATATGTATCCTTCCTAAGGGCCCTTTTTCCTTTTTCGTCTTTGTTCGGATCTCTACAAATGGTGAACACACGCAATGGCAGCAGCCAGGATGGTAACACCCGAACCAACAACAATCGCGGAGGTGCTCCTAACGAACCGCCGCACCAGGGTGACAACCTCACCATTGCACAATTCCTGGCAAACCATACCCAGCTCATGAACATGATGTTCCAACAAATGCAGAACCAGGGACAACAGCAAGTGCCTCCTCCTCCACCCCAGAACAAGCTCACAGAGTTTTTGCGAGTGAGGCCTCCCACCTTCTCCAGTACAACTAATTCCGTGGAAGCTGGGGATTGGTTGCATGCCATTGAGAAGAAGCTAGACTTACTACAATTCACAGACCAGGAGAAGGTCTCTTACGTGTCACATCAGTTGCATGGCCCCGCGTCGGAGTGGTGGGACCATTTCCACGCCAACCAAACTAAAGGCCAGCATATTACATGGGCTGAGTTCGCCACCACCTTCAAGAAAACACATTCCCGCAAGGGTGGTGGCACTCAAGAAGCGAGAGTTCCAGGCTCTGAAGCAAGGAAATCGGTCGGTGACTGAGTTTCTTTATGAGTTCAACCGCCTCGCCTGCTATGCACCCGAGGATGTTAGCACGGACTCAGAAAGGCAAGAAAAGTTTCTGGACAGACTGAACGATGAGCTCTCCGTTCAGTTGATCTCTGGCGATTATGCTGATTTCCAGAAGCTTGTGGACAAGGCCATTCGATAGGAAGACAAGCACAACCGAATGGAGCAGAGGAAGCGCAAGATTGCTAGCTTCCGAGCTCAACAATCCAGCAGTCAGAGGCCACGTGTGGCAGCACCCTCTTAGACTTAGAAGGGAGGATCATCCTCGGCACCCCGCCCACAGCGCCAGTTTTACTACAACAATACTGGTGGCAATGTTGGGGCAAACCGTCCTCCCCCTCGACCCGCTACGGTGCTCATACAGAATCAGCCAGTCAAGAGGGAACAAGGAGGCAAGACCGTGGTGTGCTACAACTGCAATGAACCGGAGCATTTCTCCAATCAATGCCCGAAGCCTAAATGACTTAAGCAACCTGCATCAAGTCAGAACTCCACGGGCGTGGTCAAAGCTCGTGTGAATCATGTCACCGCCAAGGAAGCCCAAGCTGCACCGGACGTTGTCCTGGGTACGTTTCCTGTTAACTCAGCTTCTGCTATAGTATTGTTTGATTCTGGTGCTACATATTCTTTCTTGTTAGTGGGGTTTGCTAGCAAGTATGGGATACCCATGGAAAGGATGAGAAATACTATGGTGGTAAATACTCTCGGCAGTCAGATACCTATCACCCTTTACAACCCTTCTGTGATCATAGAAATTTTGGGTGTCTCCTTTTTAGCCAACCTGTTCCTGATAGAATCCAGAGACATCAATGTCATCCTAGGGATGGATTGGTTAACTCGGCACAAAGGGGTTATTGACTGTGCCACCAGAACAGTGTCCTTGACCTCTACCCTCGGGGAGAAATTGATCTTTCGTGCCCCTTTTGTCTCACGTTCTTCAGTATCACTAAACCAGGCAGCCATAGCAGAAATCCCTGTCGTATGGTATTATCCTAATGTCTTTCCTGATGATTTACCTAGGATGCCACCCAGCCATTGGCCCTATCCACAAGAGACCGTATAGGATGGGTGCAAATGAGTTCGCAGAAGTGAAGAAGCAAGTTGAGGAGTTGCTTGCAAAAGGGTATATCAAACCTAGTACGTCGCCTTGGGGAGCACTAGTCATTTACGTGGAAAAGAAAGATGGAACCCAAAGGATGTGCGTGGATTATCGCGCACACAACGAAGTCACCATCAAGAACATGTACCCTCTGCCTAGAATTGACAATTTGTTTGATCAATTGGAAGGAGCCATAGTGTTCTCCAAGATAGATCTTCACTCCGGTTATCATCAGTTGAGGATTAGGGAGGAAGACATTCCCAAGACCGCTTTTGCCACTCAATATGGGCTATACGAGTGCACCATCATGTCTTTTGGATTGACGAATGGTCCTGCTTTATCCATGAATTTGATGAACAAAGTGTTCATGGAGTACCTGGATAAGTTCTTGGTAGTTTTCATCGACAATATCCATGTCTGTTCCAAGACTAAGGAAGAACATGAGCAACATCTACATATAGTTCTGGAGACCCTTCAACAGCATCAGTCGTACGCCAAGTTCAATAAGTGTGAGTTTTGGCTTCCGGAGGTGAAATTTCTTGGACATGTCGTCACCGCCGAAGGAATTGCAGTAGACCTAACTAATGTGGAGTCAATGACCAAGTGGAAATAGCCGTAGACAGTTACAGAGATCCGGAGTTTCTTAGGATTGGCGGTATACTACCGTCGGTTCATAGAGAACTTCTCTAGAATTACAAAGCTGATGACCCGTCTACTCCAGAAGGATGTGAAGTTTTCGTGGACTCCAGAGTGTGAGCAGAGTTTTCAAGAGTTGAAGAAGAAGTTAGTATCGGCGCCTTTGTTGATCATGCCAGATCCCAAGAAAGGATTTCAAGTTTACTGTGATGCATCCTGGTAGGGTTTTGGGATGTGTGCTAATGCAAGAAGGAAGAGTGGTGGCGTACGCCTCATGGCAGTTATGACCCCATGAGAATAACTACCCCACCCATGATTTGGAACTTGCAGCCATGGTGCATGCTTTAAAGATTTGGAGACACTACCTCATCGGCAACCACAGTGAAGTCTACACGAATCATAAGAGTCTGAAGTATATCTTCACCCAGCCAGATTTGAACCTTCGGAGATGGTTGGAGCTGATCAACGATTATGATATCGGAATCCATTATCATCCAGGGAAAGCCAATGTGTTGGCTGATGCCCTTAGTCGAAAAAGTTACTGCAACGCCGCAGAAGGTCAACAGTTAACTCCAGAATTGTGTGAAGAGTTTGAACGGCTAAATTTGGGATTAGTTCGTCAAGGATACGTGGCAGCCTTGGAAGCATAGCCTACTGTAGTGGATCAAGTCCGAGAAGCTCAGAGCAACGACCCAGACATCCTGGAGATCAAGAAAAACATGAAAAAGGGGAAAGCTAGTGGATTTCGAGAAGACGAACAAGGCGCCGTATGGTTCGGAGAATGGATCTATGTACCGGACAAAGAGGAACTGAAGAAGCTGATTTTGGATGAAGCCCATGGTACTCAGTATTCAATCCACCCTGGCAGCACCAAGATGTATCAAGACCTTAAGGAGAAGTTTTGGTGGTCTAGCATGTGAAGGGAAATAGCTGAATATGTGGCTATTTGTGATGTATGCCAACTTGTGAAAGCCGAGCATCAGAGACCTACAAGATTACTACAACCCCTCAACGTTCCCAAATGGAAATGGGAAGAAGTGGCGATGGATTTCATCACCGGATTGCCAAGGACCATGTCAGGATTCAACTCCATATGGGTAGTGGTAGACAAACTTACAAAAGTAGCCACTTCATACCAGTCAAGACAACCTACTCGGTAGCAAGTTGGCAGAATTATATATGGCCCGAATCGTGTGTTTGCATGGCATGCTATGCAAGATCGTATCAGACAAAGGAAGACAGTTTACCTCCAAGTTTTGGCAGAGACTCCAAGAGGAGATGGGTACGCAGTTAAATTTTAGTACCTCATACCACCCGCAAACGGATGGTCAGACCGAGTGGGTTAACCAGATCCTAGAAGACATGTTAAGGGCTTGTGCCATAAACTTTGGTGGAAGTTGGGACAAGAGCCTACCGTATGTTGAGTTTTCTTACAACAACAGTTACCAAGCAAGTCTTCAGATGGCCCCGTTTGAGGCATTATATGGACGGAAGTGCCGCACGCCCCAACTTTGGGATCATACTGGAGAACGACAAGTTTATGGAACAGACATTCTACAAGAAGCAAAAGAGAATGTGAAGATTATATAGGAACGCCTACGAGTAGCTCAATCTCGTCAGAAGAGCTATGCGGACAATCATAGGAGCTACCTCAACTTCGAGGAAGGTGACTATGTGTATCTACGAGTCATGCCACTACGTAGAGTGCACCGGTTTTAGACGAAAGGGAAGTTGGCACCGCGTTATGTAGGGCCGTACAAGATATTGGGTCGAAGAGGAGAAGTTGCTTACCAATTAGAGTTGCCTCCCACCTTGGCCAGAGTACACGATGTCTTTCATGTGTCCCAGTTGAAGAAGTGTCTCCAAGTGCCGACTGAAGAAGCTGACCCATAACAGATAGAGATTCATGAAGACCTAACTTATGTCGAGAAACCTATCCTCATCTTGGAGACTAGTGAGAGAAATACTTGGAGCCGGGTGATAAGGTTTTGTAATGTACAGTGGAGCAATCACTCAGAAGAGGAAGCAACATGGGAACACGAAGATTAATTGAAATCCGCTCACCCGCATCTCTTCACCTGATCTTCCGAATCTCGGGACGAGATTCTGTTTAAGGGGGGTAGGTTTATAACAACCTGAATTACTTAATTAAATCCATTATGTGTAAAAAGGAATTCTAGAAATTTATTTAAAAGCCTCAAGGAGTGAAAATATTAAAATTAGAGAAAATTCCCAATTAAAGTTGGCCTAGAGATAATTTTAGAAAATACTTTGCCTAATCCTTTACCTCCTGGAATTTTCTGGGATATAATTTAGCAAGTGTTGACGCCGAAAATCGCCGGGTCCCGGTTCGGCGTCTGGGTGACACGCGAAGGCCTGGGAGATTTGCTTCACTCCAGTGCAGGTCCTAAAGTTTGAGGTTCGTAGGCGTGCCAGTCAATTTGACCCTGTAATTGACAAGGAGGAAAATGTTAGATCAATGAGCCAATCGGCTGGAAGCCGATCTAGACTCGTTTCATCAGCCGATGGCCGATGCAAACCGTAGCACTTATACATCGGCTTAAGGCCGATGATGGCAAGGGCAATAACATAATAGTAAACAAATATCATGCTAGCCGATCATCGAAGGGATATTCAAAAACCGGCTATAAGCTAGATAAAATAAGCAAGTATAATACATAAATAAATCAAATAGATCCTAGCTGATCACGATCTAGTGTTACTGGTGTTGTCATGAAGGTGTGCCTGCACCCGGGCCCTTGCTCATATCGGCTTCCGAGATCTTCGTCCGCTGTCCGGGCCCGTACACTGGTCCTTACCTGGGCTCATGCCCGGGCCCTTACCTGGGGTCGTGCCCGGGAACCTGCTTGTACTTGTTCTTGGATCGGCAGAATAAACCCATCGGCTAACCCTTAGCCGATTGTGACAATAATACAGGCAAGAACATATAATAAAATATGCAATAACGTAAACGATAAATAATTGATAAGCTAGCCGACTGCTTATCAAAGCGAGCACAGGATAAAATAATGAATAAATATAGTCGGCTTTAACAGGTAACTTATCGGCTAAGCACTCCGATAACACCATCGCACAACACCATCGGCTTATTAAGAGCAAAGCTATTATCGTCAATCTAGTAGATCGGACCTAACCGTTGCAGCACAGACTGACAATGATAACAATGCCTCAATGAGCCGATAGATATAATGCGATCGTGATGAAAATAACTTACCGGCTATACACTCCGATAAAACGCCTGCACACACAACGCATCGGCCCAGCAGGATCGACTTATCACTAGCAGTTCAGTAGGTCGGACCTAACCGATGCAGCACGAACTGATGATAAATTGCTCCCAGTAAGTCGATACGGTCTGTGCACACGTGATGTGATATACCTAATCAATCTATGAGATCAAACTGAACTGATGCAGCCATAGATAAAGTAAATATATCGTGGTAAGCCGACTACCATAAACCAACTAGAATATCGGACCTAACCGAGGAAGTCCTAGCCGATTGGTAGTCGGTGTGACGAGACTTACCCTCTCGCAGGAGTTCGGACCTAACCGATGCAGCCCGGCTCGAGAAGCAGGATCCCGTCGAAGGGGTGGCGATGCGCCGAATTTGTATTGATCGTTGTGATAGATTACAAGATCCCCGGGCATACGTATATATACCCTGAGTTACATGAGTCCTTATAGGACACGGTATATGATTTCCTTATCTATAACAGAAAACGCTAACGAGGCCTGACCGGACACGAGGTCAGGTTTCCTAAAAGAGATAAACCTTTTCCTAATAACTATAGTAATTAACTGCCACGCGCGGTCTTCACGGCTCCTTCTCAGACTCGGTCTACTTCTTGGATCAATTTCCATTATCCGACTGCAACCGTCCTCTTGACCGAATCTGATACAGGTCCTCACCAAATTTTGGCGTCAACAGCAAAGAAAGTATTTTTAATGGTTTAAACAAGCTTTACAGCAGTTAAAGAAAAGAAAAAGAATTAAAAACCCCATCCTTGCACCTGGTCCCAATCTGGCCTGACACTATGCACTTAACCCTCTCGCCCCACGCACGCCATGGTCTATGGCCCATAGCCACCACAGACCTCTCTTCCCGCTAACAGGGGTTCCCCACCTGTCAGGTCTATCTCCGACCTCAGGTCAGAGCACTCCTGTGCACCCCGTACCATCGCCACGCCATAACCGCCCCAATTCAACCTCCGCGTGCGGCCGAATCCAAAATTGGTTGAGGGGATTTCCTTCCCTTATCCCCCTCTATCTTTTCCCAATGAATCAGAGCCCCAAATCGCATCAAATCAAGCTTGGGCTCAAGTCTGATCAGGAGTAATCCCTAGCCCTATCTTCTTGCTGCCGTTGTGATCGTACACGAGCCAATCTCCTCTCCTTTCCCCTTTATATAGCATTGCCCAGGTGCTGGGAGCTTTTCCGAGCTTCAACTCGAGCCATAGCCAACCCTAGCCCTCTCTCCATGCTCGGAATCCCGCCGCCGTCGCTGCCAAACCCTTCGTTGCGTCTAGCAGCCACCTCTGCCATCACTAGTGCTCGCCGCCGCCTCGGTTAGCTTCGGCTGAGCGCAAGGAAGCCAGCCAATCCTTCCCTAACCACCAAAGACCATTGGAACGCCAAGGACCCAAGGAGCGCCACCGCTAAAACCTCACCGCCGGTCAATCTCGTCGCTGTCCGCTGTCGTTTTACCCACGGTGAGAATTGCCTTTGTCCCCTCTACCTATTTCTGCCCTCGCCATGCTCTACCATACCGCCGATCACCGACGACCATCGGTCCCCGTATCGCCGCCGTCGCCACCATTGCTGTGGCCGATGTGTCGGCCAACATGGCCGTCGCGTAGGAGCCAGCTTGGTCGTGCCCTGGTTTGTTTGGGATTCAATCCAAGCCATTGATCGCTGAGATTAGATCCTAGCCGTTTGATCTATGATAGATTAATTCAGCCCTCCGATCTAACTCAAAACCCTAATCAATCTGGGCCGTCTGATCGTATCCCTTTAAATCTATGCCGTCGGATTCCCTATGAACCCCTGGTAGACTCGGTCTACCGTGAACCCATGTCTCCCTCTCTCTGATCAGAGGGGCCCGGGTGTCAGCCGCCTCCTTCCTCAGTGCTGACATCGTAACTCTTTTTTCCGAATTAAAATAAATCTTAAATGATGTCATAAATCGGTTTCATTCTTTTAATAGGCTTTAAGTGGTTTAAAACTTCTAAAATTCATAACTAATTCATCTGAACTCCGTTTGGGGTGATTCAACTTGCAAAATTCATAAAAATCAAGATATATCTATTAAAAATATAATATTGTACTGTTGATGTGTGCTTATGTACTTTTTTGCTCATTTTGTTTGTTGCCTTTAGCCGCCGATGTACCAGAAGAGTCGGGACTTCTCGAGGAGAGTTCTGAAGCATTTGCAGAGCAGCAAGGCAAGCCACATAGATTCCTCAACACCTTTGAGCATATTGTACCATGTTTAAAGCCATACTTTTCCTTCAACTATGCATTTATTTTTATAATGTCATTTGGAAAGGAAACCTTTATTGTTGATTATGGCCTTATTGATTTGATTGCCTGTCATTGTACCTATGGGATCAATGTGACTAGCTAGCTTTAATTATTGGTCTGCTAGAATAATTCTAGGATTCTGCTTAGCCATGCCTAGAAATTGTAGTATAACTTATGGGCTATCATTGGAACCTTAATTACATTATTAATTTCACATAAAATGATGGCTCAGTTAACGACTGTGGTCGTGTGTGAATAACTTAATGGTCCACTAAATTTTGACTAAATGGTGGGTTGTGAGCACTAGGATTGGGAATGTTGCTAGTGGTGCACATGACACTTAAGGACCGGTTCACGGACTACTTGTTGCGAAGCAATACTCGTGCTAACCACAAGCCAGAATGGGTAATGGCAGGAACTAAAGTGTGATCCGCTCAACCGGAGGCCCCAGGGCGTGTTGTGGCTGTGTCAATAAGACCACTATGGTTGTGTCAATAAGTTCATGTTTTGGGCGTTGGATCGTCTCCCTATCTAGGAACCTAATGAACCCTACCGGAGACTAGTGGTCCAGCGGGTGGCACTCTTGTTGTGCGGGTTACATGGAGGGTCCTGTCACGACTCCTTTCTGAGGTATTATGGTGGTATTGACGCGCACGGTGACGTGTTGTGGAGTTGTGTCTTGTGGGTAAATTGGTACACCTCTGGCTAGAGTAAAACTATTCGAATAGCCCGTGCCCATGATTAATGGGCGGGCCTTGCAATGTTTTCTGTGATTAGTCCCACACTATCTTAATTAAACACTGAATTGTGGAATATTGTTAGCTCCAGGTTGGAGTGGTTGAGCCTATATCGCTTTGGAGAGTGGTATAGCGTTGGTTAATGTTGATTAATGATTACTATTTTATTACTTTCTTAAATGCTTTTTATGCAACTTGAGTCATATTATGTCATTCTTTGTTATCCTGTGCACTTGCATATTTATTGTGTGGCTTGCGGAGTATTTCATGTACTCACCTTGCAATCAACAATCATCATCAGAGGAGTACTACAGCGAGAAGGACTTCTTGGAGAACTAAGCGGGAGCCTGGTCGAGTGCGTGTGGAGTGGGAGTCATCGTGTCGTTCATAGTTTTATTCCACTGCTTAGAATTTATTATTTTGAGAGGTGCCATTCACCTCTGTAATAAATACATTCGTTATGCAAGACAATTACTTTGTTATCAAGTTTGTCAAACGTGTGCCTCGTTTGATTCTTGGATGAGGATTTACACACAATAAAGCACCTGAATTTTGGATAGAAATTCCCAATGTGACAAAGCCCCATTAACCATGTTTGTGCCGTGTCAGCTAGGACAACAGGAAGATAATTCGCCATAGCTTTGAGGTCACCTCTAGCTGCTCAGATTGCCAAGGTGTACACCATCAACCAGAATTACGGGTTAGTCTTGCCATCATACTGCTCTGTGCCAGTCGGCTTGAAGCCTGTGGGCCAATCAACGTGCTGTAGCTCATGCGAGAACGCAGGAACTCCTTCATCCGAGTGAGGGCTCTGGCTCCAAAAATGGTAGTGAGGGTCGTGGTGGACGCCGAAATGCTTGTGTTTGTCTTCAAGTCGGCGTGATTTGTCCTCCTCACATTCTCGGCGTTGGACATTGATGTCATGGCGGAGGTCGCATCGTAGTCGCTCTCGAGCATTGTGGTTATCTTGCTGCCTGTCATGCTGGTACCGCCGTCGATCATCATTATGTCCTTGTAATGCGCGGTAGGATTTCGAGTGGCGTTGCTCAGAGCCTGCCGCTCATCATCACGTTGCAGTAGATGAAGTTGCAGCATCTGAAGTTGTCTTGTTAGATGGGATGAACGTGTCTCCAGATTGCTGGCGTTGTTGGCATGCTACAACCGTTATCATAGCTTGATCCTAGCCATAATCGGTGTTGCTTGGTGATCGGGTCCCATCTGTAGAGTATCCAGGAGTGTAGCAGCGGCCACGTCGTTTTACTAAGGTGTAACAAAGACGTCATGGTCACTCACCCTAGTCTGGAGGATCTCCTGTTGCGCTGCTCGGCCAGTCTTCCATAGATCGCGGTTACGAGCGTCATGCTCATCTTGTAAGTGTCTATTTTATTTCTCCGACTATTCACACAGTCGGCGAATTTCCTCCTCTTGCTGATCGCATAGTTGGGGTGCATCTTGTGTCAGAGTTGATCCTTTTGATGCCATAAAGACTTCTCGCAGTGAAGAGAAGCTTCCCGAGCTTCTGTCCGACTAGGAGTCGGACTCGGAGTAGTTTTGTGGTGTGATAATGACCCCAACCTCCTTAGACCCGATCCCGAGTGGCTCTAGGCCATATCCAAGTCGAATTCTAGAGGATTGGTCTTGCCGCATTAGATTTGAATTAAAGATTGTTGCATTGTCGAGTCCGAATGGGAAATTGATGATCTCGTCTCCCCTAGATCTGATCTGGACCGGCTCGGAGCCGGGTCTGAGTCGAACATTAGGAAAGAGAGTTGTTCCAGGGCTCATAGATCATGGATATCGCCGGAGTAGGTTGTTGAGTAAGCCAACTGGCACTAGGTCGGCTTGGTACCTAGCCGATCGGGTTGAAACCAAGTAGGACAAGGTGAGGTTGCCGAGATTGTCGGCCATGAAGTCGAGGCTCCAAAAGCTGATGGTTGGATCCATCGGGCTTGATGACAATGATCTTGATGAATCCCTACCTAACGTGCCAACTGTCGAAGTTTTATATCTTATGTATTGAATATGGGGCTATTCGTCAAACCGAAACTCGATGGACTTTGAAAGACAAGACGATTTATACTAGTTCACTGTAAGGATTAATCTGCAGTTGTCATTTCATCCTCCACGTCGTCCAATTGCTCGTGCATAGCATGGTCTGCCCTGGCTCTGGCTAGCGGACCACGGATCGGCAAGGTGGGCTCCCAATTGGCTCAGCGCTGCAATGTGGCCACACCGCCAAGGAGATGGGCCTCACCTCCGGCCTCTGTCAGGTCATTGTGCAGCGCTAAGGCCAGGGCCTACTATCGGTGAAATGGGAACTAGGGCTCCCATGACTTGTGGCTTAGGATGGCTCGAGGCCACGTCACCACGTTGGCATGGGCCGCCCATGACAACTACGGGGTCATACTGGTGAATTCCCCCAGTATAGCCCCAAGCTCGTGCCCTCGCGGGGTGAGCTCGGGGTTCCTCCCAGCTCATGGCTTCAGCAAGACGAGCTCGGTGGCCTACCTAACACTGCCCCCGAGCTAGGCTCCTCTCAAGTGGCTTGAGGAGCACGCAGAGATAGGGGCATTAATGACGACACGATGGAGCTTGTTTCCTCACTTCAGTCTCCCCACACCTCTTTCATTAAGGGTGACGGGACGTATATCTACCTGGCGTGTAGCGTGGGAGACAAGATGGCTCTATGCCCCTCACCGCAGGCCATCATTGCCTTTTTTCTGACAAGGGGTGTGGGATGGCAGGTGGCGTGGTGGACTGTCACGCCACCCACTCCGCCTCACCATGCCCCTATTGCTTCGACGTGAGGCAAATAGGTGGGTCCCATGGCCAGCGGGACAAGCCCAAGCTTCCCTTGCAAGCTTTCGATGGCCACGTTCGGACGCGTGGTGAACAACCGTTGCTCCTCTCCTCACCTTCTCTGAGGGGGGCCCTAGGAGGACAAGCAGCCGAGCCTACCAGTTAGCACAAGATGGGACTTAGCATACCTAATTCTCTAACTCCCACTCGGAAACCACAGTGGTATTCCCCCTTAAAAGATATAAGGGGAAACCACCATGGGGAGGAGGCTGGATCGAAGAATCCAACACTAGGCTTGAGATTAGCTGGAGAGAAACCTCCCATAGGCCGGATTTCTCCTCATATTGTCTCCTTAACTTAGGATAATTGTTGACAGTAGTAAAAGGCTCCAAAGGATGATCCTCTCTAATGCCATAATTACAATCCAACATGCCTAGGTTGAGCAGCACTTTACTCTTCCACTTGGCATAGTTGGTCCCATCAAGGGGCTCAACTCTCTAAGCCGACCAAGAGCTGAAAGATCATGAGAAAAATCATAAGTATAGCGTGTATGTAATTAATCTATGTTGGTACAATTAATTACACACTCAATAATCAGGTAAATTCCATAACTATATTATCATTGGGCAAAATATAATTAAGAAAAACTAATTATCCATAGATTCGATATGGATTCATAATTAACGTTGGTAAAAATATAAATTCACATCATGAGAAAATTATCTAGCTAAACTTCTCGTTGGTTTCATTTAGCTAGAAGCAACGAACAAACTTAATCTCATAATTTTTTAGCAAATTTTGGAGCATAAAATGATAATTATATGAGTTATATGAATTGAAAAGACATTGAAATAATCTGGAAGCAAAAAGAAAAGCAAATCGGCCTAAAATGAAAATGGCCCATTACTATGCAGCCAGTGCATGCGGGGCCCAAGCAGCGTGGCCTGCTTCTGTGGTGAACGTGGTGACTCGGCGCGGCCCAGTCAAGCCCAAAACGGCGATGGCCCACGCGGGATTGATCTGAGCCGTTCGATCTGATGGACGGCCGGATTCGATCCTGCAACTTCAATCGCTACAGCTGTTCGATGCGTAATGGACAGCTGAGATTTAACGGGAGACGGTGGAGAACTAATCACATCTGTTGAGACTTGATCGAATAGCTAAAATCGCTTCACATCGGAAAAAAAATCTCGACTGCCAAAACCCTAACCGTAATCCCTATTTCTTTTCTTCTTCCTCGATTTCTCCAGCAAGAACGAGAGCAAGGCAATGGTGGCAGTGACATAGCGGAGCGGCGGCAAGACGCCCGTGCACAGTAGCTAATGCCGCACGCCTAGCCCATCCGACGGGTGGGCCCACTTACACATAGCACCCCACTTACACTTTCGTTCTCGCTTCGTGTAAAAGGGTTAACCCAGAAGTGCTATGGTTGGAGGGACAAGGCCTTATAAGTTGGTTCAACTCTTGCTCAACTAGCAAGGTGGTACTAATCAAGTGCACACAGCACTCATGGGCCACATTGGCTAGATTCTAATTGGGCCAGGATGTCACACACACCCCCCTCAAAGAACCTGGTGTCCTCACCAGTCCAACTTACCAGCATAGCCACATAGGCAAATGTCCAGGAACGCGCCCCCCTCTTAGCGCACATCCGTACCTCTAGTGCCGGCGCCATATGCCATGCCATGTGCCTCACACACTGACCCGTACGCGCAACCGCGAGGGTCGGCTCTGATACCATTTGTAACAACCTGCCCTTGATACCGCCTAGCCTAGCCCATCCGACGGGCGGGCCCACTTACACATAGCACCCCACTTGCACTTTCGTCCTCACTTCATGTAAAAGGGTTAACCCGGAAGTGCTATGGTTGGAGGGACAAGGCCTTATAAGTTGGTTCAACTCTTACTCAACCAGCAAGGTGGTACTAATCAAGTGCACACAACACTTATGGGCCACATTGGCCAGATCCTAATTGGGCCAGGATGTCACACGACGGCACGCACAGGCGGATTTGTGTCGGCGCGGCCTCAAGGTGGCGGACCTCGAAATCGGTAAGAACTAAGCCCTATCTACTAGTGTCCAGTCAATTTGGGGGATTTTTGGATTCTAATTTGGGGAATTTTCCAATTAGGGTTCTAAAAATTTTGGGGAAATTTGGGGATTTTGAATACCCATAGGATCTCCTCCTTCTAATTGCTACCCAATCCCTAAAACTTGATTAAAAAACGTAAATTGAACATGCGCAGCACAAATTCAACCCTAATCCGAATAGAACATGACTAATAAAATTAAATTTGGGCTAAAGTTACATTTACCCTAACCAACTTAGCAGAGGATTAGGCATCTAATGGCTTCAGCTGGGATGATGGGATCATGTGGCTAAAACATATGATCTGATACCAAATGTAGATTATATGATCTACTTAAACTAAGTGTTTAGCCTAAGACATGATTACCTAATTTTGGAATTTAGGTTATTGACCGGCATGTGACGAAGCCATAGTGATGAATTCAATTTCCTCTGCAAAATCCGAAGTGGATGTAAAGGACGAAGTCCCTTGAACCGCTCTGGTGCTCAACTTGGCAAAGTAGCATGGTAGTGGTGCGGGTGAGGCGCCAACTTGCTGGTGATCAGCTACGGGTGGAGTTCTCCTCTAGATGCCACTTGCACTACCCTAGAACAGCGCTTCGCTTCCCTTCCAGTGCACTTAGGAATCAGTTTTAGGGTTTAGGGGGTTTCGGGAAGATTGGAACCGTGAGAGAGATCGTCACCTCTAACACGGGCTGGCCTCCCCTTTTAATCTTTCACTTAGGGATCAGGGCTGCTCCAAAATAGAAAGGTTTGGTGTGCTACCGATTATCACGCGATGTGCCTAATGGATAGTGATTTTATTCGCTGTGATTGTGCACGGCAATGGGTGGAAACACCCATGCGTGGTCACCTCCCGGTTTCCATGCCAAGAGATGGAAAAAAAATCCCAACCACTAGGGGCTGACATGAAAATTGAAGCACCCACTAAAGCCACTTTCATTGTGGAAAAAAGTTTTTTCTAAATGAGTGGTTTTATTCTTTGTAGTCTAGCAACGTGCCCGGGCGTTGCAACGGAAATTAATGGCGAGTTAGTTGAGGAAAGAGAGCGTGTGTTTGATAGATGGTGAAGTGACACAGCGATGTGGAAGAAGAGAGGTGGTTAACTAATAATATTTACTCTTATATTTTATCATTAATAATATTATACTCTTGATATTTATCACTTATTGTGATATGGGAGAATTGAAGGACACTTACAGGTGGGGCCAATACCTCTCTCACTTTCTCTTAGCCACGTTCTTATCTTCCAGTACCATCCACTGCTCCCAAGTTCTCTCTCCAGTTTAATCTGATTGCCCTCTTTCTTGCGTTAAGTAATGGGGAAAATGAATCTCCGTGCTGGATGCATAGCGAGGAGAGCTCCCAAGCTTATAATAGAGAAGAGATATCAGGCGTCCATAATAGAAACACTCATCTTGGCTAGGCTGGCCACTTCTTCCGTCTCTCGGCAGCCTGGCCCATCAAACCATGGGCCCACGTGGCAGCAGCCCATCGCCCTCCCACCTAGCTGCTGACGTCGCTTCCGCCATGCCGCCACCTCTGCTCTTCGCCGACCCATGGAACCGCCGCGGGGCTCCAAACGCCCGCTCCCTGTGTACGCTAGCGGCGGCGGAGACAACGACGACCACGGCGTGCTTCCTGGGTAATCCCTAGCCGAGCCCCTTTTCCCCTCCCGCTATGTCTCCCTTTTCAGGTCTCCCCCAAGTCTAGCCCTCCCCCTCCGGTTAGGGTTACGCCTCCCCCCTATGTGTGGTCTTATGGCATTCGTGTGCCGTTCCCCTCTTCGCAGGGAGCGCAAGCGTGGTTCCCCATGGGGAAGAAGGCCAAGTACCGCGACCCCGCAGCAGCCGCCGCCGCAGAGGGCATTGACGGCTTGATAAACCCCGAGCTCGTGGCGGAGCGGCGTGCACGGCGATGCCACCGCAAGGACGAGGATGGCCAGCAGGGAGCCGCCTCTGACGTCAGGGGATTTGAAGTTCGCTACGAGGTAGGCCAAGCTCGGTTCGCGTCGCGTCCCTCTGGTGAGTTGTTGCAATCCTGGTGCTACCTTCTGTGGCTCTCTCAGAAAAACCCATGGGGTTTGGTATGGTGATCTCTACTTGATTCTGTTTGTTTGGGGTTGTGATCTGTCAAGGGCGTTAAACCCTCGGGTAGCTGGACCTCGGCTACGTAGCTCGTAGCCTTGATCCGTGGCTTAGGGCGAGGGTATGCCCCTCTGCGCCTAGCTTCGTTAGAGAAGAGAGGAAGGAGATTAGAGATAATATCTTTTGCTTAATCCTTCTGGAGTCTGATTACAGAGATATATAGCCTAAGGCCCAAACCGACTGGAGCCAATCGCTCCTGAAAATAAGGAACAGAAATAGGGAACAGATCCTATGTTTCCTAACTAGCCACTGGTGGTTGGCTCACCGCGTGCCTCCCTCGCGCATTCTGCTGCTCGGCGCACGTCACGGGCTCGCCGACGCCTGGTGTATGTGTGGCCCCACATGACATCTCTCCCCCCCCTCGAGACCCAGCTCGTCCTCGAGCTGGAACGCCGGGTAACGCTCATGGAAAGCATCTACATCTTCCCAGGTAGCAGAAGCAGCCGTCGCGCCCTTCCAGTGGACTAGCACCTGGCGCACGCCACGGGCCAGGCGTGTGCGCACCGCGCGCTCTGGCTCTGGGTCGACCGCACCATGATGAATGGCCAGTAGAGGCGGTGGTGCAGCTGGGACGGGTCCGACGAACTTCTTGAGGAGCCCCACATGGAAGACGTCGTGGAGCTTGGCGCGCGGAGGCAGCTCGAGGCGTATGGCGACGGGGTTGATGAGCGTGACGATGCGGTACGGGCCGAAGAAGCGAGGTTTTAGCTTGCCTTTGGTGACCTGGGGCAGCGATGCCGGGGCGCGATGACGAAGACGGAGGAGCACCCATTCACCCACGGCATAAGAAACCGGCCTGTGGAGCTTGTCGTAGTGCTTCTTCTGGACCGCCTGAGCTTGTTCCAAGCGGTAGTGGACATCGGCGAGGAATTCCGCACGGTCCGCCATGTTCCGGGCGACGGCGGCGACCCGAGTTTCGTCCGGTTCGTAGGACCTGATGGTTGGAGGGTCGCGGCCGTACACCACCCGAAAGGGCGTGTCTCGCAGCGATGTCTGGTAGGCGGTGTTGTAGACGTACTCCGCCCACGGAAGCCACCGGACCCACTGGCGGGGGCGATCGTCGGTGAAACACCGGAGGTACATGACGATGACGCGGTTGGCAGCTTCTGTTTGCCCATCGGCCTGGGGATGGAAGGCAGTCGTCATATGTAGCTTGGTGCCCATGAGCCGCATGAGCTCCCTCCAGAACGTGGAGGTGAACACGGGGTCCCGGTCGGACACCATAGATTGGGGCACGCCGTGGAGACGCACGATGTCCGCGAAGAAGGCCTGTGCCACGGACTCTGCAGTATATGGGTGAGCCAAGGGAATGAAGTGACAGTACTTGCTGAAGCGGTCCACCACCGTGAGTATCACCGATTTCCCGCCCACGCGGGGAAGGGCCTCCACGAAATCTAGCCCGATGTCCGACCACACGGCCGTAGGCACCGGCAGGGGCAGCAGCAGGCCGGCAGGATGAAGATGTTCGGACTTATACCGCTGGCATGTGTCGCACGCGCGGACGAACTCCTGGACCACCCGGCGCATGTCGGGGAAATGGAAGTCGCGGCGGAGACGGTGTAGAGTACGCTGCACTCCCTCGTGGCCGTCCTCATGAACGGCGGCCAGGATCTCCAGCAGGAGCGGCGAGGACGGTGGAATGTACAGCCTGGAGTCGAAAGCCACCAAGTCATCAAGCAGCGACCACGGGGCCGTGCGGGCGCCCGTGAGGAGCTCATCCCGGGTGGCGACGAGAGCCGGGTCTGTAGCCTGGGTGCGACGGAGGCGCTCGATGAAGTCAAAGCGGGGCGCAGAGATGGCCAGGACGGCCCCCTCCTCTGTGTCGCGGCGTGACAGGGCGTCGGCCACCATGTTCGCGGCGCCCGGCTTGTACTCCACGGAGAAGTCGAAGCCCAGAAGTTTGCCGACCCAGTGATGCTGAGGGATCGTAGCCAGCCGTTGATCGAGGAGGTACTTGAGGCTGAAGTGGTCGGTGCGCACCACGAACCAGCGCCCCCACAGGTACGGCCGCCAGTGGCGGATGGCGAGGACGAGGCCGATCAGTTCCCGCTCGTAGGCGGCGAGAGCACGGTGACGCGGGGCAACGGGCCGACTAAAGAAGGCCAGCGGGTGCTTGTCCTGGAGGAGCACCGCGCCGAACCCATGTGTAGAGGCGTCGCACTCGACGACGAACGGCTTGTCGAAATCCGGAAGGGCGAGGACCGGGGCAGAGGTGACGGCAATCTTGAGTGCTTGGAATGCGGCCCCTGCCTCCTCGGACCAGCGGAACCCCTCCTTCTTGGTGAGCGCCGTGAGGGGTGCAGCGATCGAGCCGTAGCCGAGAACAAACTTGCGGTAGTAGCCCGCCAAGCCGAGGAAGCCGCGGACCGCGCGCGCAGAACGCGGTTGAGGCCAGTCCAGGATCACCTGCACCTTGGCCGGGTCCATGGCGACGCCCGCCTCGCTGATGATGTGTCCGAGGTAGGAGATGGAATCGACGCCGAAAGCGCACTTCGAGCGCTTGACGAAGAGGCGACGTTGGCGAAGCACGAGGAGGACGGCGCGCAGGTGACGGAGGTGATCCACCCACGTCGAGCTGTAGATGAGGATGTCGTCAAAACATACAAGGACAAACAGGCGAAGGAAGGCGCGTAGGACGTCGTTCATCAGGGCTTGGAAGGTGGCGGGGGCGTTGCAGAGCCCGAACGGCATCACCAGGAACTCGTAGAGGCCGTCGTGTGTGCAGAACGCCGTCTTGGCGATGTCGGCGGGGTTCATACGGACCTGGTGACAGCCGGAACGAAGGTCAAGCTTGGTGAAGAATTTGGCGCCGTGCAGCTCGTCCAGCAGCTCGTCGACCACTGGGATCGGGAACGCGTCCTTGACGGTGAGCGCGTTGAGTGCTCTGTAGTCGACGTAGAAGCGCTAGGATCCATCGGCCTTCTTGACGAGGAGGACCGGGGACGAGAACGCGGACATGCTACGACGAATGAGTCCCTGCTCCATCATGGCGGCGCACTGCCGCTCCAACTCGTCCTTGTGCGAGACTGGGTACCAGTAGTGTCGATGTTTTACACCGGCAATAAATATATGGGGCTAGTTGGCGATGGAAACTCGGTGGATTGCAAAGGAACACAGAGAGATTTTATACTGGTTCAGGCCCTCGATGTAAGGTAATACCCTACGTCCAGTTTATATGTATTCCTTTGAGGAATTATGGTGGCGATTCTGATGAACCGTATGGCCGTGTGCTTCTATGAGCTCTTCTGCCCTCATGGGGCGCCCTGCCTCCCCTTATATACTGGGGGACAGGATTACAAGGTAGGAGTCCCCATCGGATTACGACTAGGAGATCTCCCCTTAGAGATATAACGCACCCGACTAGGACTGTATATTCCTTTCTATACAAGGCGAAGCCTGCCGAATCTAGCTATATCTCTAATTACAAGGCTAGGCCCATCCTCTATCCGAGTGGCCCATATGCTTGTCATGAGGTACCCGGGGCCCATGGCACCCACAGTAGCCCCCGAGACCTTCATAGTTGAGTCACAGCTGATGCCGAGTGCTCATCCTCCACGGTGAAGTCTTCCCGAGTGCATTGCTCCTGAGTACTCTTTGTCTGAGTGCTACTTCTCCCGAGTCCTGCTTCATGTCAGCTGGCAGCGAGGCTATGAAGGGCTCCATGTAGATGTAGGAATAGTGTGCGCCGAATAGGCGCACCTATTAGGTGTAGCCCCCGACTTTGTGCTTAATTGTGAAGACAATTAAACGTAAAGTCAAAGATCTTTAACCTTATAGTCTTTCCCGAGTAGATTACTACTGGTACATGAGACTCTTCGGTATCATGTCAACCGGAATATAATTTATAGTCTTGCTGAGCAGGGAACTACTTGTATGTAGGACTCTTCGACTTCATGTCAGTCGGAATGTGTGTTTATAGTCTTGCCGAGTAGGATGCTACTCGTATATGGGACTCTTCAGCGTCATGTCAGCTGGAAAGGGGGTGTTTATAGTCTTTCCCAAGTGGCGTCCCACCCGGAAGTTAGACTCCTCCGCATCATGTCAGCAGGAATGAGAAATTTATAGTCTCTCCCGAGTAGTGCACTACTCAAAAGTTAGACTCTTCAGCGTCATGTCGGCTGGAATAACGTTACTCATGGCAACTGGTGGCCACGCATGTAGGCCGAGTACCACTGTATGAAAAATAAATCCATTACGTGGTTAGGTGTACTCGAGAGAGATACCTGCATCTCCAATTTTAATGAAGACCAGCTTGTGATCCTTGTAAGGATGTATCCTCGAGACCTGGTGGATAAAACAGATACCCAAACATATATGTTTAGCAATAAGGCTCTCATGAAGCATATCTGTTTACCTCATCGCTCCTGTTGGTAGCACCAGCGCTATAATTTCAACTCAGCCTGCGGGCGGCCCACATGGAGCATGCTACTGTAGGAACTCATATCTTGGTGGCTGCTACCAAATAAGCCGGCCTGAGCCGACCTATCCAGCATAGCTCTAGAGAAGTATCATCCATCGCATGTCAGGATGAGTTTTTTGGTGTTGGTAACCGCAATTAGCCAGAGAAATCCTTATTCGCAAGCCTTTCCGACTTACGTTCTGGATGCGAACTGGTTGCCACATAAGCCTGAGTGGGTATAATGCAGGATCTGCTTGCCCTCCTCAGGTGTGACGCAGTGCATGAGAACTCCGGATGCACTTTGACGATGTAAGTCTTCTCTGACTTGGGTAAAGCCGAACAAGGTACCCGAACCTTGCATTAGCAGAGGGTTCGGCTGGTGACCCTCATGGGGCATACCCTATCCAACAGAGTTATAGCCAAGCCAGGCACCCGAACCTTGCATTAGCATAGGATTCGGCTAGCGACCCTCATGGGGCGTACCCAACCTGACAGAACCGTGACCAAATAAGGTACCCGAACCTAGCATTAGCGTAGGATTCGGCTGGCGACCCTCATGGGGCGTACCCTACTTAGCCGAGTGGTATACAGCCCCGACTGGCGCCGGGGGCCGATGGTTAGCTCGCATGGAGCGTAGTCGGGGAAGATGGCGTCCCGACTGGCGCAAGTACTCGGTGAGTAGCCCTCATGGAGCATCCCGAGTGTATTTTGGCAGACTTGTCCAGCCCTCGAGCGTAGGAGATAGGCTCGCAGCCCTGAGTTCCTGTCACGCATATCCGGAGCTGGGCCTGCAATATAAAGATATCGGATGAGTAGCATTTGATGATGAAAATAATCACCCGAATAAAATGTATTTTACAATATATGTAAACTCATGTTCTTCCTCTTATTGATATTAATTTCCCCTAGTAGTTGATCCCTTACGTTTAAGCACTCTGCCCGACTAGTCATAGCCCCCTAGCGTCGGGAGTTGGCTCATGGCTCTTTCCCAGACACGCGTTTTGGGTGACTTGAGTTCGTCTTTCATGGAGCAAAGTTTCATGGATTAGGATTTATGCTACTTGAGTACTTTTGTAATCATTTAAGAGCAAAAACAGAGAAGAGTGCAGCTTGTGCACCTATTAGGTGTAAGCGGCATTGGCAAGGCCGAGTGAAGAAATATTTATCAGGAAGCGACTTAGCTGTTCGGTATTTCGGAGTGGGGATGCCATCCTTGCATTTGAGCTTGTGAGCCCCCGAGCATGTCACTTGTTGTCCTGATAGTCTTCAGTTGTTGAAAGTCGAAGACGATTGTGTCCGACTGCCACAATAGAGCCGTCTGACTTGCGTTTGCGATTCCCAGCTTTAGTCGGGACCGCGTCGTTGGTGTCGTCCCGCTTCTTCTGTCAGGGTGACTTGTTATCATCGAGGGCCTCGGCAACAGCCTGGGCCGAGTCGGCGTACTTGTTTGCCATGTCGAATAGGGCCTTGACAGAGTTGGGAGGCTTCCGCGTGAATTTGTCGATGAACGAGGTGTCTCTGACTCCTTTTCGAAAGGCTGCGATGATGACCTCGTCCTTGATCTTCGGGATTGAGTTCCTCCTCTCAGAAAACCTCTTGATGAAGTCACGAAGAGACTCGTTCTTCCTTTGGCGCAACTGATATAGGTCGTACTCGGAAGATGGCCTCTCGTATGTTCCCTGGAAGTTGGTGATGAATCGTTCCTGGAGTTCTCCCCAAGAGCCGATTGATCACTTTGGGAGTCCTGTTAGCCATGTCCTCGCTGAGTCGGCTAAAGCGACTGGGAGGTAGTTAGCCATGACTTTGTGATTTCCTCCAGCTGCTCGGATCGCCAGAGTGTAGACCGTGAGCCAGGACTCAGGATTGGTCTTGCCGTCGTATTTGTCGATGCCTGTAGGCTTGAAACCCGGCGGCCAGTCGACCTGTTGTAGCTCCTGGGTGAAGGCTGGTATGCCTCCGTCTTCATGTGGACTCCGACCCCGACTACGGCGGCGAAACCGCTCGTGGTGGAGGCCGAAATGCTCGTTCTCGTCTTCCAGTTGGCGTTGCTCGTCTTCTTCTCGTTCGCGGCGCCGAGCATTGGTGTCCTGCCGAAGATCACGCCATAGTTGGCCTCGGAGATCCCGGTTGTCCCGACGGTCACTTCGACGTTGCCGGTTGTTGTTTGGGTTGCCGAGTGACGTTTGGCGTGACTCCGTGTGCAGCCGACTAGAGCCGGCCACTCGGCGTCGCTTTGAGGTAGACGAGACTGCCATTGGGGATGCCGACCGGTTGGTCGGTATGAGGGTATCTCCCGACTGTTGGTGCTGCTGACATGCAGCAGCGGTAAGCATGGCTTTTATCCTTGCGATCGTCGGGGTGGCCTGGTGATCAGGCCCAAGTTGGACCGTGTCCAGTAGGGTTGCGGCGGCCACGATGTTCTGTTGTGGAGTAACGAAGACATCGTGGTCGCCGACTCGGGTTTGGAGGGTTTGTTGCTGAGAGGTTCGCCCAGCCCTGCGTAGATCGTCGTTGCGGGCGTGCAGGCGTCTTGCTTCTTCCTCCTTTTGTTCTTGCAGTCGGCAGGCCTCCTCCTCTTGTGGCTCGTGTCATCGGCATGATTCCTGAGTAGGAGTAGAGCCTCTGGATGCCATGAAAATTTCTCGCGGCGGAGTGAAGCTTGCCGAGCTGGTGTCCGACTTGGAGTCGGAATCCGACTGGGAGTCGTAGTCCGACTGAGAGTCGTAGTCAGAATAGTCGATGGGGGTTATCACAACTCCGACCTCCCTAGATCCGATCTTGAGCGGCTCGGGGCCTTTTCCGAGTCGAACTCCAGAGGATCGGGTTTGCCGCGTCGGATGTAGATCGTAGATATCGGCGGCGTCGCCGAGTCCGAATGGGAAATTGACGATCTCTTCCTTTTCTGGCCCGACCTCGGCCGGCTCAAAACCGAGTCCGAGTCGAACACCGAAAGAAAGAGTTGTCCCTGGACTCGGGCGTATTGGATGTTGCCGCAACATGTCGTGAAAGATTGCTGCAGCATCGTGTAGGCCGACTGGCGCGGAGTCGGCTGGTTCCCTGGGAGATCGGATCGAGTCCGAGTCAGCCAAGGTGACATTGCCGATCTGGTCGGCGACGAAGTCGAGGCTTTTGAATGAGATTGCATCTCCGGGGGAGAGTTTGCCGCCGTCGACTTCGGATGCTGGATCCATCGAGCTTGTAGATGTAGATTGCGCCGAAACCCCTACCTGGCGCGCCAACTGTCGATGTTTTACACCGGCAATAAATATATGGGGCTAGTCGGCGGATGGAAACTCGGTGGATTGCAAAGGAACACAGAGAGATTTTATACTGGTTCAGGCCCTCGATGTGAGGTAATACCCTACGTCCAGTTTATATGTATTCCTTTGAGGAATTATGGTGGCGATTCTGATGAACCGTATGGCCGTGTGCTTCTATGAGCTCTTCTGCCCTCATGGGGCGCCCTGCCTCCCCTTATATACTGGGGGACAGGATTACAAGGTAGGAGTCCCCATCGGATTACGACTAGGAGATCTCCTCTTAGAGATATAACGCACCCGACTAGGACTGTATATTCCTTTCTATACAAGGCGAAGCCTGCCGAATCTAGCTATATCTCTAATTACAAGGCTAGGCCCATCCTCTATCCGAGTGGCCCATATGCTTGTCATGAGGTACCCGGGGCCCATGGCACCCACAGGTAGGGGCGGACAGCCACCGGTGGCGAGCTTGGAAGCAGGTTGATGGAGTGGTCACGCCCACACTGAGGAGGTAGGCCGCGGGGATCCACGAACACGTCATCGTAGGAGGCCAGTAGCTCCTCCAGCAAGGAAGCGCTGGTCGTGGTCGCACGGAGGGCGGGCGCGTCTGACCCCGCGATCCCGTGCCAGCAGGTCGGCCGGCCATGCCGCGAGAAGGACAGAGTCCTGGTGGCAAAGTCCCAGAGGACCGGTCCCAGGTTCGCCAACCACTGGGTCCCCAGGACGATGTCGTAGCCCGCCAGCGGCATGACGAACAAGTCGGCGGCGAACTCCTCGCCGTGGATGGTGACCGCGGCCCGGCGAATGACGCCCAGGCACGGAACACGCTCGCCGTTGGCCACCGTTGCGGTGAGCCGGGGCCGGCGCTGGAGCGGCAGGCCCGACTGCTGTGCTGCACCTTCGGAGATGAAGTTGTGCGTGGATCCAGTGTCGAGCAGCGCGAGCAGGGAGACGCCCCCCAACGACACGCGGAGCTGGAGAGTGTCGTTGACGCGAACGCCCGCAATGGCGTGCAGGGAGTAGTGCGGTGATTCCTCTGCCGTGGTCTCCTCAGCGGTTTCGATGACCGCGGTGTCATCGTCGTCCTCCACGGAGCCATCGAGGAGGAACAAACGCTTGCAGACGCGGTTGTGGCCCCGGGTGTACTTGTCGTCGCAGTTGTAGCAGAGACCGAGGCAGCACCGCTCCTCCTGTTCCGCCTGTGTGAGGCGCTTGATGGGCGGCCGACCCTCCCCTGCAGTGGGTGCCTTGGGTCCCGGCGGCGCGGGCAGGGCGAGGCGAGGGGCTGGAGCAGGAAGAAGTCCGCGGAACGCGGGCTTGGCCTGGGTCGCCGTATACTGCTCCCGCAGTTCTATCTGCCGAGCTAGGCTCATGGCGGCCGCTAGTGTCTGCGGGTTCTGGATGCGGACGTCGAAGCTAAGCGGCGGAAGGAGGCCCCCGGTGAAGAGTTGGACCTGCTAGGCTTCGTCGAGGGGGCCAGCGCGGGGCAGGAGCGCCTGAAACCGATCTTGATATTCGGCGACGGTGCTCGTGCGGCGGCAATCCGCCAACTCGAACAGCGGAGCAGAGCGCAGCGGCGGCCCGTAGCGCAGGTTCAGCAGCTCCGTGAACCGGCGCCAGGACGGCGGGCCCTCGTCCTGCTGCACCTGGATGTACCACATCTGGGCGCCCTCTTCCAGGTTGTAGGAGGCCATCCAGACCTTCTCCTCCTCCATGAAGCGCTGCTGATGAAAGTACGATTCGCAGTGATTGATGAAGATCAGCGGATCGGACATGCCGTCGTACCGCGGAAAATCCATCTTCTGGAACCTCGGCGGCCGATCATTGTGGTGTTCGCCGGAGCCCGGCTTGCTGCCCGAGGAGGACGTGCGGTCGGTGGACAGGGCCTGGATCGCCCTAGAGTTGGCCTCGACAGTGGCCTGCAGGGTTTTGACGGCGGCGGGATCGTGATACCAGGTTGTCAAGGGCGTTAAACCCTTGGGTAGCTGGACCTCGGCTACGTAGCTCGTAGCCTCGATCAGTGGCTTAGGGCGAGGGTATGCCCCTCTGCGCCTAGCTTCGTTAGAGAAGAGAGGAAGGAGATTAGAGATAATATCTTTTGCTTAATCCTTCTGGAGTCTGATTACAGAGATATATAGCCTAAGGCCCAAACCGACTGGAGCCAATCGCTCCTGAAAATAAGGAACAGAAATAGGGAACAGATCCTATGTTTCCTAACTAGCCACTGGTGGTTGGCTCGCCGCGTGCCTCCCTCGCGCGTTCTGCTGCTCGGCGCACGTCCCGGGCTCGCCGATGCCTGGTGTATGTGCGGCCCCACATGACATGATCTCTACTTGGTTAGCTACTGTTTGGGATTGCGATCTCGCCATGTTTAACTAAGTGTGATGTCAGTGTCAAACCGATGACGTCAGCATGACTTTAGCGGCAATGTTCAAACGAAATCAGTTTAAATTTTTATAATAGTAGAGATATAGCAAGATGCTCGTGCAATAAAATAAGATATCAAATTATATATATATTTACATGTCTTCAATCTAAGCATATACAATATGTTTTTATCTACAAATCCCCTAACCCGGCCCAGATTTGAAATAGTCCAAAAAAATAAACCCAAATTTGGAGTCCTCCTACATCGGCGTCGTGCCACCTTCTCCTGCTCTCGCATCAGTCGTCACACCAAGGCTACGCACCACCCCTCGAACCAGCTAGGTGTCCATGGCCTCCATCGATGGCTCTATCCCCGAGAAGCCATGAAGCCGCCTATCGTCACCATGGTTTTGTGTCCCTCTTGCACGGGGAGGTGACAGACTCCTTTTCCACGCCTTCGATCTGCAAGTGGATGAGCCAAGGTAGAATATGGATGGATGCATCTCCTTGCGATTTCTATTTTTTGCCTTTCCTTTTCTTTTCTTGGGATTTCCAATCCGTGTATTTGTGATACTTGTACGTAGTGAATGCTTGATTCGATTTGTACCAATGTGTGATCTGTGCTTTCTCCTGTATTGTAACAATCATGCATGGTAAAACAATTCAACAGCTTTCAAAAATTCAGTTTGAGCAGATTAAACTTTCAATTTATATTGATGAAAATTTTTACAAGATAGGAATCTTCTCTTGTTAAAAATATCTCATTTATTTGGTTGGAGGGTGGAGGTGTAAGCAGGAAATACAACATCAAGCCAATTAGTTTGCATAATTATAATGGATGAACTACGAAGTGCGAGCGACAATGAAAAGACCAATATCCAGTCAAGAACCAACAGGTTCATTTTCGGTTGAGCCTGAAGTCAAGTCTATCGAGCTGAAGCACGAGTGCGGAAATTGAATCTGAACCGAATTAAACTTGTATTGACATTGGGTCGTATGCCTGGCCAGTTTTGGACGTATGATGACTCAAATACTCGTCAAATTGTCAAATTTGCCAAATTTCAGATGCCTGCCCTACCCATATTGTCCCATTACATGCAATATTGCATAGCAGAACATTAGAGTGGCTTAGTGCACAATGTGGTGGACACTGAGCACTGGCTGCAAATCTGTCCAGAAATTTTGGCTCAGTGAACTGCTGACCAGACAAACGAAAATTTCTAGTGTGGTACATGGAGGGGATGAAGCTAAACAAAAAAGGTGATGCATTGGACATTTGATGTTTGCAGTTTTGGATGGTAGGAGGCGCCAAATATTAGCACTGCCAACCCAATCAATGACTGAAATTAGATTGAATAGTTTCGCTGTTTCAGATAGGCAAAATAAACGATTGTTTTACCTGCTATTATAAGATGAACAGGAGAACAAGGGACCAATGCAATGCTGGAGATAATAGCGTATAAGCTCACCACAACAGAGCAACTCTGTATCATGTAAAGATTGTATTAAGTCCAGCTTCAGTCTAGCTCCTCTGACCAAATATATATTTGATCTGCTAGCTAGTTATAAAACCACGGCAACAATTTAGATTCAGCCCCCAAGTGCAACTGTTCACCGACAAGAAGGCAAAAATATTCATGAACAGATTTATGTAGATACACACAGAATTGATATTGCTCCTAAAAATCAGAGCAAAACCTTGCTAAATTACCTTTGTATCAGTGTATATGCTTCTTGTCCTTCATTGCAGAAGAGCCAAGTGAAAGAAATACAAAATTAAAACCAAGTCAGTCTATTTTTCACGTACAATGCTCTGCCTCCTTTTGTTAGTTCATGTTACACAAATCCCTCAAGCTGCACATTTATTTTAGCTTTCTCCAATACTCCAATCAGTACGGCAGGCTGACACGCACACCTTGCGCACCGCGGGGATGACGGCCATAAGTTCTCCGGGAGGCAGCGGCCAGCGGCAGCCGTGGGCAATGAGCCGACGAAGAGGACCACCCTGGCCGACACCGCGAGTAGCTCCTAGACGAAGTCCGCGCCTCCTTATGCCTCTGTTCCTGGTGCCGCCACCCCGCGCCGCCAGAACGCTGCTCGCCCCGACCGTGCCCCACCTCGCGCGCATCCTCCTCGCCCGCGCGCCGGAGACCCCGCCGCTCCTGCTCGAGATAATCCCCGCCTCGCCCTCACTCCTCACGCCACTCCTCTGCCACCTCCTTCTCTCCCACTCCCAGCCCATCCCCGCGTTCTCCCACTTCCGGCGCCTCCTCGCTCTCCCCAGCTTCCCCGTCCCGGAGGGATCACTCCCCGTCCGCCTCCTCGCGCAGTCCCGCCGCTACGCCCACCTCTCGTTCCCGCTGCTCGAGTCCCTCTCGGCCACACACCCCCACCTCCTCTCCACTCCCGCACTCGCGGTTCTTCTCTCCACCCCGCTCTCCGCTTCCGCCCCCGGCGCGTCTTTCGACGCCGCCGTCACCTGCTTCGACTCCGCCGCGCGCGTGTGGGCACGCGCCGGGCACGCCTTTGGCACCGCCGAGCTCAACGCGCTGCTTCGCGCGTTCAGCGCCCGTGGCCGCGTCGCCAAAGCGTGTGCGCTGTTCCACCGGTACTGCGACGCGTACCCGCCCGACACCCGCACGTTCAACACACTGCTGCTCGGCTTCAAGGAGGCACGGAACGGCAGGGTCGGAGCCGATTTGGAGTCGACAGCGACACCGCCCGCTCAAAGCGCTACTAGATTCGTGAGACCTAGTTGGCGGCTGCGTAGAGAAGGGGTGGATGATGACGTCAGTGACAGGCATGACGTCAGCATGACGCAATGATAACATGAGCGAGGGCTGACAATTTGGAAGAAATTATATTTTCTTTTATAATTGTAGAGATTTGAGACCACTCAATTAACTTGTATTGGGAATAGCCAAGGGCCCTCCCTTGTCTCGCCTGCCTATCTTTCTGTTTGCTAGCTGCAGCTGTCAAAATTGATCATATGTGAGTCCTATGAGTACATACGAATCTTAGGAAGAATGGCGCAGTTTTTTCGTCGACGCCACACGGCCACACGTTCGTGTAGCATGTCCAGAACTACCATGGCGTCACCAAAGATTAGGTCCTGTGTTTTTCTTTTGTGTAGTTCCTAGTTATGTAATTTGTTATCTTGATTGCAGATAGAATCTGAATTCACGAGACTTCGTGGTTGTATTTTTCTACTCTTTGGGGTCGCTTGCCAAATGGGATTGGGAAGACTTCCCAACCACCAGAACAGTAAAAGTTAATTCTAATCATCCGTTCTTTTCATCACTTAATTTTATTCTAACCATCAACTCTTTTCTCTATCCCACCTCTAGTAAAAACCCATTTGCCAAATGAGCTCTTTGGGTGGTTTCGTTAGATCTGGTTTACTTTAATTATGTTTTACATGAAACCTTGTTTATTTACCTACCAAAATCGTGAACAAGAAGACAACCGTTTATAAATAACCAAGAAACCGCATTTTCTCGAAAACGACTCCACGATATTTTTAAGGAAAACTAAGAATAATAAAACAACCTAAAAGCCATTTCTCTACTCCTGTAAAAACGGAGTTATCCTCCTCTTCAACTATCGCACTTCTTCATATAAAAAATCACCTCACTAAAAAAACCACCCCACCTAAAAATCGATATTCCAACAACTGAACCTTGTAAAAGCACAATCTTTCTTTAAATCCCATTACAATGCACGGGTATGACACTAATTTAGGAAAAATCATACTCGAACCTGTGTAAAACAACCGTCTCTTATAGATCCCATTACAATAATACACGGAAATGACACTAGTTTAGGAAAAATCGTACTAGTACTTTAAAAGGCTCCTTACGTGGCATTGCGGTGGATTCTTGTAAGCTCGTTGGGTCCCATAGCCTTTACATATTTTGGTGTTTGAAAAGTTGATTTTCTTTTTAATCTATGTTGCAAACAGTAATAGTATTATCGTCGTCCAACCACTGTAGAAGAAGTGAGTGGTGGTGTATGCATCACTGTGCTCTATGCATGCCCAATCAAGATTTTTTTAAAACATAAGAGATTATGTTAAGTAGGAAGAATGATTACAACCATGTTATTACACTAAATAGTTCCATTTTAGATACTATATAGCCTGGCCACTGTGTTAAAGACGAACAAAGCCTAACATCATATATTATTATTTTATTGAGCTTCTTTACAGTGCAAAATACTATAATATACTAGCTGATCGAACTAGTAATTCAACGGCTCAGATTCACTCTATACTAGTAAATGTTACACTTGTAGTATATGTAGTATACAATACTAGTATAACTAGTATAAGGGTATTATGAGAAAATAAAAAATAGCATATATGTGATTTGATAGTTATTTCTAGTTTTTTTTACCATCGGATCCCACGAAGATTCGTGCTAGGTGGGATACAGAAATAAATTCGAAGTTTTTTTTAACCGTCTGATCATAATGCTAAGATTCGTGCTATGAATAATGGGAAATAAACATTCAACAATTCGTGCTAGTATTGGGAGTCGAACCTACGACCTGCGGATTCCTACAGCACACCTCCACCAATTGAGCTAGCTGCAATTTGTATTTTATATCCAACTAACAGAATAATATATTAGTGTTAGGGTATGCGAAAAGAAACAAAAGCGCGGGCCGATGAGGGGAGGGGGCCTTGACGTCATGGGTGGCTGTGGGATAGGCTTTTCAACGTTCTCCATGTGCATGACAGGGAGGCTATGGTGCTGCTCACGTGAGGCCAATAAAAACAGGACCGTCCATCCATGGTAAGGATGGTCCTATCCATTAAACCACTATTATTTTTTATTTTAAAAGTTTATTAATTTCCTAAATTTTTCAGTTCGTGATGAGTAAGATAGGAAATAAACATTGAATATCCAATCAATTATTAATGTGGGCACTCCGGAAATACATTATGGAGAGTAATTACTATGACAACGCGAAATATCTAGATGCATAGGATCTCGAATAAAAACCAAATAAGTGCAGTAACCATCCATCCTCATCGTAGCCTTGCCATAATATTTACCCATTCATAATACAAATCTAACGCGCCGAATTCAGAAATAAAGAGATATTTGGAGAGTTGATTTACCAGTCTAAAACGGCGAAGTGTGCCCGTCAAACCACACAAGGGTGCCGACCAAACATGGCACATACTTCTGGGGACATGGTCTACGGTTGAATCAACATCCATGCATCTCATCATTTCTAAATTCTTACTAATGTGTGACTAGCCCAGGAAAGCTCTAGTCCCATACATTCATCTTAGCAAGTAATATCCAATACAGAGGGTATTTAGCTAATTAAACAAAAAGTACAGATACAGATACATATTAACTAATATTTACATAAGCCTCAGGGGCTAAATAGTAAGTCCATCGGAAGCATGACTACATAGAAAACCCTTAGGCAACCGACTAAGGATAAACCCTTAGATAGTACCATCCTGATCAACTTGTTCACCCACACATTCATCATACAAATCTTCATCTTCACCTGTGCATGGATCTATAGGAGCATTCACAAAAATAAATTATAACTCAGTACGCAAGGTACTGGCAAGGCCACAATCAAACCTAACTATACATGTGAGCTGTAATCAAGGTGAAGGCTGTATGAAGAGACTCAGTTTTATTGCATAAAGCCAATTTTATTTCGCAACAATTTAAAAGAGGGATTCGTAAATCAAATTGCATCCTAGGCTAGCAGAATAATATCATGGCATCATTTTGCATAGATAACTACTTCACCGCCCTCCTTGGCAGCAAGACTATAATACAACTTAATAATCCAATTTCATTTCATCATCATTTCATCAATCACCAAGTATAGATCAGTATAAATCTTCACCCAACCATCCCATTCCATAAAGCATTTTAAAAACATAAATCTATACTCAATGAACACAACCATGCCGCTCATGACCGTGAGCACGGCTAACCGATTAGTTTTGACTCTGCAAAGTTTGTACAACTTTACCCACATGATATGATCGCTCTAGTTTGTTCGGTACCCGTCAGTACCACCATACTCTACACATTGAATGCGGTCTAGAGATCACAACACAGCTTTTATATTACCTAACATTTAGCCTTGCACCAGCACGAGGTGTGTTACTCCACATCGGGGTGCTACCCTAATGCCATAGGTGGCGGGCCCACGCCTTAACCTAACGCCGTGGCGGCAGCCTACCTAGCTCCCCACGAGGCACACAACATTGTACTAGACAAACTTTGACGCCTATTCCTTTATGTCCCCTTTACGGGACATAGGTAGTTCCTCTGAATAGCCCTACGATCCGTTGTAGGCACTGCCCATACTACTCTGCCTACCAGAATGCAAGTCTAAACATTAAGCAACTTAATCCACTATGGCTATCCCATACTAGCATATGTGGTTGTACTGTTTAACATGAGAAATGACACTGAGGTCAGTCTTTAAGCAACCCAGGCAAACATTCCCCCTATCGATACACAACTATCACATATGTGTACCACTTGCTTGCCCAAGTTTTAAAATGGTTTTCCTTCAGTTTTAGTTCACAAATATCATAAATATTCATCTCTGATCAGAAGTAAATAAAGTCCCATTTCAAACGTAATTAGATGGCCATGACTTATTTTGTAAGTAGCTGGGCATGTCTAAGCATATATACAAGTATATACCTTATAGCAAGCACTTAACAAGTACTTCTATCAACATTTCAAGGTGGGTTATGCAGAAAAAGGGATTAACTACCATTGCCCACAATCTATATAATATACATAGCAAAATAACGATGCAAGTTAAAATGAAATCATTGATAATCCCAAAATTTAGGAGCAATATGTTCAAAGGTAGTGGGATTCTTGCCTTGGTTCAGGTCTTCTTCAGGTTTCTCAATGAATTCTACCTCCTCCAACTCCAAAGGCTCTTCTTCTAATTTTAAATTTTAAAGTTAAAGCAAAGTCAATAAATAATGCAAAAATGCAAAATGCTCTAATATGCATGATTTTTGTGCAGTGATTTGGTACTGGTTTCAGATACTTCTTGGTGAAATTATTTTTATTTTTGCGGTTACCGTCTGTGAGATATGATTTTTACAAGTTGTATGTGTCATTTTGAGAGTATAAAATGTGCTGACTATGTGTGACTTAATTCTGTGCAAAATGAATTCATAAATGGAAAGTATACATTTTTCTATGAATTACAAAATTGGTTTGACATTTTTGTGAGCTAGGAAGATTTTCTTATGAATTTTCTAGTTAAAGCCCATTTTACCCTTTTTTTTCTATTCCCATAATTTTTAGGCAAGTTTGCTGTACAGAAAGTGCCACTTTTTAGTTCACCAGATTGTAGAGAATAAAATTACCAATCAAACAAAACTGGTTTCACTCATTTTGGAGTTCGAATGGATTTTCTATGCACTTTTGAAGGTTATAGAAATTTCCAGTTTTCAGCACGTGTTCATAGTAATTTTTGTTAAGAGTCCCTAAGGTTTTCTCTATTTAGACACAGGTCCTCGCTCTAGCTCTCTGTGAGAGGAAAATATATAACATGCACCTTGAGCTTTTCAAAATATTAGAGAACTCCATCTTCTTCTCCAACGAGCAGAGACAGGGCAGCGCCATGGCTGAGCTCGATCTCGAGCTCACTGGCGGCGAACGGCGGCTCGGATGGGGGCGAGGTTAAAAGAGAAAATATAGAGCAAGTCTTTGTGATTCCATTCCTCTAATTCTCCCGGCCGGTGGTGGCCGGAGATGGCCGGAAACTCGCCAGCAGTGAAGAGAAGTGGCAGCGAGCTCGGGCTACTCGTGCATGTGGCAATGTGGCAAGGAGAAGGCTTAGGTGAGGCATGCAAAGGCCTCAACAAAGTACGCTGGTGCTCACCGACAGGTTGCGCCTGGTGGACGAGCTCCGGCGAGGTAGGAACGATGCTGGCAGCGGTGGAGAGCTCCGGTGGCGGCAGTAGTGCAGTAGCGGCTCTGATCTGTTGCATGCATGTCCAAAGCATCACATGCATGAGGTAGAACATCACCTAGGGTTGCTACCACTGCAAGGAATCGATGGATGACTCACCGGGTGGACGGCAATTGACGGTGGAGGCGCTCGGTTGGAGTTGGAGAAGACGATGTTGATCTCCCTGCTCGGTTAACCGATCTAGGTGGTTCTTGGGGTGTTTTAAAGCTGGAAGGGAGATGACTCCAGTGGCGCAGCAGCTCGGCAGGCGGAGGTCCCACGCGGCGGGAAACGCCAACAAGATGGCATGGTTGTGCGACGACAACGTCGCGGCCGTGCTCCCGGGCTCCGTGGCGAGGCCGCGTTCCTGGCAAACAGCTGCAGAGAATGAAGTGGGATCAACACAGCCGCTTAGGCATGCTAAGGAGGGCTTGGAATGTGGAAAAGAAAATGGTGACGATGACTTGACGAGCGGCGGCGACACCTTCTTCTCCACGGCCGTCAGGAGGACGGAGGGCGTGGAGGACGAGCAGGAGCTCTCTCCCTGGGTTTGTCCGGCGTTGGGGAGGTGTGGAGTGATGGCGAGCTGGCTGGATGGAGGTAGAGGCCGAGATGAGGTGATCGACTCGTCGACACGTCGCGGCCACGCGTCGAGCACGAACTGCGGCCGGTCTGGCTTGTTTCCATGCGAGCTGAGGGTGGACCTGGGTGGGGGCAAGCCAAGGCCAATGCCATGTGGGTCCAGAGGCGTTACAGCCTAGGTGGAATAGAGGGATATGGGTAGACAGTGAGTGAAAAAGGTTTTAGCCGAATTTTTATGTCTCCCTGTCTTTGGATGAGTGAACAGTGCTGTTAGAGGTGTGTTAAATTTATACCAAAATTCAGGGATGAAGTTTTAGGTACCTAGTTTCCATTTTTCAAATTTTAATCCAAAATTTCCAAGTATTTTGGTCACAGTAAAAAGATTAATAGGGTCCTGGCTGACGCTTGGATGAAATTTTAGGGGGTCTAAACTGGTTGCTAAAATTCTGGAAAATTTATATTTATTCATGATAAATAATCTAGTAATTGAATAAATTATTTCCTATATATGTTTCTGTGAAGTTTGTTGCCCTTTTAAAGATAGTCTTGATTTTGCCGATTAGGGACTAGTTTAAAATACTGTTTGACTAGTTTGACCAAATTTTGTTGAAACCCTAGAGAGGGTGATAAATTAACATTAGATTTATTATGTGGTGAGATATTTTAATTATCTTTCTCATGATTTTTTTGTTGGTCCAAAATATTCATGCATATGTTCCTAGTATGAAAATGCAAAAGCTCAATCAAAACATGGAAAATGTTGTTATGCAAGCATAAGAGATGTATTTTCATTGCCTCCCGCTTTTCATACATCACTTTTATTTCTTTACAATTTTTTGGTATGCTACAGCTCTACCCCCCTTACAAAAGAAATCTCGTCCCCGAGATTTTGCTAGCTCTAAAAGAAACTTGGAAACTCGGCTCTAAGCTTGTCCTCCCTTTCCCATGTGGATTCCTCTAGAGTATGATTACTCCACTGGACCTTGAGCATTTTGATACTACGGTTCCGGGTACGTCGCGCTACTTCTTCCAATATACGAATTGGATATTCTCTATACGAGAGGTCTGGTTGTATGGATATGTTTTCCGTAGGAGCAAACTCATTGGTAACTCTAAGACATTTCTTGAGTTGAGAGACATGAAAAATATTATGTACTTCTGAAAGTTGAGGTGGCAATTCCAATTGGTATGCCACTTGTCCCCGTTTTGCAATAATTCGGTATGGTCCGATATAACGGGGAGCTAACTTTCTGTGTATTTGAAATTGTCTAACGCCTCGCAGTGGTGATACTTTGAGATATATGTAATCACCTACTTCGAAGCTTAATTCGTGACGACGGTGATCAGAATAGCTCTTTTGGCGTGATTGTGCCTCCTTGAGCCGACTTCGAATAATAGCCACATTTTGTTCAGCTTCCTCAATGAGAGTTGGACCAAAGAATTGTCTTTCTCCCACTTCGGACCAGAACAAGGGCGTTCTACATTTTCTCCCATAGAGTGCTTTAAATGGAGACATTTGAAGGATAGACTGATAACTGTTATGATAGGAGAATTCCGCAAAAGGTAGGCATTTTTCCCAGTTGGTGTTGTATGTCATGACACAAGCTCGCAACATATCTTCAAGAACCTGATTTGTACGTTCGATCTGACCACCAGTTTGAGGGTGAAAGGCTATGCTGAAAAATAATTCGGTTCCGAGGAGTCCATGTAAATTCTCCCAAAATCTTGATGTGAATTGTGGTCCACGGTCTGAGACAATTACTTTAGGAACCCCATGTAGCCGTACAATGTGTGCTAAATAGAGCTCAACTAGTTTGGCCCCATTATATGATACATGTACAGGAATGAAGTGAGCCACTTTAGTTAACCGATCAACTATAACCCAAATTGAGTCATGTCCATTTGGGGTTCTTGGGAGACTAGTGATAAAATCCATTCCTACTTCATCGAACTTCCATTCGGGTAATTTCAATGGTTGAAGTAAACCTGCTGGATGTTGATGTTCCGCTTTAACACGTTGACATACCTCACAGATAGCCATGTAAGCCGCGATATCGCGTCTCATGCTAGGCCACCAATATAGGGTACGTATGTCTTGGTACATTTTTGTGCTTCCAAGGTGGATAGACAATGGAGACTTGTGTGCTTCATTTAAAATGGTTTCACGAAGGTCTTGATTGTCTGGAATATATAGTTGTCTTCCATGAATGACCATGCCATCGGAATTCAAGGAAAAGTTTGGTTCCCTGTCTTCTTTCATATTGTGCTTGATTTTAGCCACTTCTTTATCTAAAAGCTAAGCGGCTTTTATTTGGTCATAGAGTGTTGGTTGTAGTGCCAATGCAGCAACATAGCCATCCTCTACAATTTCCAAATCAACCTTTTCAAATTCAAGAGCTAAATTGGGTTGATTTTTCAAGACTTGAGCTATAATATGGTGAAGCTTCCGACTTAGTGCGTCAGCCACCACATTAGCCTTGCTTGGATGATATTGGATGTTAAGATCATAATCTTTTATGAGTTCTAACCATCTCCTTTCTCTCAAATTTAGATCTGATTGGGTGAAGAAATACTTCAAGCTTTTACGATCGGTATAGATATTACACCTTTTTCCGATCAAATAATGTCTCCAGATCTTTAAGGCATGCACTACGGCTGCTAAATCCAGATCATGAGTTAGATAGTTGGTTTCATGAGGTCATAATTGACGTGAGGCATAAGGCACTACTTTACCCTCTTGCATCAACACACATCCAAGCCCATGGTGAGATGCATCACAATATATATCGAAGTGTTTGTGTATATCAGGCATGATTAGCACTAGGGCTGTGGTGAGCTTTTCTTTTAACATTTGGAAACTTGACTCACATGCTTCTGACCACACAAACTTATGCTCCTTCTTGAGGAGTTGAGTTATTGGTCTTGCAATCTTGGAGAAGTTCTCAATATACCGGTGATAATATCCAGATAAACCGAGAAAACTTCGAACCTCAGTGACAGTTTGAGGTTGCTTCCAAGAGAGTACTTTGTCCACATTGGTTGGATCTACAGCAATTCCTCCTTCTGATATAATATGGCCAAGGAAAGGAACTTCCTTTAACCAAAATTCACATTTGGAGAATTTTGCGTATAGCTTGTGTTCATGCAGCTTGTCAAGAACCATACGCAGATGTTGTGCGTGTTCTTTTTCGTTTCTTGAGTAAATAAGGATGTCATCAATGAATACCACCACAAATTTGTCTAGATACTCCATGAATATTTTGTTCATTAGGTTCATGAAGGTAGCAGGAGCGTTGGTCAGTCCAAAAGATACCACGGTATATTCGAATAGACCGTAGCGGGTGGTGAATGCTGTCTTTGGAATATCCTCCGGTTTGATTTTGAGTTGAAAATATCCAAACCTTAGGTCAATTTTGGAAAAGATCCGAGCACTGGTCATTTGATCGAAGAGATCATCTATTCTAGGAAGTGGATATTTGTTTTTGATGGTGACTTCGTTTAGAGGATGATAATCCACACACATTCGCTGTCGGAGGAGGGAACTCCAACCGCGGGGAGTCTGGGGACCCCCCTTTGAGGTTCGGCCAGGGGAGTTGTTCGCAGGACGGCAGCGGCGCCTGAGAGAAATATGCTCGGGCCCGGGAGCCCGGGCTGAGAGATGGCACGCAAGGGAGACAGGAGAAGTATACAGGTTCGGGCCACGCGGAGGCGTAATACCCTACTCCTATGTGTGTTTGCTATGTGGGAGACGAATGTGGTTTGTTCTTACAAGGAGTTCTTGAGGGATGCTCAAGAGCTCGGACTCGAAGAAGAAGACTAACTCGAGCTAAAGTAGAAGACCAAGACCTCGAAACTCTAGAGGCTCTTCTTCTCCAGAAGCTCTCCCAACCCCAAGCAGTCCCCTTGCTGTAGGCTCGGATCCTCCTTTTATAACTCAAGGGGAGTCCACAGTGCCGAGTACACGGAGAAAGATTTTAGGTATGATATGTTTTGTCGTACACGTCCGCGCCCGTTTGCGCCCGCCTGTTGAGCCACGCCGGAGTTGGTCCGGGATGTCCTGTCGTCACGTCGCTCGGCTGCTGCGGGCGGGAAGGTCGTGAGGATGTGATGGCGCACGCCGTCACGGCCGGAGCATGGAAAAACGAAGCCCTCTCAAGTCAAAAGCTCTCTGACTGCACAGGGAGCGGGCCCACACGTGGCAGAGCGGGCGACAGGGGCGACGCGCCCCATTGCCTCGCCATTAATGTAGGTAGTTGGGGAGTTGACCCGCTAGAGCCAGGCTCGTGCCCGGGGCAGAGAGCTCATCGAGCCCTCCGCGCGCACAAGGTGCCGAGCTCCTTGGGGACGGAAGCTGAGTCCCGGGACCGGGGGGTGAGGCCCTGTTCCAGGAAGTCCTAGCAATGTTCCCAGGGACATGCCCCGGGACCGAGGAGGTGGCTCCCGGGACCGGGGGGCGAGGCCCGGGCACGGGAAGGTCCCCGGGTCACGGGGCCCGAGGAGGTGGCTCCTGGGACCGGGGGGCGAGGCCCGAGCACGGGAAGGTCCCCGGGACGCGGGGCCCGAGGAGGTGGCTCTCGGGCCATCGTAGCGACTCGCCCGGGGAGTGCGCACCCGGGCCCTAGGCAGTGCTCGTGCCCAGGTACTTAGCGGGAAAAATGGCCGTAGCTGGCCACCGCTTGTGCTGAATGTGGCCCCCGGAGGGGCTGACGTGGCCGAAAATCCACGCGTCCCCGGGATATGTGGGGCCCCCAGTCCCGTTTCGTCGACAGTGGCCCCTGGCCCTGTTGCTTGGCCAGGACCCACTCTGGGCAGGAACAGGGCCACGTCTTTGAGAAACGAGGGGACGTGGGGCCCACCTGGTTTTAGAGACGACGAGATGTGATTGCCTGTTGCGGAACCAACTGACGTCCCTACTGCCGAAGAAGAGGAGGATGCCAGGGCCTAGCCGCCTCTCGCGGGGGGGGGGGGGGGGGAGCGGGCCCTGGTACTTTTTTGCTGCCCGGCGAGGAGGAGCGGCGCGTGGACACGCGACGCTACACTCCGCGTTGGGGTAGATGGCGATCGCCGCCGACCAAGTGCAGGCGGCAGCCCGGCGGGAGCGGCAGGAGTCCGCCCGGGTCCAGGCGGATCTCGAGAGCGGGCGGCAGCGATCGCAATGGCGATGCAGCAGCTCACCGCCCGTACAGTCGCCACCGAGATCTTCGTGGCGACCCGCCGGCTAGAGATCGAGGCAGCAGAGAGGCGCGTCATCCAATTGGAGGCCGCCGCCAAATCTGCCGCCGATGAGGCCTCCCGCGCCCGGTCCGAGATGGAGGCGCGGGAGAAGGAAATATCCTCCCGGGAGGAACGCGTCCGGGCCCAAGAGGCCGGGCTCGCGTCCCGGGAGCATGAGATCACCGCGCGCGAGGAAGCCACGGTGGTTGGCGAGGAGGCCACCAGCCTTTCCACAGGAGCGAGGTGGAGCAGATGAAGCTGTTGGCCGCCGACGTCGACGCCAAGGCCGAGGCCCTCGCAACGCGAGGGGCGGTCGTGGAGGACAAGGAGAATTCCCTCGCCCCGCGCGAGATGGCGGTGAAGGCTGTGGCGCGCGGGGCCGTGACGCGGGCTACGTCAAGCGGCTCCCCGACACCGGCGAGTGTCTGCTGAGATTGTTTTTTGTTTTTCTTTTGTTTTTTGTCTTTGTTATCCCGGGGCCCGGGAACGCCGAGTGCTAGGCGCCATCCGACTCCGAGCGCCAGTAGCCGTGAACGGCCGTAGCGCCCAAGTCCCCTTTCCGGGGCCTGGGGCAGATGCCTGCCCCGGGAACTTGGTTCCCGAGGGCAGCGAGTGTGATAGTCGCCCGCCCCGGGAACTCGGTCCCCAGGACGGTCAAGTCCGTCTTCCGGCCCCTGCCTCCCCGGGAACTCGGTCCCCGGGACAGTTAAGTCTGTCTTCCAGCCCCTGCCGCCCCGGGAGCTTGGTTCCCGAGGGCAGCGAGCTTGGTAGTTGCCCGCCCCGGGAACTCGGTCCCCGATGTCTGCGAGCAACTGAGCGCGAGTCTTCCGGGCCCGGGGCCCCTCCATGCCCCCGAGCACTACTGGCCCCAGGAGCGCAGCGAGACCGCGGGGAAAGACTGCTAGACAGAGAGAAAATACGAAAAGATGCCCCGCGTGGGTTAGGTATGGCCGAAGTGCTATGCTCGTACCTTTTGGCTCGCCGGGAGCCTCTCGGGAATCGACCTTGACCGGGCACGGGGTCGCCAGGCAGCGAAGCACCTGGCGCCTCAGCGGTGGCTGGGGAGGAGCTGGCCAGGCCGGGCACCGCAGCCCGCCTCGGGAATCTAGGCTGGCCCGATGGGGGGTTATGCTCGAGACCCCGGAGCATCAATAGTGCCCGGGGCGCGGTCCACGACCTGACCATCAGGCCTCAGCATCCAGGGCAGCGCTAACCCAGCAGCCCTCGCGCCAGGCCCTGGCAGATTCCGCTTTGATCCTGGGGCCGAGGAGAACGAAACACATGGCCATACAAACGGGGGAAGAATAGAAATTGAGCAATATTTAAAGTCGGATAAGATTACGTATCTGGATGTTGAAAAGGGTGGTGTGGCTCCGCGAGCACAATCCTAGGGCCCGGAGCGCTGCAAGGCCCCGGCCAGGGATTTGCGTCGGACATAAGTCTGAGATGGGGCCCCCGGCCAGCTTCGAGGTTTGAAAAACCTACTTAAACCTGCCGGGGATGGGTTTAATCTGCACACGATGAACTGTGAGAGTACTTGGCTCGTTCCTTTGTCCATTCCATGCTACGAATCGTGACGTCTACCACCTCCCAAGGGCCTCTTCGCGGTCGCGACCGTGCGGAGGAAAAAATTACGCATAACCATTTCGCCCCCTACCTCTGGAAAAAACCGAGCTCGAAGCTAGCTAGGCGGGGCACTGGAGGCACCGGGGCCCGGGGCGCCACGCAGAGGGACGCCACCATGGCCTCGGGGCTCGACAACGCCCCGGGCTTATCACGTGGGGATACGGTAGCTCGTTGGTAGGGAACTGATGATAATGCGCAAACCCCAACCACCGCATGGGCGCGGCCCGAATATGCCCCCAGGGGGTGAGACCGCTACGAACGCAACACACAAAAAAGGACAAAAGGGACGAGAACATAAAGCATACTGAAAAAGCTACTTAGGGGATGCGCATGGGGGCCCCCGGCCAGCACTGAGATTGGAGAAATCCGGCGCTGGCCCGAGCACCAGGCAACTTACAGGATGTGTTCATGGATAAAATTTGCGGAGATGCTCGATGTTCCAGGGATTGGGAAGCGGGGTCCCATGCTCCTGGCCTTGTCTTACCGAGCCCGGTCGGGAGACACCTATCACCAAGAAGGGGCCTTCCCACATGGGGGAAAGTTTATTCTTTCCGGCATGTGTGAGGACACGGCGGAGGACTAAGTCCCCGACCTAGAGTGATCGGGCCCGAACCTTACGCTAGTGAAAGTGCTTAAGGCTCTGCTGGTAACGAGCGACGCAGAGCGAGGGCGCCGCCTACGTTCCTCGAGGAAGTCGAGGTTGTCGAGCTGCATGTTGTCGTGGTCGGCGTCGTCAGTGTAGCGTTATACCCGGGGAGAGCCGAAGGTGAGCTCTGATGGCAGAACAGCTTCAGCCCCGTACACCAAGAAGAACGGGGTCTCCCCGGTCGCCCGGCTTGGTGTGGTACGATTCGCCCAGAGGACCGCCGGAAGCTCGTCGATCCACTTGACACCATGCTTTTTGAGGTCATTGTAGGACCTTGTCTTGAGGCCCCGCAGGATCTTAGCATTCGCCCGCTCAGCCTACCCGTTGCTAGTGGGGTGGGCAGGAGAGGCGAAGCAGAGCCTGATGCCGACGTCGGAGCAGTACTCGCCGAAGAGCTCGCTCGTGAACTGCGTGCCGTTGTCGGTGACGATGCGGTTGGGGATTCCGAAGTGGCTGGTGATTCCCGGATGAACTTGAGCGCCGAATGCTTATCGACGTCGATCACGGGGAACACCTCTGGCCACTTCGTGAATTTGTCGATGGCGACATACAGATGTCGATAACCCTCGACCGCCCGGGGAAAGGGGCCGAGGACATCGAGTCCCTAAACCGCAAAGGGCCAGGACAGGGGGATCACCTGGAGTGCCTACGCCGGCTAGTGGGTCTGCTTGGCATGGAACTGGCATGTGCGGCAGCGCTGGACGAGGTCGAACGCATCCTGCAAAGCCGTGGGCCAATAAAAACCTTGCCGAAAAGCCTTACCGACCAGGGATCGAAATGCGGCGTGGTTGCCACATTCCCCTTCATGGATATCGGCGAGGATCTCGACGCTGGATTCGCGCGGAATGCACTTGAGTAGGACGCCGTTGGCGCCACATCGGTAGAGGTCCCCATCTACCATGATGTAGCGCTTAGACAAGCGAGCCACCCTTTCTGCCTCCGCGTCATCTTCGGGGAGATGCGCTCGAAGAAGATATGCCCGGATTTCGTCCATCCAGGAAGGTGCACTGGGTCCGGCCGCAAGGACCAAGTCCTGGGCCCGGGAGTGCACATCTGTCTCAGACCCGGGCTCGGGGGTGGTCCCCAAGATCTTGGGTGAGGCCGCTGAGGGGGCCTCGAGGGCTTCCTGGAAAACCCCCGAGGGAACCGGCGCACGCGAGGACGCCAGCCTTGAGAGCTCGTCGGCGGCGAGGTTGCGACTGCGAGGGACGTGGCAAAGCCTGAGGTCGTCGAAGCGGCGTTCAAGCCTCCGCACTTCGTCCACATACGCAGCCAATTGGGGGTCCAAGGCTTGGTATTCCTTGGACACCTGGTTGATGACGAGTTCGGAGTCGCCTTGCGCCCACAACCTTCGCACCCCGAGGGCGATCGTGGCCCGGAGGCCGGCGAGAAGGCCCTCGTATTCGGCCATGTTGTTGGTGGCTCCGAAGTTGAGGTGGACGACGAAACAGAACTCGTCCTCGGCAGGTGACACAAGGATGGCCCCGGCCCCGGCGCTGGGGCAAGAAGCCCGTCTGGCGCAGGAGCTGTCGAAGTTCAGCGTCCAGTAAAGGCGCAGATCGGGGGCTAGCTCGGGGACCAGGGATCCGGCGTCTAGCACAGGATCCGGCTCGGGCACCGGCGTCCACTCTGCAAGAAAATCCGCCAGGACTTGGCTTTTGATGGCGTGGCACACCTGAAAATGGAGGTCAAACTCAGCGAGCTCGACCGCCCACTTGGCGACATGGCCCGTTCCCTCCTGGTTATGCAATATTTGCCCAAGAGGGAAGGACGTGACCACGGATACCTTGTGTGCCTGGAAGTAGTGGCGGAGCTTCCTGGACGCGATGAGAACCGCGTACAGCAACTTCTGCGCTTGGGGGTAGCACGATTTGGCATTGCGGAGTACCTCGCTGACGAAGTACACCGGCTTCTGTTGCATGCCCACCGATCCCGGCCTGACGAGGGCCGGGAGCTCGGGCTTAGCTCCCTCGGGAGGGAGCGAGCTCCCGTGATCACGAACAGATATGTGCCCGGGACCCGAGGGCCCGGGCTGAGATATGGGATGAATCGGGACGACTTCCCCAGACCCGCTCTTGCCAAGGCAATGCTGTCCAGGTTATCGCGCCCTGTCTGGTTGTGGAAATGTTGAAGTTGTTTCGGGTGCCACGTCCGCAGACTCGGACTTGCCTTGGCGAGGCTGCCTGGGTTCTGGCTTCCCAGTGTCGGGCCCGGGGCGCGGATCGCGGGACATGGTCCCGGGTCCCTGGCCCCGGCTCGAATGTGGTAAATATGTGCCTGGGCCCTGGGGGCCCGGGCTAAGATGTGGAATGTATCGGGACGACTTCCCCAGACCTGCTGTCGCCATGGCGATGCGGTCCGGGTTATCGCGCCCTGTTGAAGTTGTTCCGGGTGCCGCGTCCCTAGACTCGCACTCGCCTTGGCGAGGCTGCCCGGGTTCGGGCTTCCTAGTGTCGGGCCTGGGGCGCGGATCCCAGGCCGCGTGTTTGTCGGGCAAGGGGCGCTCGACGACGAGCGTCACGCTCACCACTTGCGGGGTTGCCGCTATGTAGAGCAATAGGGGCTCATCTTGAGCAGGTTTCACGAGGACAGGAGGCGTTGTCAGGTACCTCTTGAGCTCGTCAAGGGCTTGATCGGCCTCCTCCGTCCATGTGAACTGCTCGGTTCTCTTTAGAAGCTTGAAGAGGGGGAGGGCATGCTCCCCGAGCCTGGAGATGAAGCGGCCTAGTGCAGCCACACACCCGGTCAGCTTTTGGGCCTCCCAGAGCCGCATCGGGGGGTGCATGCAGTCGACGGCCGCTATCTTTTCCGGGTTCGCCTCAATGCCGTGGCTGGACATGAGGAACCCGAGGAGCTTGCCGGCCGGGACCCCGAAGACGCATTTGTCCGGGTTCAGCTTCATCCTCGTGGATCGAAGGTTGCTGAACATTTCGGCCATGTCATGGAGCAAGGTGGCGCGGTTGCGCGACTTCAGCACCAAATCATCGATGTAGGCCTCCATGTTGCGACCTAGCTGTGATTTAAATGTCACGCGGATAGCACGCTGAAAAGTAGCACCAGCATTTTTCAACCCAAAAGGCATTCACACATAGCAATAAGCCCCATGAGGGGTAATGAAAGAAGGTTTTTCCTCATCCTCCTCTGCCATCCGGATCTGATGATAACCTGAGTAAGCATCAAGAAAACACAAAAGGTTGCACCCCGCTGTGGAGTCGACTATCTGGTCTATACGGGGCAGAGGGAATGGGTCTTTGGGGCAAGCCTTATTGAGGTCGGTGTAGTCTATGCACATGCACAGCTTTCCGTTGGACTTGGGGATGATGACCAGGTTGGCCAGCCACTCGGGGTGGACGACCTCGCGGATGAAGCCAGCTGCAAGGAGCTTGTCGATCTCCTCGCGGATGAAGGCTTGGCGCTCCAGGGCCTGCCGTCGCACCTTTTGCCGCACCAGGCGTGAGCCTGCGCGGACGGCCAAGCGATGCTCAATCACCCCCCCTGGGGACCCCGGGCATGTCCGACGGTTGCCAGGCGAAAATGTCGGAGTTTGCCCGAAGGAAGGCGATGAGCATGCTTTCCTATTTGTCGCCCAACGAACCGCCAATCTTGACGGTTCGGGACGGGTCATCACCGAGGACGACCTCCTTGACGAGGTTCGCGTCACTGGCGGCGATGCGCGGCTTGGGGACTTGGGGCAGCGAGGGCCCCGCGCCACCCGCCGTGTCGGGAGTTGCTGGGGCGATGTTGGCCCCGCGCTGCTTGGCACACGAGAGGGCAGCCTTCACGTCCCCGAGGACTGTGATTGGGCCCGCGGGGCCCGGAAGCTTCATGGTTAGGTACGCATAGTGCGTAACTGCCATGAACCTCACCAACGCGGGGCGCCCGAGGACCGCGTTGTATGGGAGGTTGCACTCAGCGACGTCGAAGACGATGTGCTCGGTGCGGAAGTTACCGCGGTCACCGAAGGTGACGGGTAACAAGACCTGGCCGAGGGGCCAGGTGAGGCCCTTCGTAATCCCAATGATGGGCAACGAGGGCGCAAGATTCGTCCCCGGGGCCTTGATCTTCTCAAAAACCCCCGGGGAGAGGATGTTGAGGGCGGCGCCCCCGTCGACGAGGACGCGGCCCACCTTGACATTGCATATGGTGGGGGAGACAGCCAGGGCGAGCTGCCCCTCCCCAAGTACCCGGGCCGGGTGATCGCTGGGGCCGAAGGTGATCAGGGTGTTCGACCACTTCAGCCTCCGAGTCGCCGCTGGGCCCGGGGTCATGGTCAGCAGCTCGCGCTGCATGGCCTTGAAGCCACGGCCCGAGGAGTAGGCGTGCGCCCCGCCATCGAGGGTGGAGAGGACGCTCTCGGGTTCTTGGAACTCGAGAGGTTGCTCCAGATCAGGAGCGGGCTTGGCTTGCTGCCGCTCCTGCTGGAACCTCTTGACGCGCTCGGCCATGTTCTGGACGGCGCGGCACTCGGTGAGGTCGTGCGAGTCTGTCTCGTGGATGGTGCACCACTTCCGGGCCGCTGCCGATGGCGGCGGTGCACGTGCGGGCTTTTGCCGCTTGCCGCCGTTATTGTCGCCGCGAGCAGTGTGGCCTCGGGGGCCGCCTGTAGCAGCCAAGGTGAAGTTCTCGGCGGCCCGCTTGCCCTTCTGGCGCTTCCTCCTATTTCGCTGCGATGCGGAACGTGAGGGCTCGCCGTGCTCTCTAGGGTCCTAGTCGGGGGCCCCAGGGCGTGGCTTGTTCCACGCCCGGGCCTCCTCCTTGTGGGCGCAGAGGTCGGTGAGGCTGAACAGCTCGGCCGCGGTCTGGACGTCGCAGGTGCCTAGCTTCTCGAGCATGCGCTTGTCGCGCAGGCCCGAGCGAAACGCATGAATAACCGCGTGAAGGGCGATGTGGGGGATGGTGTTACGTACCTGGCTGAAGCGCTGCAAAAAATGCCTCAGTGACTCGTCCCTGCCCTGACGTAGGGCGTGGAGATCCGCCTCGTTCCTAGGGCCTGGGAAAGTGCCCTGGAAGTTCGCCACGAACTAGTGGTAGAGGTTCTCCCACGAGTAGATCGAACCCTCAGGGAGGTTCATCATCCAGGAGCGAGCCTGGGCCTTGAGGGCGACAGGGAAGTAGTTCGCCATCACCTTCTCATCGCCGCCGGCCGCCTGGATGGCGGTGGTGTAGATCTGCAGGTACTCTGTGGGATCGATGGAGCCGTCATATTTCTCCGGCAAGCTGGGCCGGAACTTGGCCGGCCAGCACACCTGCCGGAGGCCTGGGGAGAGCGCCAGGCAACCCGAGCCGTACTAGCGGGCTCGGGGGACGGACGACGGTTTCCCGCTGGGGGGTTAGAGCTGGAGGCCTAGGCCTCGGGACCCTGGCGGCGTCCGCGTGCCGTTCGTGCTGTCGCTCCAACATGACCCGGGCGTCCTCATGGGACCGCATCCTGTTTAGCCGGTCACGGAGGTCGCCATGGCCATTCTTGGCCGGAGGCTTGGCACGAGGCGCCACGCTCCGGGCTTGGTTCTGCTTCGGGGCGGGGGGCCGGCCCGTGCTAGATGTCGCGCCGTCGGCGCTCCCGGCCCCTGCACTGCTATCGACGGTGACCCGGCGATGGGCCGCGCCTACCAGGTCGGCGACTTCATTGAGCCACCACCGCTCCCGGCCTCCGTCCTCGGTAAAAGCCGGGGGGTGGCGCAGGAGGGCTTCCGCCGCCAGGAGGGCTCCCTGCGGCGACGCGAACTGGAAGTCAAGATGGCGGCACGCCGTGGAGCGGCGCGTCCGTTCGCGCCTCATGGATGAGGCTGCAGCAGACCCAGCGGGGCACTTGCCGGCCCCCTCTGGAAGGGAAGGGGCCGAGGCCGCACAACCAGGCCGCCGAGGGGCAACTCAGCCCGCCGAGCGCGCGCTGCGCGCCCCCAAGAAGACGGGGAGGGGGAGCGTGGCGGGCTCGCCACCGGGCTAACCTCGCCCGGCGGGGTGAAGCCACCGGACTCCTCGTCGGAGTCCCATGGACGATGACCTCCTGCCATGGAGTGTGCCGGCGTTGGGGACGCCGGTGTGCCGCCTGGAAGAGAAACTCCTCTACCTGGTGCGCCAGCTGTCGGAGGAGGGAACTCCAACCGCGGGGAGTCTAGGGACTCCCATTTGAGGTTCGGCCAGGGGAGTTGTTCGTAGGACGGCAGCGGCGCCTGAGAGAAATATGCTCGGGCCTGGGGGCCCGGGCTGAGAAATGGCACGCAAGGGAGACAGGAGAGGTATACAGGTTCGGGCCGTGCGGAGGCGTAATACCCTACTCCTGTTTGTGTTTGCTATGTGGGAGACGAATGTGGTTTGTTCTTACAAGGAGTTCTCGAGGGATGCTCAAGAGCTTGGACTCGAAGAAGAAGACTAACTCGAGCTGAAGTAGAAGACCAAGACCTAGAAACTCTAGAGGCTCTTCTTCTCCAGAAGCTCTCCCGACCCCAAGCAGTCCCCTTGCTGTAGGCTCGGATCCTCCTTTTATAACTCAAGGGGAGTCCACAGTGCCGAGTACACGGAGAAAGATTTTAGGTATGATATGTCTTGTCGTACACGTCCGCGCCCGTTCGCGCCCGCCTGCTGAGCCACGCCAGAGTTGGCCCGGGACGTCCTGTCGTCACGTCGCTCGGCTTCTGCGGGCGGGAAGGTCGTGAGGATTTGACGGCGCACGCCGTCGCGGCCGGAGCGTGGAAAACCGAAGCCCTCTCAAGTCAAAAGCTCTCTGACTGCACAGGGAGCGGGCCCACGCGTGGCAGAGCGGGCGACTGGGGCAACGCGCCCCATTGCCTCGCCATTAATGTGGGTAGTTGGGGAGTTGACCCGCTAGAGCCAGGCTCGTGCCCGGGGCAGAGAGCTCATTGAGCCCTCCGCGCGCACAAGGCGCCAAGCTCCTTGGGGACGGAAGCTGAGTCCCGGGACCGGGGGGCGAGGCCCGGGCCCGGAAAGGTCCCCGGGACACGGGGCCCGAGGAGGTGGCTCCCGGGACCGGGGGACGAGGCCCAGGCACGGGAAGGTCCCCAGGACACGGGGCCCGAGGAGGTGGCTCCCGGGCCGTCGTAGCGACTCGCCTGGGGAGTGCGCACCCAGACCCTAGGCAGTGCTCGTGCCCAGGTACTTAGCGGGAAAAAAGGTTGTAGCCGGCCGCCGCTTGTGCTGAATGTGGCCCCCGGAGGGGCTGACGTGGCCGAAAATCCACGCGTCCTCGGGATATGTGGGGCCCCCAGTCCCGTTTCGCCGACAGCCTGGTACCGTCTTTCTTTGGTACAAAAAGTACCGGACATCCCCATGGTGATGAGCTGGGAAGAATGAATCCCTTCTGTAGTTGCTCATTAAGTTGGTTTTTGAGTTTAGATCGATCCTGAGGGTAAGGGCTTTTAGAAATGGGTGCTGTTCCAGGTTTCAAATTAATCACAAATTCGATATCCCGGTCGGGTGGCATTCCTGGTAACTCATCGGGAAATACATCAGGATAGTTGCACACTATAGGTACATCTGAGAGTTGAGTAGTCACTATCGCATGAAGGGATGATGTTTTAGAGCTGGGAGTATGATCTAGTGCGAAAGTGATAGAGTTGCCATCCGTATTTGTCAGAGAAACAGTTCTATTGGCACAGTCAATAGTTCCTCTATGTTTAGTTAGCCAATCCATACCTAGAATGATGTCTATTTCCATAGAATTTATTTGGATTAGATTTGCTTTGAATTTTGTGTCCATTATCCTGATTGGAACATCCGTACACATTTGTTCTGTTCTGGAAGTGGAATTAGGTGATTGTATTAGCATGACCTTTTGTAAAAGTTTGGTCTCTAGGTTCTGTTGGTGTACTGTTCTGGTAGATATAAATGAATGTGATGCTTCAGAATCGAAAAGAACAGAAACGGGTGTTGAGTTTATAAGAAATGTACCTAGCATCACGTCAGGTGCGTCAGTGGCCTCTTCAACATTTACGTGGTTCAGACGACCATGTCCAAACACTGGGGCTGGTTTTGGTGCGTTACGGCCCCCATGCTGAATTCTATGAACCTGGGCTGGAGCACATAGTGGAGCTTGAGCAACTTGTTTGAGAGGTTTTGGTACTTGCCTTTTGGGATGAGGACAATTAGAAGCATAATGCCCCATCTGACCACAATTGAAACAATTGACATTTACTGCCCGATCTTGTGTGCCAGCTTGATAACCGCCGCGGTTATACCATTGAACCGCCTGTTGTTGCGGACGCAGTGCTGTGTATTGAGGCCTTGGCTGAATTCTTGGAGCTTGAGGTGCAGGGGAACGATACACAACCCTCGACATCACACGGGGACGGGAGGGACCGGCAGTAGTCTTTCTGGTTACCCATTTTCGCTTCCGCTCTTCCATCGCCTTCTTCCCACTGGACTCCACTCGAAGAGCCTTGTCCACCAGTGATTTCATGCTATGGATTTCATGAGCGGAGAGGGCATATTCCGTCTCTGGGTTGAGGCGGTCTCGGCAAAGTTTCACTTTCCTGGCCTCTGTAGTTATCTCTTTAGGAGCATACGAGGCAAGATAATTGAAGCGGTTGAGAAAGTCGATGAAAGGCATATCTCCCTGCTTCAAGTTGAGGAATTCTTTCCTCTTAAGCTCCATAAGACCATCAAGGATGTGGGTTGATCGAAATCCTTCCTTAAAAACTGTCCAAGTGATGGGCTCGTCAGCAGGAATGAGGGTCTTGTAGCTTTCCCACCATGCTGCAGCTGCACCTTGAAGATAATGCGCCGCATAGGCTGCTTTTTCCCTTTCGTCACAGTGGGCAAGGTTGAGTTTGGCCTCAATATCATGAAGCCAATCATCTGCGTCAAGAGGATCATTCGCAGATGAGAAGTTCGACGGGTGAGTACGCTGGAAGTCTGCTAACTTCAATTGTCCTTGATTTAAATTCTGGGTCATAGCCGCTCCAATGCTTTCATTGCTGGCGACCATTCGCTCAAAGAGCCGATTCTGCATTGCCAACAATTGAGCCATGGTGGGCTCTGCACCAGAAGCTGGCCCTTCCCTATTGGAGTTGGAGGGGTCTGTGTTAGACATTCTGCATGCGGATACTGAAAAGTCAAGACCCAATATAGAACTGATTCAAATACACTGAAATGATCATGTATACGGCAAGGTTGATTAACCTAGAAACATAGTGCAGAGCTATAAATTCAACCATATGGGAACCTAGCATCAGAATTATATTGCCATAGTCTCAATTTAATCATCATGTACTGAATAGCACAAGGAATAAAATTCAGAACGGTAAGCAACACATTCTGAGAATGGATAAGAACATACACTGAAACAGTGTTTACATCTAACCATAAGGTTCAATACAAACGGGAATATAGGGCAACCATTAAGCTCTTGTCACATGACAAGGCATACAACAAAATTTGGTTACCAAAAATATATTAAGGGATCCCACATCCTAGGTTACAAGTGGGTTCTACATCCACCTTCCATCTTGCCTAAGGAAAATTTTACATAGCCTAGGATAGATGGCTAGTGCCTACTATTACATCCTTAATTCATAAATGCGTCCGTCCCAGCAGACAAATCTAGGAGGTCCCGTGGTACCAAGCTGTGGAAGAACAGTTGGGATGGCATGAATTGAGGTTGACCTATGCTCCACCTCAATGTAGACCCCTGCTGGTTTAGGCAGGACTTCTTCTAGTTTGTACATAGCATCTTCCCCAAACATGAACTCTGGTGAGTAGACTTCACTGCGACGCCTAGAGAATAGACACCTCTCTAGTATTGCCACTCTACTGCGAGCATTCTCCATCTCTTCATAGGTGAGATGGTAGAGCTAATCCAGGGATCTTACGAGACCTACAAGTTGTAGGTGGGACGTTGCTGGTCCTTCTCCTAGCTCATTCATGCTTGGAAATTGACGTCGGCCTACCCTTGGGTGCATGGATGGATAATAAAAGAAGTGGTCCACCAATTCTGGAAGTTCATGACGAAGGTGGGCTATGGTGATGTATGCACTGTGATACAGGGCAGAGCTGCAGTTCCAGCCGTGTCCAACATACTGGTGATCTCTCTCCTTTGGAGTTCTGCCCCTAATACATACTCTAGCCATCATCATGGTCTGGGAGGTCCCGATCACTGTGTTTAGCAGGTGATATTCGGGAGGGATGATGAACCCTATGTACTGCATCATCAACCAGAGGGTATGCTGCATAGTGTTAATGTTGTACCCTCCGGTGTACGCATGTGGTTGATGGGCTTCTGACATCTACACAGAGATTACAACAGGGTTAGCCAGTTTGGTAAGAATCCAGAGGGCTATTGGGGAAACTGTGGAGTTCCAAAGAACAAAAAGATTGTGCAACATGTGGATTGGACTAATTCTGCCCTGCATAGTTCTCAGAAAAAACAGAGCCTTATGGTCACCCTAGGGGTATGATAAAATTACCAAATTTTTATATTCAGATTTCCTATAAAGTTTTCTTTTTTCTGAGAGAAAATTAGAATTTCCGCATGGGTAGTTTTCTATATAGAAATTAAGCAAGTTAAGTGGCACAATTCTGGAACAGATTGTCCAGGGCACTTGTCGAATTTTTATCTCTCAGGTTACTGGTTCAAAAATTCCCAGAAAATTCCTAGGACTTCCTCACTGGATTCCTAAGGTACTGTTCAAAATTGGATATTTTATCACTCATAGTTTGGGCTGTAAAAAATTAAAAGGTAGACAACCTATAGATTCCAGATTACATTCGTGTCCAGTATACGAATTATCCCACTATGAGGTATTCCTCTAAAATTTCCAAGAGAATTTATATCACCTACGTGGTAAGTCTAGTTACTACTGGTAAAGGCTCAAAATTTTATCCCTTCTGGTTCGGCCTACACAAATTTATTATTGCTGCTAACCCCAGATTTCCGATCGGTACATGCATCACTAGTTCAATTTTTATAATTAGTTAGAAGGGTACTAAACTCTCCATATTTTTACTACACTCTACTAACTAGGTTTAGAACCTATCGGATGAATAGGATGGCTATTCTTGCAAACAACCTAGGGCAACGGTCAAGCAATTTCCCATCCTAGCCCGTTTCTACCTATTTTGGGCTTCTCGTCAAATTTTGAAGGTAGGAGATAGGAGTAAGAAAGTCACCCAATGATTTTAATTAAAGTAAGTTTGATATTCAAATTATTCTTCATATCCAAATTTTATCATATTACCCCATTCTCAAAATCTTTTCATTTGGCCTTTGTCAAAACCCGATCTTTTGCCCATTCGGTTTAATTATAGGCTTGCTTTGCAACTGGAGTTTTGAAATCATTTAAAAATGGTTAAGTACTACCTTAGAGTAATGGTTTGATATTTTTAAACCATCTTCTAGAAATTACATTTTTCAAATGATTCTGTTCCTATAGATCAAGAATAGAGAACTTTAAAGCCAAAATAAGACATAGAGGAGAGTAGTTATTTAGAGAAGGATGAGATAATAAGAATGTAACGTTTTCGCAAATACTTTATAGCTGAGAACAAAGTTCTCAAAATATTCAGTTGAAACCATTATATCGACCATTCTAAGAAAGGTTTCCCGGAGTCGGTATTGGCTCTGATACCACTGCTGTGGGCACGCCGGAAATGCATTATGGAGAGTAATTACTATGACAACGCGAAATATCTAGATGGATGGGATCTCGAATAAAAACCAAATAAATGCAGTAACCATCTATCCTCATCGCAGTCTTGCCATAATATTTACCCATTCATAATACAAATCCAATGCGCCGAATTCAGAAATAAAAAGATATTTAGAGAGTTGATTCACCAGTCCGAAACGACGAACTGTGCCCGTCAAACCACACGAGGGTGCCGACCAAACATGGTACATACTTCTGGGCATATGGTCTACGGTTGAATCAACATCCATGCATCTCGTCATTTCTAAATTCTTACTAATGTGTGACTAGCCCAGGAAAACTCTAGTCCCACACGTTCATCTTAGCAAGTAATATCCAATACAAAGGGTATTTAGCTAATTAAACAAAAAGTACAGATACAGATACATATTAACTAATGTTTACATAAGCCTCGAGGGCCAAATAGTAAGTCCATCGGAAGCATGACTACCCAGAAAACCCTCAAGCAACCGACTAAGGGTAAACCCTTAGATAGGACCATCCTGATCAACCTGTTCACCCACACATTCATGATACAAATCTTCATCTTCACCTATGTGTGGATCTATAGGAGCATTCACAAAAATAAAATATAACTCAGTATGCAAGTTACTGGCAAGGCCACAATCAAACCTAACTATACATGTGAGCTGTAATCAAGGTAAAGGCTGTATGAAGAGGCTCAGTTTTATTGCATAAAGCCAATTTTATTTCGCAACAATTTAAAAGAGGGATTCGTAAATCAAATTACATCCTAGGCTAGTAGAATAATACCATGGCATCATTTTGCATAGATAACTACTTCACCGCCCTCCTTGGTAGCAAGACTATAATACAACTTAATAATCCAATTTCATTTCATCATCATTTCATCAATCACCAAGTATAGATCAGTATAAATCTTCACCCAACCATCCCATTCCATAAAGCATTTTAAAAACATAAATCTATACTCAATGGACACAACCATGCCGCTCCTGACCGTGAGCTTGGCTAACCAATTAGTTTTGACTCTGCAGAGTTTGTACAACTTTACCCACATGATATGATCGCTCTAGTTTGTCCGGTACCCGTCGGTACCACCACACTCTACATATTGAATGCGGTCTAGAGGACACAACACAGCTTTTACATTACCTAACATTTAGCCTTGCACCAGCATGAGGTGTGTTACTCCACATCGGGGTGCTACCCCGATGCCATAGGTGGCGGGCCCACACCTTAACCTAACGCCATGGCGGCAGCCTACCTGGCTTCCCACGAGGCACACAACATTGTACTGGACAAACTTAGATGCCTATTCCGTTACGGGACATAGGAAGTTCCTCTGAACAGCCCTACGATCCATTGTAGGCACTACCCATACTACTCTGCCTACCAGAATGCAAGGTTAAACATTCAGCAACTTAATCCACTATGGCTATCCCATACTAGCACATGTGGTTGTACTGTTTAACATGAAAAATGACACGGTTGTACTATTTAACATGAGAAATGACACTGAGTTCGGTCTTTAAGCAACCCAGGCAAACACTCCCCCTATCGATACACAACTATCACATATGTGTACCACTTGCTTGCCCAAGTTTTAAAATAGTTTTCCTTCAGTTTTAGTTCACAAATATCATAAATATTCATCTCTAATCAGAAGTAAATAAATTCTCATTTCAAATGTAATTAGATGGCCATGACTTATTTTGTAAGTAGCTAGGCATGTCTAAGCATATATACAGGTATATACCTTATAGCAAGCACTTAACAAGTACTTCTATCCATCCTAAGGTTATAAGTAGTAGATTATCAACATTTTAAGGTGGGTTATGCAGAAAAAGGGATTAACTACCATTGCCCACAATCTATATAATATACATAGCAAAATAACGATGCAAGTTAAAATGAAATCATTGATAATCCCAAAATTTAGGAGCAATATGTTCAAAGGTAGTGGGATTCTTGCCTTGGTTCAGGTCTTCTTCAGGTTTCTCAATGAATTCTACCTCCTCAAACTCCAAAGGCTCTTCTTCTAATTTTAAATTTTAAAGTTAAAGCAAAGTCAATAAATAATGCAAAAATGCAAAATGCTCTAATATGCATGATTTTTGTGCAGTGATTTGGTACTGGTTTCAGATAATTCTTGGTGAAATTATTTTTATTTTTGCGCTTACCATTTGTAAGATATGATTTTTACAAGTTGTATGTGTCATTTTGAGAGTATAAAATGTACGGACTATCTGTGACTTAATTCTGTGAAAAGTGAGTTCATAAATGGAAAGTATACATTTTTCTATGAATTACAAAATTGGTTGGACATTTTTCTGAGATAGGAAGATTTTCTTATGAATTTTCTAGTTAAAGCCCATTTTTACCCTTTTTTCTATTCCCATAATTTTTAGGCAAGTTTGCTGTACAGAAAGTGCCACTTTTTAGTTCACCAGATTGTAGAGAATAAAATTACCAGTCAAACAAAACTGATTTCACTCATTTTGGAGTTGGAATGGATTTTCTATGCACTTTTGAAGTTTATAGAAATTTCCAGTTTTCAGCACGTGTTCATAGTAATTTTTGTTAAGAGTCCTTAAGGTTTTCTCTATTTAGACACAAGTCCTCACTATAGCTCTCGGTGAGAGGAAAATATATAACACGAACCCTGAGCTTTTCAAAATATTAGAGAAGTCCATCTTCTTCTCCAACGAGCAGAGACAAGGTAGCGCCATGGCTGAGCTCGATCTCGAGCTCGCCGGCGGCGAACGGTGACCCGGATGGGCGTGAGGTTAAAAGAGAAAATGTAGAGCAAGTCTTTGCGATTCCATTCCTCTAATTCTCCCGGCCGGTGGTGGCCGGAGATGGCCGGAAACTCGCCGGCAGTGAAGAGAAGTGGCGGCGAGCTTGGGCTACTCGTGCATGTGGCAATGCGGCAAGGAGAAGGGTTAGGTGAGGCATGCAAAGGCCTCAACAAAGTACACTGGTGCTCACCGACAGGTCGCGCCTGGTGGACGAGCTCCGGCGAGGTAGGAATGACGCTGGCAGCGGTGGAGAGCTCCGGCGGCGGCAGTAGTGCAGTAGCTGCTCTGATCTGTTGCATGCATGTCCAAAGCATCACATGCATGAGGTAGAATATCGCCTAGGGTTGCTACCACTGCAAGGAATCGATGGATGACTCACTGGGTGGACGGGAATCGACGGTGGAGGCGCTCGGTCGGAATTAGAGAAGATGACGTTGATCTCCCTCCTCGGTTAACCGATCTAGGTGGTTCTTGGGGCGTTTTAAAGCTGGAAGGGAGATGACTCCAGTGGCGCAGCAGCTCGGTAGGCGGAGGTCCCATGCAGCGGGAAACGCCAACAAGATGGCACGGCTGCGTGAGGACGACATCGCGGCCGTGCTCCCGGGCTCCGTGGCGAGGCCGCGTTCCCGGCGAACAGCTGAAGAGAACGAAGTGGGATCAACACAGCAGCTTAGGCATGCTAAGGAGGGCTTGGAATGTGGCAAAGAAAATGGTGACGATGACTTGACAAGCGGCGGTGACACCTTCTTCTCCACGGCCGTTAGGAGGACGGAGGGCGTGGAGGACGGAGGGCGTGGAGGACGAGCGGGAGCTCTCTCCCTGGGTTTGTCCAGCATTGGGGAGGTGTGGAGTGATGGCAAGCTGGCTGGATGGAGGTAGAGGCTGGGATGAGGTGATCGACTAGTCGACACGTCACGGCCACGCGTCGAGCACGAACTGTGGCCTGTCTAGCTTGTTTCCATGCGAGCTGAGGGTGGACCGGGGTGGGGGCAAGCCAAGGCCAATGCCATGTGGGTCCAGAGGCGTTACAGCCTAGGTGGAATAGAGGGATATGGGTAGACAGTGAGTGAAAAAGGTTTTAGCCGAATTTTTATGTCTCCCTGTCTTTGGATGAGTGAACAGTGCTGTTAGATGTGTGTTAAATTTATACCAAAATTCAGGGATGAAGTTTTAGGTACCTAGTTTCCATTTTTCAAATTTTAATCCAAAATTTCCAAGTATTTTGGTCACAGCAAAAAGATTAATAGGGTCCTGGCTGATGTTTGGATGAATTTTTAGGGGGTCTAAACTGGTTGCTAAAATTCTGGAAAATTTATATTTATTCATGATAAATAATCTAGTAATTGAATAAATTATTTCCTATATATGTTTCTGTGAAGTTTGTTGGCCTTTTAAAGATAGTCTTGATTTTGCCGATTAGGGACTAGTTTAAAACACTGTTTGACTAGTTTGACCAAATTTTGTTGAAGCCCTAGAGAGGGTGATAAATTAACATTATATTTATTATGTGGTGAGATATTGTAATTATCTTCCTCATGATTTTTTTTGTTGGTCCAAAATATTCATGCATATGTTCCTAGTATGAAAATGCAAAAGCTCAATCAAAACATGAAAAATGTTGTTATGCTAGCATAAGAGATGTATTTTCATTGCCTCCCGCTTTTCATACATCACTTTTATTTCTTTACAATTTTTTGGTATGTTACAATTAATTTTAGTGTAAATAGAAGAAAACCCCATATATTTTGGTTCATGTTTCACAAAACCAAACTATTATCCAATTTTTCTTTGATATGCTATACATATGAATTCTAAGCTTGTAGGCTAAATCTAGCAAGTAACAGCAAATAAGGGCTCGGACCATCCTGCCCAAGTGAGGATGGTTCGGAACGTTGACACGGCAAGTATCAGGATAAAATAACTAGTTATATCTCTCGTTGATTTTTAGAAGCACGGTCCTGTTCATTGAACCACTGTTGTTTTACATTTATTTATTTTCAAAGTTTATTAATTTTCTCAAATTTTCAGTTCTTCATAGGTAAGAAGAGCGGACCGTCCTAACCATATGTCATATGTAAGCAAATGAGTAAGACGTTCACCACGACATATGTCATACATAAGCACGAGATAGGTAAATAAATGTCTAAAATGACACGACAAAGTACGAACATCCACAGTCCAAAACATCAGGTGGAGTTTAGCAAAAAAAATTAAGAAGACATATATAGTGCAAAAGTCTAGTGCTAGTCATTATCAATCGTCGAGGATGCAAGGTCGACAGCAGCAATAGGATCGTCTGGCTCAGCGACGATAGTGGATGACACCTCGGCCGCGGCAGTGGTGTCTCCCTCTGTAGTAGCAACAACGACGGAGGTGGGTGCCCCCTCTGCAGTAGTGGCAGGGTCCTTCGCTGTAGGTGCATGGTCCTCTGTAACACCAGTAAGCGGCACCAGTCACCTAGCTGCCTCATCAGCGTCAGCAAAGGCGGTGGGTGACACCTCGCTAGGAGCGGTGGTGTCACCCTCTGTGGTACTAGCGGGGTCCTCCTCCACAGGTGTGCGGTCCTCTGTAGCACCTGTTAGCGGCGTCGGTCGCCCACCTGCCTCGTCAACGTCAGGGAAGGCGGAGGCTGACACCTCGGCAGGAGCGGTGGTGTTGCCCTCTGCAGTACTAGCGGGGTCATCCTCAGTAGGTGGGTAGTCCTCTGTAGCACCTATAAGAGGCGTCGGTCGCCCAGCTGCCTCGTCAACGTCGGCGAAGGAGGTGGATGACACCTTGGCAGCAGCGGTGGTGTCGTCCTCTATAGTGGCGTCGCCTCTCTAGCGGTGGCGGGGTCCTCCTCTGTAGCACCTATATGTGGCATCAGTCGCTCCACTACCACGGAAGATGGTGCAGCTATACCGGCGGAAGTAGGCATGTCAGTGGATGTAGGTGGACATGGAGGCTCCCGGGGTGACATGTCGGATGATGCGCGTGGCATCGGAGGAGCATAGCGTGGAAGTCCTGTAGCCTCTCTTAAATCCTGTGCCTGCTCCCACATATCGTGCATCATGCAAGCAACGTAGTCTGTATAGCGCTCAAACCATGAACACAAGCTCGTAAGCTCTCGAAGAACTGTGCACTCAAAGTCACTGCTCCTAGAGGTGCTAGACTCCGCCTAATCCCTGCCCACCGGTAGAGAACTGTAACCCTGATGTCGTAAACTGGCAGGGATGACTGGAATGTCCACCCTAGGTGCCTCCTCCTCTGCACCGTCTGCTGCTGGCACGCCTGTTGCTCGCACTGGGAGGGCCCTATCCCCGTGTCTCGTACTATCGCCGGAGCAAGTGAGTAAGTACTGATGGTACACGGCAACATCCTGTAGGAGACAATATCGATCAACTCTGCCATCCGAAGAAGTGCGAATAGGTAGGGGCCATACGGTAACTGATGTCCGATGGCACTATAGATGACATCTTCCATCTCTGCTAGCATAAGATTGACGATGTCAAAGCGCTGCTGACTGAACAGGTGATACAAGATCCGTTGCATCACTGCTGTCACTCCTTCCTTCGCGCCTTTGGGCGTGATGAGGGTTCGCTGGATCGCTGCAAGGACAACAGAACTAGCTAGACTCAACTCCTTCTACGACCGAGATGCAACCTCACCGTCACGCAAGAAAACATGTGCCTGATCGTCTGTAGGAAACACACGATCCTGCCTCACACGAGGAAAAGCCAACGCATGAATCCTCATCGGATGTGACACAAACCCTAGCAATCCAACAAGATCATCCCGAGTATAATGGTGCCTCTGCCCTCTGGACACAAAAAAGATAGCAGATCGATTTGTGTCAGTCCATAAGAATGCATACATCTGAATGACCGCGTCAGGTGCGAACCGATGCGTCCTGACCACCAACTCTGGTAGGCCCGGCTGCGCTGTGAAAAGATTGCATATGTTGAATCCTCTAGCGGCTGCACTAAGACTGGTCCATTGTAACTCCTGGTGCTCACTCAGTCCAATCTGCCCCGGGCCCATCTTGTCTCTCATGGCCAAGTATAGATCCTTCTGGACCCTCCTCCACAATCCATATTTCCAAGCGTACCGTGTGGATCTCTAGCTGTTGGGAACCAATCAGCCTTTGGGACCTGCCTCAGCCTGCGCATTCCCGTTGCCTTGTAACGGGTGTAGTCCATACGAGGAGGGCGCGGCCCTGGATCATCCCTTTGTGGACTGTCACATGCCTCCAATAGGTCATCTGGGTGCACTGGTGACCCCTCCTGCTCCTCTGAGATCTGATCACTGGCAGTGGCATCACTAGCAGTGGCATCACTGGACTTGCTAGGATTTGGCTCTGATGGTTCTAGAGGTGCCAGCTCTCCCATCCTGGCCTCGTTGTAACATATCCGAGTAGTACGAGTCGAGCGCCTCTGCGGTCGAGAGGCCGAAGTGTCTATCGTAGGAGTAGGATCATCGGAAGTGTCTAGTCGACGACGGACAGATCTAGATGAGCCGCCGACCTTCTTTCCCTCTTGAACCTTCCATTTGCCCTTATTATCAAGAGCCATAATGTACCTGCCAAGACAAAAAGACATAATAAGACAATTGTACTAAATTCAAAAAGTTAATAAAATAACTTCGTTACCTAGTTATTACCTAAACTAAAGAAGGACATTTATTAAAATACAAACAAATATTGAATCATTTTACTTTAATATTTTTTTATTAAAATGAAGCAGATCCCCTGTTTCATAGCTGAAATTGGTTGAATGGTAAGCAACTAAATTTTATATCTAAACTCTGAAGAATTGACTAGTAAAATATGAGGAAGTGTCTAAACAACGGCTACTTTCTTGCTTTAATACACTGATATGCAAGTATTTTGCCTACTTGCCAAAAAAATCGCAGCATCTCAGAGAGAGAAGTTCTAGGCATCTGATTGCCTTGAATTTGACCCTTGATGCAAGAACCTACTCCATATTATTGCCATTAACAAAGAAAAATTATTTTGTGTTCAGCAATTTCACCTGAGTAGATCACAGCAGTGGAGACGGTGGGAGGATCACGGCGCCACTAGCAGCGAAAGGCGCCATCAGCAGTGAGGCCGACTGCGGCGCAAGGAGAAGCTGCCTGTGCAAGGGGAGAGGGCGGCCCAACGGTGCTCTGGGCGAGGGTGGAAGGCGGCATGTGGAGGATTCCCTTCGTGCCGGGCGATGGCGACGGCCGACGGCGAAGCTCCGGCGAGGGTGGTTGGGCGGATAAGGGTAGATGTGTGGGAGCGGAAGAGGTATTGGTACCGTCCGACGTAGGTCTAGATGGTCCGGTTGGGAGTTCTTTTTAGGAACGGGAGACAACGAGTCCAGACCCTCCTGACCGCGTGAGGATGTCCGGGACAATAACTCCCGTCATTTGCTCTATCTACTGTCCGAACCGTCCGTACCTGTTCCGGACGGTTCGGACAGTTGAACAACACAAATAATATTTACAGTAGCGTACTAAACGTGTATTCCTCAACGTTGAAAATAAAATTGATGGTTTGGAATTAGTATATATAACATGTTATTATAGCAGTGTAGGTTGTACCCTGCTTCTAAAATAAAAATATTGGAATAGCGAGTTCGGCTAGGTAACAATAACAGTGGTTCAATGGACAAAACCGTACTTCTAAAATCAACAAGAGATATAACTAGTTATTTTATCCAAAAATAATTTAAATTAAACAATATACTACTGTATGTACTATAGACTCTTTGGTGTTTCAAAAATTTTAAAAATTAGAGAATAGTTCGCGTGGTTCAACGGTCCTTCGGACGGTCTAGACCATGTTTCACGATACTTATCGTGTCAAAGGTCCCAACTGTCTGGTCCATGTATTTGCCATCCTGACCGCGTGAGGATGGTCCAGGACAAGTAACTCCTGTCATTTGCTCCGTCTATGGTCTGGACCGTCCGTAGCAGTGCCGGATGGTCCGAACAGTGGTTCCATTTTCGTTTCCGAGGTATCCGCATTCATTTCCGGTTCCAAAAAATTATGGAAACAAAATATGGTTAATGTTCCAGACAAAAAAATATCAATTTCTCAATGAACAAATGAGTTGGCCTAGGTAAAAAGATCTAAACTACAAGAAAGAGGCTGATATGTTCTATCTAAACTACTGGAGAGTCTCGATTACACAGAAAAGACCTATCCTTGTTATTCTTCGAGTTGCACAGTATAGCCGCCAATTTTTTTCTGAAGCCATCTATAAGCTATTGTGTGTAGCCTTTTCCTAGCCTGCTACCGTTCCAGTGCTCCATATACTTCAACATGAACAAACCACAAGAGGTGCGGTCTTCCTATTGTGGTAGACCTTCCAGCATGTTTATATTCCATGATGTCACATCCAAATCTTGCCACCATTTGTATTCATGAAGATCTTCATCTCTCAAACACTTCATATAACACTCAAATCCTTCAACCTGGCACATGTTCCAATTTTATTCAGTACGTAAAAAATTGGTGTATGCAAACTGTGAACATGATATAGAAACTCACCATCTTGACCACTCCCTCAAAAATGTCATTGTCACAGGTCATGGTCCATACTTCTCCATGCGGATAGAGGTAGGATTTACCGTCTGACCTCGGTCCGAACGGTCCTGACCGTATTACCAACAATTAACGGGAAGCACATAGTTCAGACCGTCCGTATAGGGAGAGAACGGTTCGGATCGTTGAACCATGAGAAATACTGTCTAGTATTTCTAAATTTTGTAAAAATTAAAGATTCTATAGTATTTACAATGGGACGGCTGTTGCCCTAGTATTTGTACCGTCTGACCTCAGGAACTAGTATGTATAACATGTTTCTATAGATACGTGTCATGTTTCAAAAATAAAAATATTTGACAAACAAGTTGGGCTATGTAAAAAAAATTAGGTAAAGGTGCAGACCGTCCAACCTCGGTCAGGACGGTCCTGAGCGTTGAACCACGCCTAGGGGATATACACGGTCTGGACCATCCGGACAATGTGAGGATGGTCTGGACCGTTGAACCACGTCGAGAACTGTCTAAGTTTTTAAAATTTTTGTAAAACTAAAGAGTATATAGTGTTTGCAGTAGCATATTCTTTATTATAATATGTTATTCTAGAGGGTAGATGGCAAGAAGACCGATAGAGCAACGCGATATCAAGTTGGCCCCACGTGTCATCCCAGGCGTTGGAGCGGACGGTCCTCAACGTTTAGGTAGAACTTTATGGTTGGGAACTAGTATGTATAACATGTTTCTATAGATACGTGAGATGTTTCAAAAATAAAAAATATTGACAAGCGAGTTGGGCTATGTAAAAACAAATTAGGTGAAGGTGCGGACCGTCCCACCTAGGTCAGGACGGTCCTAACCATTGAACCACGCCTAGGGGACATACATGGTCCGGACCGTTCGGAAAAGGTGAGGACGGTTCGGACCGTTGAACCATGCGTTGAATTATCTAAGTTTTTAAAAATTTTTGAAAACTAAAGAGTATATAGTGTTTGCAGTAGCATATTCTTTATTATAACATGTTATTCTGGAGGGTAGATGGCAAGAAGACTGATAGAGCGACGCGATATCAAGTTGGCCCCACGTGTCATCCCAGGCGTTGGAGCGGACAGTCCTCAACGTTTAGGTAGAACTTTATGGTTGGGAACTAGTATGTATAACATATTTCTATAGATACGTGGCATGTTTTGGAAATAAAAAAAATTGACAAATGAGATGGGCTATGTAAAAAAAAATTAGGTCATGGTGCGGACCGTCCAACCTCGGTCAGGACAGTCCTGACCGTTGAACCATGCCTAAGGGATATACACGGTCCGGACCGTTCGGACAATGTGAGGACGGTCCAGACTATTCAACCACGCGGAGTACTGCCTAAGTTTTTAAAATTTTTGGAAAACTAAAGAGTCTATAGTGTTTGCACTAGCATATTGTTTATTCTAGTATGTTATTTTGGAGGGTAGATGGCAAGAAGACTGATAGAGCAACACGATATCAAGTCGGCCCCACATGTCATCCCAGGCGTTGGAGTGGACGGTCCTCAACGTTTAGGTAGAACTTTATGGTTGGGAACTAGTATGTATAACATGTTTCAATAGATACGTGACTTGTTTCAGAAATAAATAAATTGACAAATGAGATGGGCTATGTAAAAATAAGTTAGGTTAATGTGTGGACCGTCCAACCTCGGTCAGGACGGTCCTGACTGTGGAACCACGCCTAGGGGATATACACGGTCCGGACCGTCCGGACAAGGTGAGGACAGTCCGACCATTCAACCACGCGGAGTACTGTCTAAGTTTTTAAAATTTTTGGAAAACTAAAGAGTCTATAGTGTTTGCAGTAGCTTATTTTATTCTAATATGTTATTTTGGAGGGTAGATGATAAGAAGACCAATAGAGCGATGCGATATCAAGTCGACCCCATATGCCATCCTAGGCGTTGGAGCGAATGGTACTCAACATTTAGGTAGAACATTATGGTTGGGAACTAGTATGTATAACATGTTTTTATAGATATGAGACATGTTAAAAAAATAAAAAAATTGACAAACAAGTTGGGCTTTGTAAAAAAAAAATTAGGTCAAGGTGCGGACCATCCAACCTCGATCAGGACGGTCCTAACCGTTGAACCATGCCTAAGGGGATATACACGGTCCGAACCATCTAGACACGGTGAGGACGGTCTAGACCGTTGAACCACGTGGAGTACTGTCTAAGTTTTTAAAATTTTTGGAAAAGTTAAGAGTCTAAGTGTTTACAGCAAAATATTCTTTATTTTAATATGTTATTTTGGAGGGTATATGGCAAGAAGACCGAAACAGATAAAAGCATAATGTCTCACTAAAACTAATAAAATATCAATTTCTCTTTGAAGTTAGTAAATTATTGTGGCTACAATAAAAGTATAATATAAAAATTCAGATGCTACACATATGTTCTCTAGACTATTCTATAGGCTATCATGGGAAAAAACACCGAGAACCCTTTTGAATATGGCCTAACCAAGTACTGACTTTATTGAAACTATTCTTCTTGAATGGATTATGGAAAATGGCGTTGAAGCTTGCAATCTTCAGTTCTTGCAGGTTGACAAAACATGATTATGTATGAATTTCATAGGGATGCACAACCAGCAAGAACAAGTCCGATAATCGCAAAACAAATAGATCTAGGAAACACACTTGAAGGCTTGTATACCTACCCATCACAATCACTTTCGACAATGTCATTTCCCTATAAAAGTGTAAACCAAGCAGATATCGGTACAAGGGTAAGCCAACTAGACCTATGTTGGATCAATCATAAGAAAGAATGCAGAAAGCTATTGGAGGTACCTAAAATCTTCTACTTATTTCGAGCTCCACAATTCATGGGTTGCCTTCCACCTCAAATCTGAACGAGAAGCACCCTTAGTAATAATGTTTCTTAGATCGAGTACTTTGCCCATGAAAGGATGATTGGCCCCTGAAAAGTGCGCAGGCAAAGGACCAAAAGATGTCTCATGTTTGCCTTCATGGTTCTCCATTTCTTTGTTTATAATACCATAAAAGAACTGTATAGCTATCTCCATTTCTTCCACGCTCCATGAAGCTTTGAACAAGGCATGACTAGCCAAGTTACGGAGGGCATGAAAATGTTGCATCCATGCAGTCCACACCTGCGTGTTCGTAACCATGTCTATTGGGTATGCACTCTTGGCATTCATTGTCCATCTAGAAGAAACACAGCATGGAGGGATGGTGTCTATATTGTTATACTTGAGAATATTGAAAATATGTGCACATGGAAAGGCGTAGCACTCCATCATTCGACATTAGCAGCTAGCATGCACCAACAAAGACACGTCAAAAGTACATGTCACATGAAACAAACTTTTGCTATCAACAGTAGATGTTACTTCATACCTCCAAGAAGCATCATGGAACATCACCTCCGTCACAGACCATTTAGATAGTCTCCTAATCTGGTACTTCACCTTTCGGAACATCTTTGGTGTGAAAATACGTGCAACTCTTTTCTCAAGAATATCGGTTGCTAAATCAATGAACGGAACAGAAGCCAAGGCTTTCACATCAAGCTCAGCCTCTCTCCTGCGGATGCACGACAAGCAAAACTCATTGTGCGCTACTAAATCAACTAGTGTCAACATCCGGTCTAGAAGCTTATGAAGCCTTAAGTTCATACTCTCGCTGTGTTGATTGCTCTTCATGCCCAAAAAATGTCTCCCATCTGTGTATGCTGCAGCCCACTTCGTTCTAAGTTCATACATTCTACACATCCATAGGTTATCCTCTATGATGTTATAAGTCACCCCAAACTCCACCCAACATCTTTCAAATTCATCAACATCCATCACCTGGTAGATGAGTAATCTAAAATCACTGAGCTTTTGACTGCGGAATCGTTTGACCACGTTTTGCTCTATGTGCCAACTGCACAACCAGTGATCCGTTGGAGGCATAACAATCTCAATTGCTCTCGCCATTGCCACGTCCCCATCCGTGATTAGTGAGTTTGGATGCTTCTGGTGCATAGCCTCCAAAAACACTTCAAGCAGCCACATATATGATGGAACAATCTCATCGAAAACAACACCACATCCAAAGATAACTATAATACGATGATGGTCAACCCCTATAAAAAGGACAAATGGAAGATTGTACTTATTTACGCGGTACGTGCTCTCAAAAAAGACGACCTCACCCAAAGCACCATAGTCCATCTATGATTGTGCATCTGACCAGAATATATTTTGTAGCCACCATTCTCTATCCGTTCTGTATTTGAAAAAAAACTTTGAATCCTGTTGTTTCAATGCTACCATATGATTCAAAACATACTCGGCGTCACTACCTTTGATTCTTTTTTTTCTTGTACCTCGAGAAAAAGTTATAGAGGTCCTGCATAAGAAATCTAGTCCCTTCAGGACCACCGTGGCTCTTCTCCATAACGTCCATTATCTAGCAAGGACGGAGCCCACCCAGCCCCAGCTCGATTGCCTTAGCTTTCTATGGATCATTAAGCCTACGGTGCGAACGTAGAACAAATACACTCTCCGATTTTGCAAGCGCATGTTCATGGACATCCACAAAATCCTTCACATACCATATGCCGTTGTTTTCACTCTTCTGGACATCAAGACGTGCCATACATCCACATCTGGTCAGGGCCCATGGCTCTCTTTGTTATTGGTACTTCCAAAGTTATTCGCTAATCTGTACCCTTCACATGAGCAGACGAATCTCCTCCATATCACCTCTTTGCTGCCTGGCTTATATCTCACGTTGCTCCTCCTCACGCTGAATCCTTTTTCATATGCATAATTATTGTAGAACTCATAGAATTCCTCCTCGCTCATAAACGTTTGATTTGCAACGACATTATACTCCTCCAGTTCCACCAGGCTAACATACTCATCGTCAGCCATGATGCTCAACTGAAATTAGAAAATATTACGTCTCAATTACCCAATTGCTAACATAAATTGTAAAAACAACACAACTATGCCTATCGATGCTATTAATAACTAAAAATATGTTAATGACAAAAGTACTACCGAAACGCTATAAAACAAATGTGGAAATAGGCTAGATACAGTATCGGACACATCACACACCATAAGCATTGTAGAATATTATACCATCACTAGTAGACTTACTATTTGCAATATATCAGAGGATAATACATGGTCTACCATGACTTCCTATTTGCAAAAGAAATCTGAGTTTAACCAAGAGACTGTTATACGCCGGCTTTATTACCTAGATTAACCAACTATTTGATCATCTTGGATAATTAACGGATGTACTCTCCTACAACCAAAAAATTATTCAAAATATCTAATTCTCAAGGTCGGTTATGTTTATTACAATTTCTTGCTTCATATCCAATCTAAACAAGAGAGACCATCACACAAGCAAAAAATTGAGAATCATATGGTAACTATGACAATAGATGAGCACAACAACCACGAACTTGACCACAAACAAATACTTAGTCCAGTCCTCTATACATGCACAAAACAATCAAATTAATACAAGAATACATAAACCAAAGACATATACGTATATTTAGTCGTATAGTATACCTAGTGTATGGTGAAATAGGCCTCTGCTGTTGACGGTTGATCGCCGCTGATGGGAGTGCCATTGGCGCTGGAGTCCAACACCGCCGATGAAGCTGCAGCAGCAGGGGCTGCGACGTGCGCTGATGGATGGGAGGGATGGCGCCGTTGCTGAGAAAAGATGGCGTCGGCATCGCAGCTGAGAAGAGATGCGTCGGCGTCGGCGTCACTAGGGAAGAGACGGCGATCGAACCAGGCGTGCGTCGGCGTCGCTGCTAAGAAGGGATGCTTTGGCATCAGCGTTGCTAGGGGACGATCGACCAGGCGTGCGTGGGCGTCGCAGCTGAGAAGGGATGCTTCGACATCGGCGTCACTAGGGGATGATCGACTAGGCGTGCGTCGACGTCGCTGCTGAGAAGGGCGTTGGCGTCGGTGTCGGCGTAGAGCTGTGGCGTGCAGTGGGACAGGAGAGATGGTGTTGGCGTCAGTGTCGGCGTCGGCTCGGCGTCGCTACGTCGGTGGGACCAGTGGCGTCAGGATGTGTTGTCGTCGCTACGTTTGGTCGGGCGTCGTTGTCCGATCTAACTCAGAGAAAATATTTTTTCTTAACTAAAATACCCTCAGTGGTAATGTGGGTAATTTGTATAATTAACAAGTTATTTATAAAAAACCTATTTAAACGAACGGACGGATTTCATCTATACTATTGCGCTATAAAGGGGCTTTTATTATAATAGCCTACACCAAACAGAAGTAGAAAAATATTCCCCTGAGAGCAAAATAGATAATATATAACTCTGCAATCGCATAGAAAAGGGACTCCGCCCCTTAAAACGTCGGAAGAGCTATAAGCATTATAAGCGCAGCCACAACACGATGATTATCTCCGGCTTGTGCAATAGTATATGAACAGGAAACGGCCACTATCATCCTTCCTCTGCCAAGTCCATGAGCCGGACAGCTTTACTGAGCAAGTCGATGACCCGAATCTGTTATGTTTTATTTTACTAATGTATTGCTTTATTTGCATATTGTATATGCATCCGTTTTGTTTCATGATATGATTATAAGTACTCAATATTATACTTTTAGACTATATTAAAATACTATATTATAATTATTTTTTAATCTCAGAACATGCATGTTGCATATACCTATTTGAGTTTTGAGATTACAAAGTAAAGCATGGGTACAATGCTTGTATAGGCGAAAAAAAAAATCAGCTCAAACGAATTACCATGTCTAAACACCGGAAATAATGCCTTTCTGATGTTCTAGAATCAGATGTCCACCACCGTCGAATGCTTTTCACAACAACTCCGTCAAAAAGGCTTTGCTTGCATCCATCCATGCACACATACACAGCGCCTGCCGGTCTTCAACTAACAAATTATGCACAAAGAAAATAATTAAATATATCTTCATCTAGATCACGGCTGTCCAGCCTACCCAATGTCATCCGTTCGCGCCAAGTTTGAACTAGCTATTAATGCAGTTTCCATTTTCTTTTCTTGAGCACATACCGGGAGTTTAACCAAAACCCCGGGAGATGTGTTTGGTACATGTACCAAAGAGAGGGTTATGCGTGTCTACTTATTTTCCTGCCTCCTAGCTTTCTTTGTCCACAAGAAAATATTGTATCTGCATGCAAGAGGTAGCTTGGCTTAGAAACTATTAGAAACAACTATTGGAAACTATCAAACCAACCAGAGCGGTTCCATTTCTGGTACTACTCCCATGAAGACAAGCCAGTGATTAAGAAGTGAACATCTTGGTTGTGTAAAGAAAATAATATATAGGAATTCAAGGTAGTTGTCATCATAGAGTAGTTAGGCTAGATATGCCCCTAAACTAGTTTAATTGTAGAGTATCACTCACATTTGTACATTTTAACTTTTTTCTTGCTAAGATCCTTAGGCACACGGCTCAGGCTGCGTTCAGTTCAGATTCTACATATGGCTCGCAAAACTAAAAATATCATTAGTGCATGATTAGTTAAGTATTAACTATTAGAAACTTAAAAAAAGATCTATTTGATTTTTGAGAGATACTTTCATATAGAAAATTTTTACAAAAAAATATGTCATTTAGCAGTTCGAGAAACATGCTTATGAAAAATAAGGAATAAGCAGAAGCTATAAGCATTACCGAACGGGGCTTAAAGCTAGGTGTATAGGAGCTCTGTGTTCACTTGTGCATTTTGGTGCGGCTTATAAGCTATACGCAAAACTAGAAACATCATTAGTACCTGATTAATTAAGTACTAACTACTAAAAACTTAAAAATTGATCTATTTGATTTTTTTTAAGATACTTCTATATAGAAAGTTTTTGCAAAAAAAGACTTTTTGTGTTTGGGGAAGCGTGCTAACGAAAAAGAGACATAAGCCACAAACCATAAGCCCAAAAGAACACTACCTAAGCTGAAACAATTATTAGATGGTGTTTGAATGTGCTTGTGGCTTAAACTTCTTATCTCATTTTCCGTAAGCACGCTTTTCAAAATATTAAACGAGATGTTTTTTTCAAAAAATTTATATATAGAAATTTCTTTAAAAAAGAAAATAAATCTATTTTTTAAGTTTATAATAACTAATACTTAATTAATCATGCACTAATGATATTTCTCGTTTTGCATATGGTTTATAAGCCACTTCCATAAGCCTGAACAAGTGGGGAGACGCTTTCGTCTTCTGGCACAAGCTCAAGAACTGTGTTTCCTTTATTTGCTAACGAAAAAATGAAACAGAACTGCATGATGTGTTCTTGATAGCTATACTTCATATTTTACGTCATTGGAATGAGACCAGGCTTCTTTTAGGGAAAAAGGAAAAAGAGAAGAAAAGAAACCAGGCTGCCATCATCCCAACAGGTTTTGTATCCAATGGCTAGAGTTTGATTTCCCACCAACTACACCTTATCACGATGGGATAATCACTGCTGGGAGGATAGTTGGGCGGCGTCGGTTGCTAGGAATAGGATGTAGACTTAGATTAGGGAGAAGAACATTAGGGAGGTAATTCTTCTTCATTGCTTAACCTCAGATGAATATAAACCCATCCCTTATATAGATGGTATGACCCGTTGCTAATCTAATATTATCTATTGACCCGCTTCTACAGTACACATGGTACTGTTCACCCGCCAGGAGCTGGGCTGTGGTCATGGGCCCCGGCTTATCGGTCCAATGCTCATGATATTACACCCCTTCTTTCGAGCAGCTCATCGTCAAGCTGCAACACCCTAAATAGAACCTAGCATGAGTCAAGCTTTTTACATCTCGTCTTACTATATTATTGCAAATTAAAAGGGTAATAAATCTAAGATAACTATCAATCGCCATGCTATCTCGCCGTCATTATGTGTAGGTGGATCCCATCCAGAAGCTCTGAGAGATAGGATAAGTGCATGCCATAGCGCAAGCCTGAAAGCCAATCAGACATGTTTGCCAGAGAAGAGCCAAGTCTTCGCCGTTGATGCTGCGTCCTACTCCTTATATGTCATGTCCGGAAATTCACGATAAATTGCCAAAGCTAATTTGTGCATTAAACCCTCATCCAGAAATTAGCCAAGGTACACAAATCGATTGCTTGATAAATATAACCAAAACAAAATAACGATAAATACTTACAAAAGAGGCACTTAATCCTCACATGGAAGAAAACTACAGCGAAACGATGATCTAGCAAAGCTTCAGCATCACTGCCATAGGCAACTCAACTGACGTATAAGACAAACTCAAAGTCATCCTCCTTCCTCACGAAACTTCTTTCTGATGATGGTAATTATGCAAGATTGAGTACCACCCACCGTACTCAACAAGCCACACATGAACGCAATATTCCAAGAAAGACATAATATTGCTCCTTTGTGTAAACGGCATTTAAAATATTTACACTTAAAAACATTTCAAAAGCAATATAATTTAATTATTATCAAAATTAAACTAATCACCTAACAACACACCAATGTGGTTCAGGCCCAAACCCTCCAAATGTGGAGATATCAAGTTACCATCAATTATCAAATTATTACCATTAAAGAATAGCATGGGACTAATCACAAAAAACATCACCCAACCACCCATAACCCTCCTGTTGAACATATCACACTTAAAATCCCACCATTACCTATTCTAGCTTGTGGTTAATATGGTTATTGCTTTGCAATGGAAGCTCGCAAACCAGTCCTTAATTGTCATGGGCACCACCAACACAGACATCACCAGTCCATGTGCTCAGAACCCACCATTAGTCAAGTTTTAGTTGGATTATTAATTAGCCAACCATGACCAACCGTTGTGAGCTACCATTAATCATAATGAAGTTATAAGTGAAGATATATCTGATCCCACATAAAATGATACTAGTGTTTCTAAGCATGGCTAAGCAAAACATAATTAATCTAGCCAAACCCATATATAAGATCACAGCTAGTCAAATTATAACCCAAGGTGACAAGGAATAAGATATTAATAGCAATAATGGCCATAGTCAAAGGATATGGGGATATAATAGTAACCCGTAATAAAGTGACATTCAAAAATGCATCCAATAATGTTAAAGCAATATAATTTTCACAAATGGGATCAATATGTTCAAGGAGATCGTTGTGTGATTTTCCTCATAATAGAAAAGTCTTCAATTGATCTTCCAAAACCCTTCCTCGAACTTCGCGCTCCTCTAAAACATTGGAAACTACACGATTACATGCAAAATGAGAAAAAACACTAAGAAACTCCAAATAAACATTACATAAAAAGTAAACAAACATGTAGATCTTGATTTTAGATGAATTAAGAAAGAAGAATGGGTCAAATCGGAATTCAGACGGAAAAATTATGGCCTCCGAAAGTTTGAATTCAGAGAAAATTGGAAAAGAAATTAAAAAAAAATATATTCTCGAAAATATTCCCTGGATATTGAATTACACGAATTATTTTAACTGGGGCTAATACGTGGGGTCCACATGTCAGTGAGATGGCTTACGGTGGACTAGGTCCATGGATATCTACCCTTGGTTTTGAAAACCGGAAACCTATTGTGTTTCCTTGTACCAATCCCTGGATCAGTAGTTGGTACACACAAAACATATCTAGCACAAAACATAGTACGAATTGAAATAAAACTTAAGGAGCTTATACCTTTATTAAGGCCTAAATCGAGTAACAACAATTGAAACCAAGTAGTGGTAGGGTCCAATCGTCATGCCCACAGGCAGATGACTGGGGCCGCGACCTAGCCTACTGACACTTCGTTCATCCTGCTAAGTATGCAAACCATACTAGCATGGTCTTCTCTTCTAGCTTGTTCTCCTGCTTGACATAGTAATTGAGCGATCATGAGTACATAGGTACTCAGCAAGCCATCACGCAGATATGCTTATCATGCACAGGGTATTCAAGGAGCGACTGTGGTTATTTTGCGTAAAGCTAATTTTGAGAACTATTTCATAAATACCTATGACCTAGTAAGGTAGATTTAAAACAGTTTTAATATTGTAATGTTTGCTCAACGAAGGTTTTACCTGCCAATCCCTAGACCGCCTCGGTAATGACTTGCCACCGCTGATCATGCAGTTTCTACAACTCATTGTTCCATTTCCTTCCAAGGAATAATAGCCAGAGCCATCCAAATCATCACTATCCCATACTCCCAACCATCCATTAACCAATTTTTGAAAATTATGAGTCTAGTCAAGAGTAGTACAAGTCCCAGTGTTGAATTAAACGTGAGCACGGCTATCCAAATAAATTGATTTACTCACACTGCAATGGATGTACACTTTACCCGCACTCCGTGACGTACCCAACACATGAGACTTGTCACAGCTCGATTTTTCAGACCTGCCTTACCAGTGGTGAGAGGAGTCTTGGGCCCGAGATCGTTAGGGGATAATACTATATATATATAGATACATTTTTAAGTTCGACGTCATTTATCATCACAATATCTCAACACTTCACAACAATTCGCAATCCACGTGCAGAGCCAATCGATGACTGGGGTACCACCCCTGCACAGAAGTCCTAATCCACCAGGTATATACCCATTCGAGAAAGGCGGTTGTACTCAGTTCGTTTCCCACATTGCTTCTTGACTTGGTCCTAATTGACCAGGGTCAGTGCTTGCTGTTCCTAGAATCACCCAATTTCTTGCTTGCCACCCCGGTCAAAATAAGGTTTTCCTTGTTTTTGGTTTTCGCAAATGGTTCCTCATTATACGCGCGGGATGGCAATACATGTCTCCATCCTCACCAATCATTGTAACCTAGTGATTGCCCAATCAATCGTTCCATTTTTATTTAAGATATGAGGAAGGGCGATTCAATCACCCAAGTGCAATTAGGCACGGCTAAGCATTGCTTATTAAATATAACTAGGGACTCGATTAATATCATGGCTTCAAGGAACAAGGTACTCAAAACAAGGGTGGCATAATCGATAATTTGGATTGCATTTTAAACATAGCTTGCAATTTATTTCACAAACAAATAAGTTCGCAAACTAGGATCAATATGCTCAAGAAGGGGGATGTGGTGACTTGCCTTGCTCAAGGCGACCGATTACCAAACTGTTGTTGCACTGATTCTAGGTCAAACCTCCTCCTCAGGGCGCTTTCATGTTCCTCGCCACTATACGGATTTCACAAGCTAGTCGTGTGAGGAGAACCAAATCAAGAAACAATCATACAATGCATATATATAGGATTTAAGGTAGCCTAAGGGCTGAGGTTGGAGTGATCGCATCCTACTATCGGCATTAACTAAAGAGCCAAGGATTCTAAGGCTCGGAGGCGATCTAGAAGTTAGGGTAGCCTAGTGGTCAAACTGTGTATCCAAAGTTGACCATCATTTGGCATCCGGGTGAGGTGGGCTATATTCTACCCTTGGTGTGGCTTAGGTTAGCTATATGCTTACTAGCACAAATTAGGCACATTCCAGCACCTGGCCTCTCATGTGTTTTCCTTAGCATTTGGTTGTTGTATTTATGAGCCGAATTTTGGGTAGATAGACTTGTGTTCTTGTAAATTTAATTCTTTTTGTGAGGTATTAACTTGTGGGGGTTTTAGTATGGTGGATTGAATTGGTAAATCGAATTGTTGGAGTGAGAGCAATTCAAAATCTTGGTTTATTCCTAATTTATGTTTTGGAGCAATTTCTATGTCAACACATTTTTGGGGTGATTTCTATTATTATTTATTAGAGTTACTAGGTAATTCATTCCAGCCTTCATCCCATTTTGCTTTCATGGTTCACCCTTGTTACTTGGTTAAGAACATGTGTTAGCACATTTTGGAGACACTAATAATGTTACCTTAATCTTTTATTTCCCTAAAAACAAAATTTCAGTATAAGAGACTATTTTGATCCTTCTTATAACTTAGAAATTAAATGTAATGGTAGTGTGTTGCAAAACTTATGGTTTAGGGGCTTTAACCCCATTGTTTGAATTTGTAATTTTAGTCTAAGGAGAAATTTTAATATGGGAAATTAATTATCCACTAGTCTTTATTTTATGTTTGTGCAAAAATTATATTGGTGACAACTATTATTTTGGGTCCAAAATGTTGAGCTTGAATTTACAAAATTTTAGAGACAAGTTTCACTCGATTTGGACTTCATTTGCATTAGTTATAAATTTTCAAAGGTTAATTCATATTTTTCTTTACTGAAATAATTCCTCAAATGCTTTATAATTTACTTTCTGAATTCTTTTATTAAAGGAGAGGACTAGAGACACTGACAGGTGCGGTCCTTTGGTTTTATATTCATTTGAATTATTTTGTTTTGGAGAAAAATGTATCTATGGCTGACAGGTGGGGCCTAGGTCAACTATGACTTGGCTAAGTTGATCAGGAGGTCTGGGGGCCTAGTTATAAGTGACTCAGAGGCTAAACAAGAAGTTAAAAAGATTTTTAAGCTAGTGGGGTCCACATGTCAATGATATAGAGGTTTAAAAAGGTTTTTAATTGGATTCTCTTAACAGAGCGGGACCACTGTTAGCCAGTGATTAGGAATTTGATTTAATTAACTCTAATCATAAACTAAATCATATGGGGCCCACATGTCGGCCTCACACGTCCTTCTCTTTTCTCTTCTTCTTCCTCCCGTTTACCCCCCTCGCGGGTGCACACCGAGCGGCTCAACAAGAAGGCGAGGGGCAAGCGGTGGCGACCGGTGGCTGGAGGGCCCAAAGGTCGGTGAGGATGTCGGAGGGCTCTAGGGCGCCTATTACGATGATGGATTGGCCCCGGCTCGCACGGATTTGGGAGCTAGGCGGCAGCTAGCGGTAGTGAGGTGCTCGGGTTGTCGGACCCAAAACAGGAATTTCTGTGTCTACGTACTAGCCCATCAGCCTGTGGGTGGTATGTGGTGCTAAAATTGAGGTGAGTACCCATTGCCTCATGCAAAGCATGCCAAAAACGAAAGGAAAATTAATTCCCTTGATCGGAGACTATCTTCCTTGGCACTCCATGCATGCATACTATCCGATTCACATATAGTTCTGCTAACTTGTCACTTGAGTAGGTTACCTTGACTGGAATAAAGTGAGCAACTTTGGTGAGACGATCTACAACAACCCAAATGGAATCATATCCTAACTGAGTCTTGAGCAAACTTGTAATGAAATCCATACCAACCTCATCCCAGTTCCATTCTGGTACCTTCAACGGTTGTAAAAGTCCAGCAAGTCATTGGTGTTCTGCCTTGACTCACTGGCAAACATCACAATGTGCTACATATTCTGCGATTTCCTGTCTCATACTAGGCCACCATAATCTGCTCTTGAGATCTTGATACATCTTGGTACTACCGGGATGAATGGAATAACAGGACTTATGTGCCTCTGACAAGATAAGCTTCTTAAGTTTTGGTTGATCTGGGACAACCAACTTCTCATGTAGCCATATAACACCATTCTCATCTTCAGTAAATCCTATGGCTTTTTCTTTCTTCATGTTGAGTTTGATTTCTTTAACATTTGCATCATCCCTCTGAGCTTCCAATATGGGCCGGACATCTAGGTTAGCCACATACCCCTTCGGCACTATCTTCAAACTCAACCTTTCAAACTCCTGGTAAAGTGATAATTGGCTCTCTTTGATCTCCATGCTACTACAGTAGACTTTCTTGCTCAAGGCATCGGCGACAATATTAGCCTTGCCCGGGTGGTAATGGATTCCCACATCGTAATCCTTGATCAGCTCTAACAATCTTCTTTGTCTCATATTCAGGTCATGTTGAGTGAAAATATACTTTAGACTCTTGTGGTCTATATACACCTCACATCGGTTGCCTATCAGATAATGCCTCCATATCTTCAGTGCATGTACCACTGCAGCAAGCTCTAAATCATGAGTTGGATAATTCTCATCATGTGGGCGTAGTTGTCTTGAAGCATAGGCAACAACTTTGCCCTCCTGCAATAGAACACAACCCAAGTCCTGTACGAGAAGCATCATAGTAGATATCAAACCCCTGGTGGATATCGGGCAAAACCAACACTGGTGCTGATATCAAACTCTTCTTCAAGGTGTGGAGGCCATGGGCCTCGGGTATCTCATGGAAGGCATTATAGCTACTCGGATAGAGGATGGGTGGGCCCATATAAATAAAGATAGAGTAGTACTCAGCTTCATGTAACCTTATATAACAAGGAAAGGGATATAGTCCAAGTCGGTTACTCTATGTTCTGATAGGAAAATCCCTTGGTTGAGTCCGACTGGGATTCCTACCATGTAACCTTGCCTCCTCGGTATATAAGGAGAGGCAAGGAGCCCCCTGGGGCAGAGAATCAATCAACACAGCGAAAGCAATACACAACAGCTGGAAGTAGGATATTATCTCACTCCGAGGGCCTGAACCAGGATAAATTTCTTGTGTCCTTTCAAATCCATCCATTTTAGGTCTATCGAATAGCCCCATATTCAATATTGCCAATACAAAACATTGACAGTTGGCACAGCAGGTAGGGGCATCGTCAAGATTATCATCATCAAGCCCGATGGATCAAACCACAGGAGTCAACAACATCAACTTCAGCCCCGGACAAACCATCAGCTTCGGGAGCCTTGACTTCATCGCGTACAATCTCGGTGCTCTCACCTTGACCAACTTGGTTTCAACACGATCGGCCAGGGATCAAGCTGACCCAGCGCCGGTTGGCTTACTCAACACCGCAGTAGTTTTCCACAACCTGCTTTGACGATACCCAAGATCTAGGAGTCCTGGTACCACTCTCTTTCCTAGTGTTCGACTCAGATTCGGCTCTGAGCCAGTCAAAATCGAAAATAGGCGAGACGAGATCGTCAATTTCCCACTCGGACTTGACAACGCTGCAGTTATCTTCAACTCAAACTTGATACGGCAAAACCAATCCTCTGGTATTTGAATCGGACATGGCCCAGAGCCACTCGGGATCGGGCCCAGGGAGGTTGGTGTTATCATCACACCAATAAATTATTTCGAGTCTAACTCTCAGTTGGACTGTAGCTCGGGGAGCTTTTCTCCACCACACGAAGTCTTCATGGCATTGAAGGGATCAACTCCGATACAAGATACACGCTGACTACACGACCAGCAAGAGGAGGAGGCTCGAAGGCGTATGTTGATGTCCTTTCGAATCCATCGAGTTTAGGTCTATCGAATAGCCCCATATTCAATATTGCCGATACAAAACAACGACACAAGGCTTCAAAGCTGCACTGGCACTCTGGTGTCCACACAAATTTGTTCTCTTTCTTCAACAATTGCGTTAGTGGAGAGCCATCCTAGAGAAACCTTCTATGAATCTTCAGTAGTATCCTGCCATACTAAGAAAATTGTGAACCTGTGTTACGGTCTTGGGCAGCTGCCAATTGATACTGTACTTACTTTCCTTGGATCAATTGCAACTCCAGCAGCAGTCACAACATGTCCAAGGAATTCAACTTCTTTCATCCAAAGTTCACACTTGCTAAACTTGGCATTCAACTGGTGTTCTCTTAGCTTTTCCAAAACAAGCCTAAGATGATGCTCATGCTCCTTCTCATCCTTGGAGTTGACGAGAATGTCATCAATGAAAATGACAACAAACTTGTCCAAATATTCCATGAATACTTTGTTCATCGTGTTCATGAAATAGGCATGGGCATTTGTCAAACTAAAAGACATAACTCTGTACTCATAGAGTCCATTTCTGGTGGAAAATATGGTTTTAGGGATATCCTCAGGTCTGATCCTAACCCGATGATACCCAGATTTGAGGTCAATCTTGGAGAAGACTCCTGCTCCTTTTATCTGATCAAAAAGATCATTAATCCATAGCAAAGGATACTTGTTCTTGATGGTCACATTATTCAAGCTACGGTAATCAACACACATTCTCTTAGTCCCATCTTTCTTCTCAATGAAGATAACTAGGGCTCCCCATCGCGATGAGCTAGGTCTCACAAAACCTTTCTCTTGCAATTCTTGTATCTGTTTCTTCATTTCCACTAGCTCATTAGCTACCATACGATATGGCCTCTTGGATATTGGTCATGTCCCCAGAACTAGATTGATGACGAACTCAATATCTCTATCTAGTGGCATGCCTGGCAGCTCTTCTAGAAAGACATCTGGATATTCTATAGCAACAGGTACCTTTTGTAGCTCAGAAATCTCCATGTGGTGCACTTGGGCTCCTTTCCAAGGGGGATTAGCTAAGGCTTTGAAATTCACTTTCTCTCCTTTAGAGTTTTCTAAAGTGATAGATCGACTTCCACAATCTAACACCGCCTTGTGGGTATGCAATCAATCCATCCCTAGGATGACATCAAGGTAGGGTGTATCTAACATAATTAGATTGGCAAGGAACTTACACCCTCTATTTCAATCTTCACTCTCGGACAACCGGTTTGGGTTCTCATCTCCAATCCAGGTATTTGAATAAGCAAAGAACACTTAAGAGGTATCATAGGAAATTAATGTCGGGAATCAAAAGACCGAGAAACAAACGAATGCGAAGCTCCAGAATCCAATAAAACAGTTGCAAGTATTGAATTTACTAGGAACTTACCCAAGACAATGTCCATAGAGGTCTGAGCTTCCTCCGCAGTGACATGATTCACATGTCCTCTGACCACAGTCTGTGGCATTGCTGGTGTTGTTTGTTGGCTGGCTCCTGGTGCTGGCGTCCTGGCTAGTGTGCTTCCCAAGTTGAACTTCACTGGAGTAATGTTCTTGTGATGAGGACAGTTGTTGGCGAGATGTCCTGGGTCTTTGCAGATATAGCAGCACCGTGTAGTTGCTTCACTTCCTACACCTTGCACTAGCTGAGCTGGACTAGACGGACAAGGTGCCTGAGTTGTTGGAAGTGGTATATGTGGAATAGTCCTAGAATGTGGGGCAATTGCCTGACGGCTATACTGCTGAAACACTCCACGCTGTCGCTAGCTTGGACAACCAGCGTGTTGGTTCATCTTGTGCTTGCGATCCTCACCAAGCTTCCTACGTTCTTCTTCTAAAAGCAGAGTCTTGTTTAGCAGGCTCCGGAAACTACAGGGTCATCCAAACCTCCCCTGAGATTCTCATACCAGTTTAAGGCAACCCCTTCCAACTATTGGACGATGAAATGAACTTTCTCTCCGTTCGAGCATTGACTGATCTCTAGCTTGTGTTCTATGGTATGCATCCAGTCTTCAACATCAAGTGGAGTACCCAATCCCTTGAAGATTGGCGGCTTGGTGCACAGAAACTTGAACATCTTGCTCTGGGGAGGGGAGCATGAATTGGGCCCTGCAGTTGTTGCTGCGGTTGCTGCTATTGTTGATTCTAAACTTGCGGCATCATCATCCTCATGAGCTCAGTCTGGGCCTGCATGAAGGCTTGAAAATTCTATTGGTTCACTTGAGGTGCTTGTGGCTGTTGTTGACCATTGGGCTGAGCCTCATTGTTTTGATTATCTCCCCTATGAATCCTAGTCATGGTGTTCACCATCTGTTCAACATGTAGCCGGTTAGAGAAGTACTATGAAGAAAAGAACGGCTTTAAGAGGATGGGCAACTAATGGGGTAGGACTGCACATCTTGACCAAAAGCAAACATATGACTGTTTAGAAGCCGAAGGGCTACAAACAAACCATACCACAAACCGGAAAAACCATAAACTAAAAACAAGCAACGCCTCTAACACACAAGTTTAGCGGCTTACTAACGTGAACTACTAGCTACAGGCAAAGCGACTCAAAGACAAGAGCCACCCCCAAAGCTAATTCATAGTCCACGACGAAGCTTCTTTGAGACCCAATGCAACACTGGTGTAGATCATCCTTCCATGGCTAGCGATAGAAATTAAAGCAGATAAAAGAATATTTAGGAAAAGGGGAGAGTCAAGAAAGAGTAAGGAAAGAATGAACAAATTATATTGTTTGGTGTTTCTTTAAAACAGTTTTGAAATACGACCATGCTAACTAAGGCTGCGACCTACGATCGATGCGGCCTTGATACCAACTCTGTGGGACCCAAAACAGGACCCTCTGTGTATACGTACTAGCCCAAGATCAAGCTAGCACACATAGATACAAAGATAATATCACGGACAACATCACGAAGGAAACATAACATTTATTAATGAAATGACTGTGATAAGTCTTATGGCTAAAGTTTACATTTATTTTGCCACGAAGGGCCTAAAGAAACAAAATAGCAACAGGAATTAAATAAATGCATAGAAGCTCTAGTTAACTTGCCACAGGCAGTCTTCTGTAGTAAACTCCTCAGGGAACAACGGGAACCCTTTTTCTGGAAATGGGGGGAATTGCAAGGTGAGTACATGGAATACTCAACAAGTGCACAGGGAAATATGCATATGCACAGCCGACAAAGAAAGGCTATGGCTATTTTGCATAACACAGCATTTGCAGTTATAAACAATTTGTAAATAGGTATTTAAAACAACATTTATAAATAACGGGTATTATCAACCAACCTTCCACACAGGACCTATCCACATAGGATTACATAGCTATATCAATTAACATGCACACAGCTCATTTCCATTCCACGTTTTCACAAACTACCCCTCATTTGAAATCACCGAGCATGTCCATGACCACGGAGGCGGCTATTCGAATAGAGTTGTTTAACACTCTGCAGAGGTTGTACAACTTTACCTACAAGATAGATCATCCTTTTAACGGCCATGTGCAAATGTCACACTACAGGTTGTGTGCGGCCAAGGAATCTGTAACAAGGCTTTTTAGAAACTCCGCCCCAACACTGCCTTCCCCCATGAGACACCTCTCACACAGACAAGAAAGTACCCATGGCTAACTGTAAAAACTTTCATCTAACCACCTAGGCCAGCAGTGCCAAGACTCGGAATCCTACTGGACCAAGTCCTTCCCATTAGGACATGTGGTTGTACATTAGGCTCATATCAATAGCTTATGATGTGAAGTCCTTAGAGCACGTAGTTGGCCCTTTGCATGGCTTAGATAGCACACATCTTAGGAGTAGGTTCAAGATAGCACACATCTTAGCAGTAGGCTCACATAGAGATCATACCTGGTCAAGGTCACATAGATACCTCACCCCTAACTAGGTTCACACAGAACCACCCATCATCCTAGTCCAAAGCATTTTTATCCACCCGTTGTTCACTACACGGTGCAACACACGCTACTGGAATGATGGCACACAGTTTATATAAAAACAATGACGAGTATATCATTAATCAAAATTGTCACAGCCCTAGATTTAATTCCAGGTACTTAGTGTTATGCCCTACTGTCATTGGAGTGCACAATTTAAATTTTTCATTACCAATTCATACTAGTTAAATTTTAGCCCTAATTAAACCCTAGATCGGTAAAAACCAAACACTAATAAAAAGTGTATAAAATTCAACATAAGTGTATATGGGAGATAATTTATTCAAATACTAGTTTATTTATCATGAATTAATATAATTTTTCTAGAACTTAATTCATTAGTTTAGACCCATTAAAACTTCAAACAAATTTCAGCCAAGGTCCTATTCTTTAAATTTTTGTGAGCAAACCATTTTGAATTTTTGTGTGAAACTTTCAGAAATGGAACCTAGGTAGCCTGGGCTAACTACAAAAAAATCACCATATTTTTAGGACCGCTCTTGCTTGCTAAACATGACTTCTCAATGTGAAGGGGGGAAAAATCTGAAAAACCCTGGAAATACACTAAAACCTTATGCACATGGGTTTTTACTCATCTCCCTCACATCTGCACAGACCACCATGCCCTGGACCCACCTAGCAGTGGCCCTAGCTCGCTCAGCCCCCTGTCCAGCCAGCCCAGGAGGAGGGACACGCCCTGAGTCCACACAGAAGACTTGCAACACCTGTTTGTCATCGTGGCCTGTGAAGAACGCTTTCCCTCGCCCTCTAGGCCTCCCAGCTAGCTTACTCATCCTCACACTCCACCACAGAGCCGAGAAAACCAAGGGAGGAGAGCTCTTTCAACTCTTTTTCCTCTCCTTCTCTCTACTGGCTGCCAGGAAGAAGGCCAAAGCCATCGCCGGCGAGTCGACGTCGTGGCCATCCTCCTCACGTTCTATACTCTCCTTTGCATGCCTTACCTCATCCCACTGACCCCAATCCATTTTGATCACTGCAGCACTGAGAACGCGGCCTCACCATGGGAGCCGTGGAGCACGCTCGGCGCGTAGCTGTGCCATCGCCACCGGCGTTCCCGCCTCCTCGGAGCAACCTCGGCTGAGCTGCTTCGCCACCAACACTGCCTCAGCTCTAGGAGTAGAATGCCCCAAGAATCATCCAGTCCCCGGCCAAGCTCTGGTGAGCCTGATCCCGTTCAACCGGTGAGCCATATTCAAATTCCTCGCATGGGCAGCCTCCTCATGACCTCACTGACCTCCTGCATGGTTTGAATCACTAGTTTGTTAGCCGAAGCTAGCTATCATCATCGCCTTGTTGTTTTTTGCTGCCGCCAGGAGTACTCCACCGTCGTCGGGCCTCATACGGTCTCGCCCAACCTATCCAGGAGCACAGTCAGTCTCCTCATGACCCCTAGAACCCATTCCATGCAATGCCTGGGCCGATTTGTGGCTGCATTGACACATGCGCGTGCAACCTGAACACAGCCGCCACTTAGACTCATCACCGGTTAGGTACAGTCCACCGCTGGCCACGGCACGACCATCAACATGCTCGTCAACACCCCCTCTTTCATTTTGCTACTGGCTGCAACTTCAACCAAGCCGCCGTTCGCCGCCGGCGCCGGCGAACAGAGCCGGCGGCTAAGCCAGCCCACACTATCCTCTGTTTTGAAACACTGACGTGTGGGCCTGGGCTGAGAAAAAATAAGAAAAGAAAAGATGAACTGAAATATTTTCCAATAGAAAAATGGCCAAACTTTGAAAATCCATAACCTTTTGATTTTAACTCCTTTTTGAGTGAACCAAATTTTATTAGATTCATCTAAGCATGTACTTTATTTCTATAAAATAAAAAGTAGCACACACAGTAGAGAAAATAACCCCCTAAAATTTGTATTACTAATATATATGTTATTTATTGCTTGAGTTTTATACAAGCTTGATAAACTTATTCTAATTTCAAATATTCCCAAACCCAGAATCAGTAGGCTCATCTTGGCATGTTTGGCATGAATGGAGCACCGGTTGTGCTCATTTGTGTTCCAATTCCAGATTTATATGTTTGCTGTCCAAAAAATTTCAGATTTTATTATTTTCCAAATGCTTATAGTTTAAATCACTACTTATTCAATAAAATAAGCTTTATGTAAAACCTGAACCCTTTAGCCTTTACCTTTGATATAGAAGCTTGCATACTCCTTTGTACCAATATATAGTGTGTAAGTCTTGCGGAGTACTATTCGTACTCATGTTGCTATTTTTTAGGTAAGGATACCGGTGATGTTGACTTGTCCTACTACTTTCCCGCCGAGGGTGGCGAGGAGAGTGGGTAGTTGCTGCTTTGCTCTTGCCCGGTTGGTTGCCCTATGGCGTGTTGGCACACCACAGGTTTATTTTTGTGTATATGCCTTTTGCTATGTCTTCCACTCCTATGTTTGTGACGTATGAAGGCTGATGATGCCCATTATGTAATATGTATCTCACTGCTCCTTTTATCCCTGTTTTAGTACTTGTTATGCTATGAATTGCTTGCGATGAAAGTACAAGGTTAGTCGCTTCTGGGGACTAGCTAAGTACGAGTATGGGTTTTGGAACAATTGAGATAATTGTGGGAAGGCCTTTTGGAGTTCGAGTCCTCTGTGCTATGTAGTTTTCTGGTCGCCGCCATCGAGCGGTTTGACGACCATACTTCGCGGAGGACTGGCATGGCTATCCTATCGGTTATGTCCTTTGTTCCGGGTCGTTTACTTTGGATTTATATTGTACCAATTGTTAGTGGTGTCAAATCTGGGATGAGGTTAGGTGGTTATTTTGATTCTATGGACCCCACCTAACTATATAGTTTGTGTTGACATGGGCTAACTGTAACGTACGGTATAAATCATGGGGTGCCCACAAAAATTATATTTTGCTTGTAAAATAATCTTGAGCAGGGCAAAGCACAACTACTCTAACCCGAGTTGACCCCTATGTTCAACTGATAAAGACTAGGCTGACAAGGTATCACAGGTACTCGAATAATAATCAAGGATATAATAGTAGCAATTAGGTCACTGATACCCAACCCAATAATTTATAAATAAAATCATGCATGTATTCAAAACAAAATGTTTTATAAGCTGGGTCCAATATGTTCAAGAAGTACACTTGCCTTGCTCCAAATACTATCCCAGCACTATGTCTTCTGTGGCGAACTGCTCCTCAGCTTCAATGTCTACACGGTCGCAAACGAGAAACAATAAACAACAAGAAAAAGCAACCTAAATAACATCAATTGAAACAACGAACTGAACTGGGAGGTAGAGCTCGATTTTAGAAGAATTTAGGAAGAAGAACGGGTCAAATCGGAGTTCGGATGGATGAGATATGGCCTTCGGAAGATTGGAATCAGAGAAAATCTGAGGATAAAAGAAAAGAAATATTCCAAGAATATTCTCTGGATTTTAATTTTGGAAAAGGAATTATTTTTGTGAAGTAGAAGCTAAGGGGCCCACTAGTCAGTGAGATGGGGTATAGTGGACTCGGTGTATGGTGGGTTGGCTGAGATGGCTCGCCATGTGGCGACACGTAGGCAAGAATGGTGACATGGCATTGACGTGGACGACGAGGTGGCCAGATCATTATGTGGATCCAACGGCCCGTGATTGATTCGTTCGATCGGACGGTTGATGTCACAACCCTAGTTTTAATTTTAGGTAATTAGTGTTATGCCCTACTGTCATTGTCATTAGAGTGCACAATTTAAATTTTAGCATTGTCACTTCATGCAAGTTAAAGTTTGCATTAATTAAACCTTAAATCGACAAAAATCAACCACTACCAAAAAATGCATCAAATTGAACAAAAGTGTATATGGGAGATAATTTATTCAAATACTAGTTTATTTATCATGGATTAATATAATTTTTCCAGAGTTTAATTCATTAGTTTAGACCCCTTAAAATTCAAACAAATTTCAGCCATTTCTTTGAATTTTTGTGAGCAACCCATTTTGAATTTTTGTGTGAAACTTTCAAAAATGGAACCTAGGTAGCCTGGGATAACTACACAAAAATCACCATATTTTTAATACCACTTTTGCTTGGTCAGATTGATTTTTAAAGTGAAGAGGGGAAAATAAATCTGAAAAACCCTGAAAAAACTGAAACCTTCTGTGTACATTGTTTTCTACCCATCTCCCTCACATCCCCACAGACCACCATGCCCTGGACCCACCTGGCAGTGGCCCTAGCTCGCCCAGCCCCCTGTCCAGCCAGCCCACGAGGAGGGAACGCTCCAGACCAGCCTCAGAAGGCTTGCGACACCTGTTTGTCGTCGTGGCCTGTGAAGAACGCCTTCCCTCGCCCTCTAAGTCTCCCAGCTAGCTTACTCATCCTCACACTCCACCATAGAGCTGAGAAAACCAAGAGAGGAGAGCTCTTTCAACTCTTTTTCCTCTCCTTCTCTCTACCGGCTGCTGGGAAGAAGGCCACGGCCATAGCCGGCGCGTAGACGTCGTGGCCATCCTCCTCATGTTCTATACTCTCCTTTGCATGCCTTACCTCCTCCCACTGACCCCAATCTATTATGATCACTACAGCACCGGGAACGCGGCCTCGCCGTGGGAGCTGTGGAGCGTGCTCGGCGTGCAGCCGCGCCGTCGCCGCCGCCATTCCCGCCACCACGGAGCAGCCCCGGCGGAGCTGCTTCGCCACCAACACTGCCTCACCTCTAGGAGTAGAATGCCCCAAGAATCATCCAGTTCGGTGCAGCAAGGAGGGAGATCAGCCATTGTCTTCTCCGTCTCCGGCCAATCTCTGGCGAGCCCGATCCTGTTCAACCGGTGAGCCATATTCAAATTCCTCGCATGGGCAGCCTCCTCATGATCTCATTGACCTCCTGCATGGTTTGAATCACTAGTTTGTTAGCCGTAGATAGCTATCATCATCGCCTTGATGATTTTTGCCGTCGCCGGGTGTACTTCACCGTCGTTGGGCCTCACGCGAGCTCGCCCAACCTATTCAGGAGTGCACTGAGTTTCCTCATGACTCCTAGCACCCATTCCATGCAATGCCTGGCCCGATTTGTGCTGCATTGACACATGCGCATGCAACCCGAACACAGCCGCCGCTTAGACTCGTCACCGGTGAGGTACGGTCCACCGCAGGCCACGGCACGACCATCAACAAGCTCGTCAAGACCCCCTCTTTCTTTTTGCTGTTGGCTGCAACTTCAACCTAGCCGCCATTCGCCACCGGAGCTGGTGAACAGAGCCAGCGGCTAAGCCAGCCCACGCTCTCCTCTGTTTTGAAATGCTGACGTGTGGGCCTGGGCTGAGGAAAAATAAGAAAAAAAATGAAAAGATGAACTGAAATATTTTTTAACAGAAAAATGGCCAAACTTTGAAAATCCATAACTTTTTCATTTTAACTCCTTTTTGAGTGAACCAAATTTTGTTAGATTCATCAAAACATGCACTTTATTTCTGTAAAATAAAAAGTAGCACACAAAGTAGAGAATATAACCCCAAAAATTCATATTACTAATTTACATGGTATTAATTTCTTGAGTTATATATAAGCTTGATAAACTTATTCTAATTTCAAATATTCTCAAAACCTGGATAAGTGAGCTTTTCTTGGCATGTTTGTTACTTTTGTAAAGTACCTTATAACACTTTTGTATATATTTTATACACTAAAATGTATTTCGATAATCATTAATGTAAAGAGAACTACCATTCGCAGCTTTCCTATCTTGTTATTTTTGTAACTTTTCAACCGTAAAAGATTTTGAAATTATTTCTTCCACTAAAATTCATTTTAAAATGTGGCCTACCTACTGTATTTATCTCATAATTAATTGATCATTTTGCGTAGACATGTTTATTTGAATCTTATTTGCATATTTGCTTCTTATCGGTAGATTCTGACGTTACAGAGTACGTGGAGCAAGAACCTAAGGTTGATTGTGACTTCTCGCAGCAACAAGGCAAGCGACTATGCATATAGAATCCATGTTTTACACTAAATGGCTTTGCTTGCAAATATATATATATATATTTATGCATGTGTTGATTTACTAAAAATATCGGTGTTGAGTAGAGGTTATATATGTCCTACTTGCTACATTGACTCCTTTGATATGTTGCTGTCCTTTTATCCTTGTCACCCCAGGATAGAAATAGTTGGGTTGATTTTATATTTAATCGATGCTTAGCCATGCTTAGGTCTATTAGGCACAAATCGATGGATGGAGCTATTGATTATACTAAACTTAGTGTTTTCGATGTTTGGGCATAAAATCTGAGAACTTACACTAAATATTTAAATAAGAGAATATGCTTTGACTTGGACGAGTGATAGGGCGATGACAGGATGGTGGTTTCCCCGATGCATGTAGTCCTATCTGTGTCGCCAAGGACCGAACATGTTGACATCTATTCAAGCACCTTTTGTACTTCCACTTGCTGGAAATAGGATGGCTGGTCTTAGTACCTTGTGATGCTATGATCATCTACGCCCGTTAGAAAGTCGTGAGGGTGGTTTTCCCTTTGGAGTGCCCCAGGTGTGCCTGGTTTTGGCAAGGGGTAACTCCCGCGATGGTGATCCCACCTTAGTCACAACATACGCACGTGACTGAGTCATCGTGGGCCCTAACGTGGTTTAGGTGGTTGGGGCGGAGCTCAGGGAAGGACTTGTTATGAGCTTGTATTACTTGTGAGTCACACCTATGTGCATGTAAAAGCATTTGATCCTTGTTCATTTCGTGTGGATAAAGATGTATACTTCTGATCAGAGTAAAACTATTCGAATAGCCGTGTCCACAGTTATAGGATGACCGCTTGATATGTTAGTCAGTCTATGTTAGCATCCAACTTGGGTAAAATTTGATTTGGTTTAGTTATAGCATTTTTTTGGCTATGTGTAGCCTATATGATTGCAACTAGTCATGGATGTTGGGATAGACTTTGACTAGTGATTATTTTTGGCAAGGGTGGCCCATGGATGATGATTAGAGCATGGTTTGTGCTCATTTACATTCCATTTTTAGAACTATATGCTTGCTGTCCCATGTTTGAAATAGTGACATTTTGCAAGTACTTATGCTTTTGAACTTACTGTTTGCTTACTAAAATTAGCTTTATGCAAAATATAAACCCATATGCCACTTCCTACGGTCAACTTGCATATCCCTTGATATATTATATGAATGTGTAAGACTTGCGAGTACATTGTTGTACTCAACCCGATGCCTGCATTTTTAGGTGAGGACACCGACGTTGATGGGTGTGCTTACTATCCCACTGAGGGTGGTGGGGATGGTGAGTAGTGTTTTAGCTTTGCTCTTGCCCCGGTTGGTTGCTCTATGGGAGTGTTGGCACACCACGGGTTTTATCTTTATGTTTATGTCTTTTGCTATGACTTCCGTTGCTATATTTTGTGATGTAAGAAGGCCTATGGTGCCCGTTATGTAATATGTACCTTGCTGTCCCTTTATCCCTGTTTTGGTATTTGTTTTGCTACCAATTGCTTGCAATGAAAGTATAAGGCTAGTCGCTCCTGGGGATTATCTAAGTACAATTATGGGCTTTGGAACAATTGAGATAACCGTGGGAAGGCCTATTGGAGTTCGAGTCCTCTGTGGTATGTAGTTTTCTAGTCGCCGCCATCGAGTGGTTTGACGAGCATACTTCGGGGGGGGGGGGGGGGGCAGACTGGCATGGCTATCCTATCGGTTATATCCTTTGTTTCGGATCCAGTGCTTCGGATTTATATTGTACCTGTTGTTAGTGATGTCTAGGCTACGATAAGGTTAGGTGGTTATTTTGATTATATGGACCTCACCTAACTAGATAGTTCACGTTGACATGTGCTAACTGTAATGTACGGTATAAATCATGGGGTGCCCATAGTTGAGATCAATGGGGCTTCTGGACAGAGGGTCCCACACGTCCACGACATAGGACGGGGAGCATGCCAGGGCATGCGCGGGCATGGTCACCACAGCCTCGATGCCGGTAGAGCAGGGGTGGCACCCCCGGTGTTCGACGGCGATGGCGAGTGGTGGCCAGGGCAGATGGCAGCACCGGAACGAGGAGGGGAAGGTGGTCTCAGTGGCGGAGCACCGGCCATCGGGACAAAGCATAGCGGCACTCGGCGGCGAGGACATGATGCCAGAGCGAGAGAAGAAGGGGAGAACAGGAGGGAAAACAACGCGTGAAGGCGGTGCAGGGCTCACCGGCGGCGGCAGTGGCTTTGAGGGGAGGTGGCGACGATGGCGTGGCCCCTGGCGGCAGTTGGAAGCAGAGGCGGTGGCGGGGTGGCTTTGGGAAGAGGGGAAAGCAACGGGGTGGGTGGCTATTTAATGGAGCGAGGAGCTAGGGTTGGCGACGAAACTGGGAATGGTGGTTCCGGATTTAGTGGCGGTAGGTGTGGGATGGAGGCTGCGCACCTGTAGCGTCTGGCTCGCGGCACGAGGTGCGCGGCTTACGGTGCACGGGCTGGTGATGGCACGGGCAGGGCCGTGGGTGGCGGCTCGAGGCTTCAGCTGGGCTAGCCGCATGAGAGAGAGGAGAGTGGCTTCGGCGTCCTAGCCGAAGGAAGGAGGAAAAAGGAAAAAGAAAAGAAAGGCAAGGGCCTTTCTAGAAAATTGCAAAATTGGAATATTTGGAATTTTCGGGAATATCTAGGGAATTAGGAATTGAAGAGGATTTGAATATAAATGTTTTGGACCTAGGAATTTAATTAGGAAAATTGAGCTCCACTCCCAAAATAAAATTAAACTCCAATTAAGAATCAAAACAAATCCAATAGCGTAATTAGTTAACTTAGTCATATTAAATAATTTTGATTGGCAAAATTTTCATTAAGCTCTTTTAATCGAATAAACCAAAGGTGAATTTTGCAACCAGGCAAAAGAACGGAAGGCAAAAAATTAGGACGTGACACAGGTTGACGGCGAATCCGTTGGAGGGGCGAGCTCCAGCCACCAGGGGTTAGGGGAAAGTTCGCCACGGTGCGGGAAAGGTCTTCCCCTACCGAGCTTGGCTTGTGTTAGCTTGCCGGTGTGGCTTCTAGGGGGGAGGAGAAAGGGGCTGGCGGGAGCATCCTTCCTTCTAGTTGGGTAGATAATGGGTATGTTGCCTATGGAATGCCGAACATGGATGCCAAACACATGGATATTGTTTGTGTTCCTTCTAGTTACCGTTTGGTTTGGGTTCAGCCTTTCTTGTCCACCTAGGTGTCAATGCCTAGGTCCGCTGGGGCTGGGGATTCTTGCTGTAGTTCTATCCTTGGCCTCTTTGTGAGGGTTAGTGTGGGTGTCTTCGTCATCTTGGGGGCATTTATTGAGGAGTTGGTCTTCTGCCACTGGTGGTGAATTCTTCAAGCTAGGTGGGCTGTCCTTTTCTGGTTTCATCTCCAAGCTCACTATCTTGCTGTCCTGTGTAACATCTTTAGGTTAGTGATTAAAATTTAGCACAGCTAGGAAGCAAGGTAGGAAGGTTATGTAGGGTTAGATTCTAGGAAGAAGTTGGTAGGTTTGAGTCCATCTTCTGTTCTTAGCCATAGGTTTGAAGTATAATGCTGATATGTTATCCTTCCCCTCTGTCTGTTTATTCTTTCTTTTCTTAATAATCCAAAATTCAGCAACAACGTCCTTCGTTGTTGGGAGTGTCTCTTTCCATGGGATGTTGCCTTGGGTGCTTCTCGAGTCAACTTATCTGTTGGGGGGGATTTCCTTCGGTGTTTTGCTTGGGAAAGGGTCAACGTGCTGGTTCCATTGGGGTTTTCAATGTCCATATCCTTGTCGGGCATCCTTATGGTCCTTCAATTTAGTGACTCTTTTGACCTGGGGGGGGAGGGTATTTTCTGTGGGAAAAGCTCGGCTGACCAACTTTGGACTAGCGGTTTGGTGATTTTATGATGATTTAGCTCTTTATGGCCTAATTCTTTTTCCAAGATTTTGGTGAGCATGGGGCGTTTTATCCATAAGTAATACTCCCCTCAAACTGATGGAGCCTTATGATCCATATTCCATCCGAAATTTTTCTGGTTTTGGCTCACTTTGGTCTGCCTATTGTTGTTGGGACTTCTAGAAGATCCTTGTTAATGCCTAATTCCTTGGTTTGGTTGTGTGGAGGCCATGGGCCCTGGGCATCTCAAGGAAGGCAATACGCCACTCGGATAGAGGGTGAACCGGCCTATGTAATTAGGGATATAGTAGAACTCGGCTTCATGTAACCTTGCACGACAATGGAAGGGATATAGTCCTTGCCAGTTACTCGATGTTCTTAGAAGAAAATCCCTTGGTCAAGTTCGATTGGATTCCTACCTTGTAACCTTGCCTCCTCAGTATATAAGGAGAGGCAAGGAGCGTCCTAGGGCATAACCAATCTCGCCAAAGAATACAACGAAAGCAATACACCACAATTGGAACTAGGGTATTACCTCACCTCGAGTGCATGAACTAGTATAAATCGTCTTGTTTTTTGAAGTCCATCGAGTTTTGGTCTGACGAGTAGCCCTACAATCAATATTGCCGATACAAAACATCGACTGTTGGCACGCCAGGTAGAGGATTCATCAAGATCATCATCATCAAGCCCGATGGATCCAACCACAGGAGTCGACGACATCAACTTCATCCCCAAACAAGCCATCAGCTTTGGAACCCTCGACTTCATCGCCAACAAATTCGGCAATCTCACCTTGTCCGACTAGGTTCCAACCCGATTGGCCAGGGACCAAGCCAACCCAGCGTCAGTTGGCTTACTCAATGCCGCAGCGGTTTTCAACAACCTACTCCGGCGATACCCAAGATCCACGAGTACTAGGACAACTCTCTTTCCTAGTGTTCGACTCAGATTCAGCTCCGAGCCAGTCGAGATTGGATCTAGAGGAGACGAGGTCGTCAATCCCCCACTCAGTCTCGACAATGCCGCAGCCACCTTCAACTCAAATCTGATGTGGCAGACTCTCAATCCTCTAGAATTCAACTCGGTTATGGCCCAGAGCAGCTCGGGATTAGGTCCAGGGAGGTTGGGGTCATTATCACACCACTAAACTACTCCGAGTCCGACTCCCAGTCGGACAGCAGCTTCGGAAGCTTCTCTCCACCACACGAAGTCTTTATGGTCTCAAAGGGATCAACTCCGACACGAGATGCACGCCGACTAAGTGAACAGCAGGAGGAGGAGACACGCCGACTCCGTGAGCGACAGGAGGAAGAAAACCAACGTCTACAGGCTGAGCGCGACGCTCGCAACCACGATCTACACTCCTAGACACTCTGCAGCTGGGGCCCGATCACCAAGCAACTCCGACTATTGCTATGATCAAGGCAATGATAACAGCGGCAGCAGGTCAACAACACCAGCAATCTGGAGACACCTTTATTCCATCTAACAAGAAACCTTTATGTAGGCACCCCATGATTTATACTGTTAGCACATATCAACGCGAACTATCTAGTTAGGTGGGGTCCATATAATCACAATAACCACCTAACCTCATCGCAGACTTGACACCGCTAACAATAGGTACAATATAAATCCGAAGCATCGGATCCAACAAAGGACATAAACCGATAGGATAGCCATGCAGTCCTCCCCAAAATATGTCGTCAAACTACTCGATGGTGGGCGACCAGAAAACTACATACCATAGAGGACTTGAACTCCAAAAGGTCCTCCCACAGTTATCTCAATTGTTCCAAAGCCCATACTCGTACTTAGCTAGTCCCTACGAGCGACTAGCCTTGTACTTTCATCACAAGCAATTGATAGCAAAACAAGTACCAAAACAGGGATAAAAGGGGGCAGCAAGATACATATTACATAACGGGCATCATAAGCCTTCATACATCACAAAACACAGCAGCGGAAGACATAGCAAAAGGCATATACACAAAGATAAACCAATGGTGTGCCAACACCCTATAGGGCAACTGACCGAGGCAAAAGCAAAGCTGCAACTACCCACTACCCTCGCCGCCCTCAGTGGGATAGTAGTAGGATACATCAATCTCGCTGGTATCCTCACCTGAAAAATAGTAACATGAGTACAAAAGGTACTCCGCAAGACTTACACAATATATAATACTACAAAGGAGTATGCAGGCTTTCTTATCAAAGATAAAGGCTAAAAGGTTCAGATTTTGTATAAAGCTTATTTTATTCAGCAAGTAATGAGTTTAAACTATAAGCATTTGAAAAATAACACAATCTGAAATTTCTGGACAGCACGTATATAAAATCTGGAATTGGAAACAAATGAGCACAATCGTGCTCTATTCATCACTCACAGGGCCACCATTGCCCAATAAACATTTTCCCACATATTTATCATGATATCCAGGACTAAACCCAGCCATATATTCCAAGTTTGATGCTAACATGACTGAGATAGACATCAAGCATCGTCCGTAACCATGGACACGACTATTCGCCCGGAATAGTTTTACATTTGATCAGAGGTGTACATCTTTACCCACACGAAATGAACAAGGATCAAATGCTTTTACACACACACAGGTGTGACTCACCAGTGATACAAGCTCATAGCATGTCTTTCCCCGAGCTCCATCCCAACAACCTAAACCATGTAAGGGCCCCCGGCGACTCAGTCACGTGCGTGTGTTGTGACTAACGCAGGATCACCATCGTGGGAGATACCCCCTACCAAAACCAGGCACACCCAGGGCACTCCAAAAGGAAAACCACCCTCACAACTTTCTAATGGGCGTAGATGATCACAGCGTCATAAGGTACTAAGACAAGCCGTCCCATTCTCGGCAAGTGAAGTACAAAAGGTACTTGAATAGATGTCAACATATTCGGTCCTTGGCGATCCAGAGGGGCTACATGCATCGGGGAAAACCACCATCCCATCATCGCCCTATCACCCGTCCAAGTCAAAGTATATTCTCAGATTTAAATATTTAGTGTAAGTTCTTAGATTTTATGCCCAAACATCGAATTTACTAAGTATAGTATAACCGATAGCTCCATCCATTGATTTTGTGTCTAGTAGACCCTAAGCAATGGCTAAGCATCGATAAAATATAAAAATCATCCCAATCATTCCTATCTAGGGGTGACAAGGATAAAAGGACAACAACATATGAAAGGAATCAATGCAGCAAGTAGGACACATATAACATCTACTCAACACCGATATTTTGAGTAAATCAACACAAGCATAATATATATATATATATATATAATAGATAGATAGATAGATAGATTTGCAAGCAAAGCCATTTAGTGAAAAACATGCGTTCTATATGCTTAGATGCTTGCCTTATTGCTGCGAGAAGTCACACGCAATCTCAGGTTCTTGCTCCATGTACTCCTGAATTGTCTGAATCTATCGATAGAAATGAAATATGCAAACAAGAATCAAATAAACATGTCTATGCAAAATGATCAATTAATTAATGAGATAATACAGTAGGTAGTTAACAATTTAAAGTGAATTTTAGTGAAAGAATCATTTCAAAATCTTTTACGGTTTAGGAGTTACAAAAATAACAAGATAGGAAAGGCTGAAAAAGACAGTTCTGTTAATATTTTATTTTGACCTAAGATATTATAGTTTTCTGGTATTTTCTATCAATATTTTATAAGTGGAAAGCCATTGTTTATAATGGGAAAAGGATGATGTACTGGTTACCAACAAAGTTGGATTCACTCCATTTGGACTTATATTCTATTTATATATGAATTTTTTGTAAAGCTTCTATGTATAAACATTATTCTTATAAAACAAATAAATTTAGTGCATAGATTATGTATATAAATGTGTTACAGTCATCTTACAGAAGTGAATGTCAGGTTATATGAGCATACTGAACTTTGGTGAAAATTACTTTGGGAAAAGAATGAATCTTTTATGCACTTTGAAAAATATATACATTACCCTTTTTCTATTTATATCCATTTAACTCTGGTATATGATTTAATATACAAAGTGTCATATTCATGTTACAGAAAAGAACATGTTTGGTGAGGCTACATCTACAAATGTATTTTATTTAGGGTGAATTTACCAAGTTTATGCAAAATATACAATCATTATACAAATTTTAGAGGAGATTTCCCATGCTATGTTGGTCATATTTTAATTTACAGAAATAAAATACATGTTTTTCTGAATCTAACAAAATTTGGTTCATTCAAAAAGGAGTTAAAATGAAATAGTTATGGATTTTCAAAGTTTGATTAGTTTTCTGTTGGAAAATCATTCAGTTCATCTTCTCTTCTCTTTTCTTATTTTTCCTCAGCCCGGCCCACACGTCAGTCTCACAGAGTAGGGGAGGTGTAGGCTGGCTGGGCCACCGGCTCTGTTCGCCAGCGCTGGCAGCAAACGGCGGTTCAGTTGCCGTTGTGGCCAACAACAAAAAGAAAGAAGGGGTCTTGACGAGCTGTGTTGATGTCGTGCCGTGGCCAGCGGTGGACCGTACCTCACCGGCGACGAGTCTAAGCGGCAGTTGTGTTCGGGTTGCACGCACATGTGTCAAAGCGGCCACAAACCAAGCCAGGAATTGCATGGAATGGGTGCTAGGGGTCATGAGGAGATTCACTGTGCTCCTGGTAGGTTGGGCAAGCTCGCACGAGGCCCGATGACGGTGGAGTACTCCCGGCGGCGGCAAAAATCAACAAGGCGACGATGATAGCTATCTTCGGCTAACAAACTACTGATTAAAACCAAAGTAGGAGTCAGTGAGGTCACGAAAAGGAGGCCTGCCACGTGAGGAATTTGAAGATGGCTCCACTTGGTTGAACTGATTGGGCTCGCCGGAGCTCGGCCGGAGACGAAGAAGACGATGGCCGATCTCCCTCCTCGCTGCACCAAACTGGATGATTCTTGGGGTGTTCTGCTCCTGGTGCTGAGGCGGGTCTGTTGGCGAAGCAGCTCAGCTGGGGCTACTCCGAGGCAGCGGGAACGGCGCGGCCCAGCGCGGCTCCCACGCGAGGCCCGCGTTCCCGGTGCTGCAGTGGTCAAATGGAATTGGGTGTATAGTGGGAGGAGCCTAAGGGCATGCAAACGGAGAAGATTGCCAGAGGACCAAAGAGGCATGCAACAGGCTGGCGATGGTTTCTTCTTCTCAGCCGCAGCAAACGAAGGAGAAAAGGAGGGAAGGGAAGCCCTCCACTCTGGGTTTCTCAGCTCTGTGTTGAAGTGCGAGGATGAATGGGCTAGCTGGGAGGAGTTAGAGGGCGAGAGAAATAGTTCATGCAAGCCAACGACAAACATCCACACGGTGTCGTTTTGTCCTGAGACCGCCCCCAGGATGTCTCTCAACGTGAGATGGAGTGGAAACAGTGGTGGAGGCAAGCCTAGGTCACTGCCCAGTGGGTCCAGGGCGTGGTGGTCTGTGGAGATGTGAAGGAGATGAGTAAAAACCCACGTACAGAAGGTTTTAGTGTATTTCCAGGGTTTTTCAGATTTATTTCCCCCTTCACATTGAAAAATCAAAGTGTCCAGCAAAAGAGCAAGTGCTAAAAACATGGATGATTTTTTTTAGTTATCCCGCTACTAGGTTCCATTTTTGAAAAGTTTCACACAAAAATTCAATAATGGTTTGGCTTTCACAAAAATTCAAAGAAAAGGACCCCTGGATGAAAATCTCTGTTTGAATTTTTAAGAGGTCTAAACTAATGAATTAAATTCTAGAAAAATTATATTAATTCATGATAAATAAACTAGTAATTTGAATAAATCACATCTCCCATATAGACTTATGTTCATTTTATACACTTTTAGTAGTGTTTGATTTTGCTGATTTAGGGTTTAATTAGGGCAAAAATTTAACTAGTATAATTGGTAGTAAAAATTTAAATTGTGCACTCCCAATGACAGTAGGCAAACACTAAGTACCTGAAATTAAATCTAGGGCTGTGACAGCTCTTCCCCCCTAAAAATAATCTCGTCCTTGAGATTGCGAAGGGTCGGTGAAAAGATAGGGATAGGCAAATCCTCAGAGGCGAACTTCCATGTTTCCCACATGGTCCTCATACCCTTGTGTGATTACTTCCACTGGACTTAAGGAATTTTATGTTGCGTCTCCTTAGTCGTGCGCTCCATTTGATCAAGGATGTGAATTGGATGCTCATGGAAAAGAAAGATTTTTTGGGTTGAAAGGTTCAAGCTTTTCCCCATCTTGGTTTCTTCTGTGGGAATTCAAGAAGGCATTGTTTCAGTTGTCCACACATGGAAACCATGTGGAAAGATGAGAGTTGATTGGTGTAGGTCCAACTCTGTAAGCAATTTTCCTCGCTTTGCACGAATACGGAAAGGGACCGATTTAGCGAGGTTGCTGAATTTTCCTTAACCTCCAAATCGATGTGTGGATTGAATGGTGTCACCTTAAGATAACATGATTCACCAACATTGAAGTCAGCTCACCGTCGGCGATGGTCGCATAGCTCTTTTGCCGGAGGGAGCCGTTCGCTAATCATTCCTTGAATGACTCGTACTTGCTCTTTGCTCCAATACCAAATCGGGACCAAATAAATAGTCTTTCCCCCAGACTCAGACCAGTTTAGAGTGTTCTAACATTCCCGCCATACAAGGTTCAAAAGGTGACTTTGGAGGCTAGACTTGATAACTATTGTTATAATGAAAGAATTGAGCATAAGGTAAACTTTTCTACAATTTTTGCCTGTAATCAAGGACACAGGCTCTTAAATATCCTCAGAATTTGATTCACCCCCCAATTTGGCCCTGGTTTGTGGATGGTATGCATGCCAAAAGAGAGTTTAGTGCCCATAGCTTTGTTGAGAGCTAAAAACATGGAGATTTTTTTTTGTAGTTAGCCCAGGCTAACTAGGTTCTATTTTTGAAAGTTTCACACAAAAATTCCAAATGGTTTGCTCAAAAAAATTCAAGAAAAGTGACCCTCCTGAAATTTGTTTAATTTTCAAGGGGTCCTAAACCTAATGAATTAAATCTGAAAAATTATATAATTTCTTGATAAATAAACTAGTATTTGTGAATAAATTATCTCCCCATATACACTTATGTTTTGAAATTTTATACACTTTTTAGTAAAGTGTTTGGTTTTTTCCATTTAGGGTTTAAATTAGGGCAAAAATTTAACTAGTATGAAGTGGTAAATGAAATATTTAAATTTGTGCGACTCCAATGACAGTAGGGCATAATACTAAGAACCTGGAATTAAATCTAGGGTTGGGCCACTTTAGATGCTGCAAATTCATCCACCGTGGAGCGACACCAAGTGGTAGGCTCTGACCACTGCCACTCGGAGTCTAACTGCTCATCACAAGGTCAGACTGATGGTCGATGGCGATATCACCACGACGGGCATCATGACAACCGCAACGCTCAAAAATGCCAATGAAATTATTTAATTAAGGCTATGGAATTTAATCACTAGCTAGGAGTAATTTTTCCTATATTCCTCTGCCAAAATACACTAACAGGATTTTTATTGGAATTTGTAGAGCACTGGAAGTATTTTTCATAAATCAAAACGCATTATCAGAATTAAAACCTCGCTGGAAATTCCTTTTCCCTTTTCCTTTCTCTTTTCTCTTTTCTCTTTTTTCTCTCTCTTGAGCCATGCCACTCATGTTCCCGGCCTGCCCCGTGGCCACGCACCCCCCGCGCGCCTCCTCTCTCTCTCTCGTGCCACTAGGTGCCCCCGTCAGCACGCCCACCCCTCTCCCCTCTCTCCCTCCGCTGGCATGTGGACCAGGGCCACATGTTAGCCCAATCACGAGCTGACGAGCGAGAGCCGCGTTGGGCGTATTCTCTGCATTACTATCCCGCGAGATGGACCCTGGCGGGCGCTCTGCCTGCCAGCGGCTCCCCGACCTGCATGAGTCCGTCCTGATCCAGCCCTCCGGGTATTCGGCCCTTCGTCTTCACCTTCGGCCGAATCGCTGGAGGTATCGAATCTCCCCCAATCAGTGCGATTCCGCCTTGCCCTGCCTCCGTGCGCCCTCGCCCTTGATTCACGATGGGACTGGGTCCTCCCTAGACGTTCACCCACATCTCCCGCTCCTCAGCGCCCACTTTCTCAAGGGGATTAATGCCCACTTCGCCACAGCCGCCCGCTTTTGCTTCGCTGAAATTCACTCGCCTCGGCCAGATCTCCTCAGCCCAGCCTATATAAAGCGCTCCCCATCATCTTCTCTCACTTTTCCCCTCAACTCCCTGAGCTCCCCATGCACACTAACCCTCTCAGTGACCAAATCCTAAACCGCGCGTTTTTTTTTTTCGCTGTCGGAGGTGAAACCTCGACGGCGGAAGTCAGGAGACCCCCTTTGAGATTCGGCAGGGAGTAGTTCTCAAGGCGGACCGCGGCGTCTGGAGACGATGGATGCTCGGGACCGGAGGCCGAGCTGGGGGAAAAGAGGTTCGGACACCGTCCGTTTCGGGAACGGACCGTCCGAACCGATGGCAATCGCTGCGGGAGAGACGGAGGCGTTTAGCAGGTTCGGCCGCACGGAGGCGTAAAACCCTACTCTGTGTGTGTTTGGCCTATGAGGGTGGATGAATGTGGCTTGGTGTTTACAAGGAGAAACTCCGGGAGTCGGAAGGCGCACCGGGAACCGGAGGTGATTAGGTCCGCTCTAGCCAGCGGCCGGACTCGAGGAAGAGAAGGAGATCTCTGTGTTGTCTAATGGCTGGAGCTAACTAAGGGCTTACACTGAAGGCTTTCCCTGCTTTCCTGTGGCTTTGGTCTCCTTTTATAGAGCAAGGGATTCCACAGTGCCCAGCAATAGTGGCGAGAGAGATTTTCCGGGAGCTTCTCCTGTGCTCCGTCGCCTGCGACGCCCATGCTGGAGTAGGTGCTTGTCTGCACGTCGTCGTGAAAGAGATGGAGCGGAGAGATGTGATGGCGCAGCCTCTGCCGTAGTCGGGAAAAAAGGGGGCCTGCATAGTCCAAAGTCTGACTACACCGAACGAAGCCTCCATAGTCAAAAGTCTTCTGACTGCACGGTCGGATGTCCACGGGGGGCCATCGGGAGACGCCACACGTGGCAAAGTAAGTTGGCAAGTTGGTCCGCGGCAGTCCTTCCAGTGAAATCGGCATCGGCAATCGGTAGTCGGCAGTCGGCAGCGCCCACGGGGGCATCGCACCCGGGCACCCGGGCAATCGCAGTTGGCGTCGGGCCGGCATCGGCGCCCGGGCCGATGGAGATGGCGCCCGGCGCCAGCGGGACGTTGACCGTAGCTGGCGTCTCTTCTGCAAGAAAGTGGGGCCGGAGGAGCTGACATGGCGGAGATCCACGCGTCCCGCAAGAACGTGGGCCCCAGTCCCATTCGCCGACAGTGGGCCTGGGCCTCTTTCGGCCGGGATCAGCCCCGGCAGGAACAGGGCACGTCTTGAAGAAAAGAGGGGACGCGGGGTGAACCTGGTTCGCCTTTGGACTGGTGTAGCTTGAAGATTGTTGGCGTAGACGGGTTATGTGCCCGGGACCCGGGCGTTGCATCGGTTCTCACGGCAAACCCGCTGGCCGGAGATCGCGGCAGCAGAGAGGTGCGTCGTCCAAGTCGAAGGTCGCCACCGAATCTCCGCCGACGAGGCCTCCCGCGCCTGTCCGAGATGGCGGCGCGGGAGAAGGAAACACTCCCCCGGAGGCAGGGAAGCGTCCGGGCCCAAGAGCCGGGCTCGCGTCTGGGGGTGTGAATTCGGCTCGCACGAGAAAGTCGCGAAGGGTTTCGGCGAGGAGCGCGGGAGGCCGTGGCCGAGTCCGCTGCCCCGGGGGCAGGGTTCCTCGACTGCGGCGAGCATCTGGTGAGCCGAATGTCGCGAAGAGTTCCGAGGATGACGCCGTTCCCTTCTGACGCATCCGCGTCCGCCTTCGGGGCCGGGGGGCCCTCCAATGCCCCCGAGCGCTGACCTTTCTGGCGCGCCTTCGGGGTTCGGTGCGAAGTAACAGCACCGGTGACTCCCCTCGTGCACGACATCTCCGGGCCTGGCTTGTGCTTGCGCCACGGTTTTGCCTGTCTTGGTACAAAGAGATGCGGTATTTGCATTGTATTATATGTTTATTGTTTTTGTACCTTGGTTTATTTGTGTTGTTTTGGAGGTCGCTGGTGTTCGGGAACGCCGATACCGTGGTCGTCCGACAGCGAGATCCCAGGCAGCTGCGAACAGCCATTGGCGGCCTGAGGCCCTGCTCGGCCTTGGTGCAGCCGCCTGCCCCAGGGACTCGGGCTCCGGGGCAGCGAACGCGTCGGTCCACCGCCCCGGGGACCCGGTTCTCCGGGGGCGCGAGCCACCGGACGCGAGCCTTGCAGAGAGACAAGGTCCGCAGGTTGGCCCCTTCCGTCTTCGGATCCTGGGGCCCTCCGCGCCGCCGGCGCCGTTTGGCCCGGGGGCATAGCGAGGCCGCGAGGATACATTTTGATCGCCGGGAGCCCCTCGGCTGATTCCTGCCGGCTCGGGTCGCCAGGGCAACGAAGCCCCGGCGCCTTGGCGGCGGCCGGGAGGAGCTGGCCAGGTTGGGCACCGCAGCCGTCCCGGGAACCTAGGCTGACCATACAATAGAGGGAGAATACAAGTTGAGCAATAGTAAAGTCGGATAAGGTAACGTATCTGGATATTGCGAAGGGCGGCATGGCTTCGCGAGCACGATCCCGGGGCGGAGCGTTGATCGCCCCGGAGCGCGAGCATGGGCCGATCCGCCGTGACCGCCATAGCCCGCAGGTCCCGGGAGCTAGGTACCAAGGGTCACGGGCGACCGAGCCGCGAGTCCGCGGAAACGGCTTAAACCCTAGGCTTGACCCCTCGTGTTTCCGGGCGGGGGCGTCGGAGCGTGGGGGGCGCGCGAAGCCACGGGAGCGGACTGACCGAGCATGGGGTGGCCAGGCAGCGGACGGCTCGGCGTTGCCAGGAGGAGGCGCCCCGGCCGGGCTTCGCAGGCCGCGTCGAGGTCGGAAGGCTGCTTTCGCGGGAATTGGTTAATTGCTATACGAACTGTAGAGCATTCGGCTCGTTCCTTGTCCGTCACGTGCACGGAACGTGGCGTCGATCACTCCCCGAAGGTGTCCTCGCGGTCGCGACCCGGCGGAGGGAAAGATTGCGCAAAGCATTTCGTCCCTACTCCGGAAAGAACCGATCCAAGGGCTAGCCCAGCGGGGCACCTCGGAGCCGCTGGGACCGGGGCACACACAGGGCTCCCACGGTCCG